>CM076577.1:1047167012-1047767012 GCA_034641835.2 Pinus albicaulis | reverse complement strand
GCATTCACATGTCAAGGGTCTGAGTCTTGGTCATGGTACTTGTCATTTGAAGATCTATAAGAAGAATTTCTCATGGGTTTTCCTCTCCAAGAGGGAGAGATTTTGCCCTGGCTCGAAGAGCCTAACTTTGTGCCTTTTGTATATTGGTAATTGACTTGATGAAAGACTAACTAAGCTAAGCAAGAAATGAAATAAGTAACTCCAGTAAGCTCACAAATAATTATCAAGAAGAGAATTTGGATTAATCATAAGCCCTCCAAATTCTCAACATGGTATCAGAGCTAAGGTGCCAAAGACAAAGGGCTATTTGACAAGAAGACACTCAAGGATCAAAATTTAGTTTTCTAGAAAGCATCAAGGCAAAAGTCAAAGTCTACATTGTAAGGTCAAATCAGTTTGCAAGGAAATCCTAAACTCATCTCAAGAATACTCTCATCCTTATTCAAGGAATCCACACTTCGAGGAGGAAATATTTAACATCAAAGATTCTTGATATTGAAGACATTGATGGAAGACACATCATTAAGCATCACTCAACACTATTGACGACATCTTCATTATGAATTAATCCTTGACCATCAAGGATCCAACATCACCTACTTTGAAATCAATCTAAGAGGGAGTTCTTGCCATCATCTTCAACAAGGAAGCTGATAGAAGAAGAAAAACATCTACTCAAGTAAGTACCTCTATGAATTCATATGAATCTATCAAAATGTATTCTTTGAAAAGCAAGCAACAAATTGGCTAGGGTTTCAAACTTTCCTGCATGGAAGACAAGGACAATGAAGTCATGCCAAATATATGAAGGGAGATATAAGAGCACAAAGGATTATTACAAAATCCATAAAAAGACTCTCTCATCTCTGATGTATAAAATCTAGAATCATCAAAAGGAATATATGAGAAATTGGTGGAGCTATTTTGTTGTGAGTACTGAAGGAGAAGCAATCTCTCTGAGATCAACTGCAGGAACTGGGAGAAGTAATGTCTAACACTGAGATGACTACAGTGGTGATGAATGCTCGACCAGAAGAATGAGGAAACTTCACTTCAAGTTTATACAGGAAGAAAGAAGCCACATCCATTCCACGATTTATGTTCTCTACGTGAAATGGAGGAAACAAGATTGAAAGCCAAAGCTCTTACAAGATCAAGTGAAAGGAATCAAGCCTTTGCAGCCATGTTCAAGAAGAAATGAAGATTCAGTAAGTTTGGTCCTCAAAATAGAAGAAGAGATATGGACACAACATGATGCTTTGGATGTAAAGAACTTGGGCATTATAAAAGAAATTGTCCTTAATCTGAAAATGACAAGAGAAATAGGGAAGAAGCCCATGTCTCGGAAATGAGGGAAGAACTCGATGCAAGGAAATCTAAGAAAGAAGAAGCGAGAGATCTCCACTATGATAAGAGATCATCTTCTCCTTTAAGTGATTTATGTTGGTTGTATGATAGGTAGTAGTATTGCTTCATGATTGAAGCATGGTAGGAGTTCTTGGTAAAACATCTCTTGGAAAACCTCTCTGATAACATTACCAATGGAAGGCAGTCATCAAGATCAAGGGTCATCATGGAAACATAATTCTGGGATGTGATGATATATTGATAAAGAAGGCCAAGGGAATGAAGCTTTTCATTCTAGCAAAACTGCTGAAGGATGACTTAAATGAAAAAGATATTAGGTATGTATATATTTATATACTGAAACTGGATGTTGTGAAGTCATGTCATATGGTTGCAGGTAATAGAATTTAATCTATGGAGGAGGATCTCTTGGTGCACTGTCAGATGAACTCGATATAATATATCCTCATGCAGAATATGAGGCGGTTAATGAACAAGGAACTATATATTAGAATTTCATGGGAATTCAGAATGTGAAAAAAGGTAGAGATCACGAAATGCAACCATGTCAAGAGGCAGTTATCATCTGGAAGCCAAGAAGATGTGACTAGGAGATGTCTTGGGAGGATATGTAGACTCTGACAAAAGTATGGTAAAGAAGACCCTTGAAAAAATATATCATTAGGAGACGTGTCAATCTGAATAAAGGATGTCGATGCCTACAAGAAGATGTCGTGGTGAAAGAACATCACTGAGGTAACTTTTGTTTTAAAAATTTCATATGTATATGTTTATCTGGATGAATTTGTGCAGGGCTGCTAATCATGAGAAATGATGTATGATCCTTGGAGATGATTTGAAGGAAAGCAATAACGGTGAACCAGATGAGATAGATAGATGAATCACTTTCTAGTAGATGACATGACTTATGAATGAAAGTGATGGATGATTTGTGTCATATGGAGCTAAAGTTTAAGATTCCTCAATATTGAAATCCATGATATCGAGGCGAGGAATTCTTCATGGGCAACTGGGTGTCTCACCATTGCTACCGCCGGTCCCTGGTTAAGAGGGAGTTTGGTGATCAATTTATTACTTGGAAGAAACTGGGTAATTCCTAAGAATGAGCTTAGGTACATTCCTTATACAGGAATGAGTACATTCCCTTATGGAATAGGTCCTCCCTAGCTGAGAGGGAGAGATAGACACATCATTCTGGTCTTCACTTGGGAAGATAAAATGGAGGATTGGGTAATCACATGGCATTTGATACTGTTTGAGAATGTGTTAGGGCATTCAAGATAAGAGTAGTTGGGGACCGATATTCTTTGAGGGCTAGCTACCCAAGAGAAGAATAGTCCAAGAAGGTCATACTTTGGGAACACTTGGGTGGAGTATGTACCTTGGAGAGACAATGAATATGGTGTCTATAAGTCACATGTCTTGCCAACATTGTAGCCCATTGTCTCATTGAGAGATGGGGTTGTTAGTCAAGGCCTGGCACTAGGACAATGTTGGTTGATATGATGCTATACAGATGCGATTACCAATCTGATTCTTCTTATGAGATTCTTCAGTTTGAAAGTGACCATGTACTGTATGAATACTTCCCTAGTTAAGAGGGAGCATTGAAAAGTGTAACTAGGTCGGTCTTCATATTGACTATGTAATTACAGATTTATAGAAGACAAAGATAATAAAATGTAATTTTTGTTGTACTTGCTTCATGGGTTTCATGAGCAAGATTTTATTATAGGTCAATAGACTCCTTCTTGATGTCTATTGGGGTTTGTCTTATATTTATAAGTGTAATTAAGAGTCATGATAATGAAGTGCATAGTATGAAGAATGTCCTCCAAGACCTTATGAAAAAATGGTCCATAATGGCCCTCAAGACTGCCCACTATCTACATTGAAAGATCAACTTAATTTTGCACCTAAATTCGGCCTCCAACAACTGGACAAGTCGGCCCAGAATCTGTGATTAAAGTCGGCCTAAATTGTGAATGTATGATTGGCCTAAAACAGAGACAAGTCTACTATAAATAAACCTAGAGTTACGGCGCATTTGGATATAATACAATGCAGATTCTCTTTGAGTTATAACAGAACAAAAAGTGTGGATTTGAAGGACATGTATAAGGTGTTAGTGCAGATATCTTATGAGACAATTACAAGTATAAAAAGGTCCAAACAATTGTGTATTCACTTGTGACTGAAGTACGGATCCGAGGTGCAGATTCCTATGTATAAAAATGCAGTAAATAAAATGCGGATTTCCGGAAGTGGAATAGTGTTAAAGTCAAGAAGATAATGCGAACTTCTATACTGATTACAGTGGTCAACAATGCAGGTTTGTAGGAGATGACAGTGTGAAAGGGATGCATATTTAATTTGAAGTGTCAACAATGAAAAGTGTGAACTCCAACAATCATGAAGTGCAGAAGTCAACAGGGATAAAAAGAAGATTTAAGAAGTGATCAAGTGCAGAGCATAGAGGCAAGAAAGAAGGTCTACATTCTGGAAAGCTGATGTGCATGCAAAAGACAAGAAGGAGGATATCAAGATAAACTTAGAGACTGAAAGCTATTGGAGGTCAGTATACATTGGTGAAGAATAAAAGGATCAGTGTTGGAGGAAGACTTAGAAGAAGTGTCAAGGTCTTGGAGGCATTCAAAAGTCAAGGGTATGAGTCTTGGTCATGGTACTTGTCATTTGAAGATCTATAGGAAGAATTTCTCATGGGTTTTCTCTCCAAGAGGGAGAGGTTTTGCCCTGGCTCGAAGAGCCTAATTTTGTGCCTTTTGTGTTTTGGTAATTGACTTGATAAAAGACTAACTAAACTAAGCAAGAGAAGAAATAAGTAACTCAAGTAAAGCTCACAAGTAATTATCAAGAAGAGAATTTGGATTAATCATAAGCCCTCCAAATTCTCAACACTTTAGGGGATAGTAAATTCCCAAAGAGAGGTATCAGTCCTTGGGTTCTCTTGATGATTTGGTTCAATTTATTGTTTTGAGCCGCTGAATTGTAGTTCATATGCTTTATAATCAACAGAGAGTCCCCTAGGATAAACATATCCCCGATTTCCCTTTTTGGGGCCAAGGAGAGCCTGAGGAACAATGCATATGTCTCGGCTTTGATTATTTGTCTTTTTTCCCAGCTCTTGGACAAATCTATCTTCTATGATTCCTTCAGGATTAATGAGAATCCTTCCCCTCTTGCCACCCCATATAAATTTTAATTTTTAAGTTTAATAAACCTTGTAATAAATTCTATAATATCAAGTGAATTTCGTTTTGTAAGTTTAATGAACTTTGTGATGGATTATAGAATATCTAGTGAATTTCATTTTATAAGTTTAATAAACATTGTGATAAATTTTATAACTCTTGTAAGCCTTATATCGAGTGCATTTCATTTTACAAGTTAAATAAAATACAAATATTGAATTTTTTTTGAGTGATTTATTCTTAACCTTCTAAACATAAATTGCAAATAAATAAGCTCAATAAAGTCATTATATTGAAATAATCTAAAATAAACTCAATAATATTATTACCTTGAAATAATTAATAAGAAATGAAATCTTTAGGAGTGAAAGTTTGCCTCCTTATAGATCACCATCTGGTTATTCCAGGTGGCATGGTTTTCTTTGAATAACTGTGATGAGTCACCTTGCATTCGCGGATAGCAATTATAAATGGTTGTCCTCAGTGCTAGCTTGCATTCATGGATAATAGCCATAAATAATTGTCCTCAGTGCTTATTTGACAACCAAGTTATAATAGATTTTCAGATTTTCCAATCTTGTAAAAAATCTATTTTAATATTCATTTTGAAAATTTATTAATCAACGTTTATTAATATATTAACTTATTAACCTAAACAGATTATTGATATTTTTTTTCTTGAAATTAATGGATTCTCCTTTTTCTTTCTTTTTTTCTTTTAATAGACATATTCACACATTTGTTGATTATATTGAATATCATAATATCAACACACAACCATCTCAATAAATTTACTCATAGAAAATATACTTCACAGCATCTATTTTTTTTCTTCAACATTTATTATAAGATGCTTATAGATTCAAGCTCTTGTATGTGAGGTTGTATTCTCATTAGTGGCTTCTTTTCCTTTCCATGCATGTTGTTTTTTATCGATATTCAATTTTTTTTTTTTTTTTTTTTTTAACAAAAAATGTTTAAAAGTTATGATCTAACTTTTGTTGGTTATTGTGATAATTATTATATATTTAATACATGCTTTGTTGTTAAATAACCTCTTTCTTTGTGTGACCAATCTGTATTCTTGTTTAAATAGTAAAGCAAGTTATCTCTCATAAAATGTCTATCGCTGAGTTAGTAGGTGCTTTCATTAATGATCGTTTCTCATTCTTATTGATGAAGTATTTGTGTTGATGTGTTTTGATTTTTTTTTGGAATACAACTAAAAAAGTTTAAAAGTCGAACATTTAAAATTTTAAATATTTATCAAAAGGTAGAGCTGTCAAATTCAAAATGCATTGATTATTATTGTGTATATATTGGTTTTAGACAAAGTATTTGTGTTCATATATTTTGATTTTTTTAAATACAACTAAAAAAGTTTAAAAGTTGAACATTTAAAAAATATTTATTAAAAGGTATAGCTGTCAAATTCAAAATGCATTGTGTATATATTGGTTTTAAACCCATTAAAAAGTATGTTTGAACAACTAAATATAAATTATTTGAAAAATATAGTCCTAACAAATTTAAATTTGTTTTGTTAATGGTATATTAAATTGATTATTAATATGTATAATTTGGTTATAAGAGCGGATTATATGTTTTTTTCTTTTTTGGTGAATATGTTTCTCTTAATTTATTGGTGGTGAAGAGGAATGTTTTGTTTATTTGTTTGTAAGAATTTTCTCTTAAATTCTAAGCGTATTGCTTAAATACCTAAGACATTTTGTAAAATAAGATGCATGCATATCATCAAGTGCTTAGTAAACCACTAAAATCTTATTTAATCATAATTCTATAGAAACAAACAACTTATTTATATGTGAAAAATGGTCTCAATCTATCCTCCATGTGAGAACCGCAAACAATGTTGTTCAATCCATCATTAGGTACAAAAGCAAACCATAGTGGATCAGAAAGGAGTGTCAAGAGGGTTATAAAGAACGTGCGAGGTGTCAACAACAATAATATGAACATTAACATTAATATTCAATTGAATTAGAATAGAGGTCAATTGGTCCTAGTGAGTAGCTCAATTGGTGATTGTCATGATATGAAGTATTGTGTAAACTAAGACGTCTAAGGTTCAAGTCTCTTTGGAGTAACTTGGTCTACAGAGAGGAGAACCATCATAGGCTCGAGAGGTATAATGGTAGCGATCTGCATCGACCCCGCGTCACACAAGTACAAGCTTGACCCAATCATTGATTCCTTTGGTACAATTGATAGAAATTATTTGACCTAGAGATTTTATTAATAAAATATTAAAAATATTTGATGTTTGACCAAACAATAGAAAGAAATTCGAAATGTTGAGGCATTAATAATTATTAAAATATGAAATATTGTGTAAACTAAGATATCCAAGGTTCTAATCCCTCGAAGTAGTCTGGGCTACAAAGAGAATTATCATAGGCCCCAGACATATAGTGGTAGTTACTGAAATCAACCCATGTTACACGAGTATGAGCTTGATTTGCTGACTCCTCCAATACAATTGATAGAAATTATTTGACATAGTAAATTCAATAATAAAATACTAAAAATATTTGAACTTCAAGCCAACAATTAAAAAAAATTGAAAAATTAAAACATTACTAAATATTAAACATTTAATATAATAAATAATAATAATATTAAAAAATATTGATTAATAATAAAATAAAAATTATTTAATATAATGATTATAATAGTATTAAAAAATAAATTAATGATAAAATAATAAAATATAAAATATTAATAAATTCTTAAATTGATGACTTAACAATACAAATAATTTGAAATTTTGAAAAAGAAGAATCAAGTAAGACTCAACAAAAAGATATTCACTCAACAAAAGGATAGTGAATCATTAATAAAAATTAAAATAAATTATTAATAATTAAATTTATCTATGAATAAGTAGAATAATAAACATTTAATAGTAAAAAATATTAAAAATATTTGACATGTAAGTAATTTGAAAAGTTAAAATATTTGTAATTATTAAATATTAAAGTAATTTGAAAAATTAAAATATTTGTAATTATTAAATATTAAACATTTAATAAAATAATATTAATAATATTAAAAAAAGATAGATTAATAATAAAGTAAAAATTATTTAGTATAATGATAATAATAATATTAAAAAATCTATTAATGATAAAATAATAAAATATTAATAAATTCTTAAATTTATCACTTAATCGTAGAAATAATTTGAAATTTTTAAAGAAAAGAATCCAAGTAACACTCAACAAAAAGGATATGGAGGCATTAATAAGTATTAAAATAATTTATGAATAATTAAATTTATTTATGAATAAGTAGGATAATAAACATTTAATAGTAAAAAAAATGAGTGGGAGAACTATTATAATATTATAATAAAGAAAAATAAATGGAGAGAACAAATTAGAAGATGCAATGATATGAAAAAGATTAAAAAGGGGTCAAACTAGAAAGATTGAAAAATGTATTAAATAAATAAATATGTTAGATTTTTAATAGAATTAGAATTGTATGTGCATTTATAAAATATGTTAATGGATAGTTAAAGAGAGATGGAGATGAAAAAGTGGCGGCAAGGGGAGCTAAAAAAAAAGAAATAAAGAGAAGGGAGAGAGCAAGGGGAATGACTAAGAGAGGAGTAAGGAGGGAATCAAATAAATATAAATAAAGAAAGGAGGGTCAATCATTGATTAAGGTAGTGGATCAAGAGTTTCCAAGAATCTTGAGTTTGTGGCTATTTTCCTTATTAGAGTTATCTGAGTTCTTTTCAATATCAAGCGTTTCACGAATTAGGTGGGCGGACTAGAAAGGAGTAGGGACAAGAGTCTTAGTTTGGTTAAAGCTAATGAGGTACTTGATTTTGGAGTGTTATCCAAAATATACTTTAGGACACAATTGTGAGTCCTGGTGATGATGTGCTCCTTCAAATGGGCTTTAAGAGAGCTACCAATTTGGCAAATGTAAGACTTGCCACATGAACAAAGAATTAGGCAAACTCCTAGACCCAACAATGGATACATCTTATCTTTAGGAGATGAATAATTGCTTTAGGGTTTTGAAGGGTTTGAATAAGGTTTTTATGTTCTTTTTGGCTAAGAATCTATAGATGTTATCAGTGATTCCTTTTATATGGAATATATAGGAGAGCCCTAGGAGGGGGCATAAGGTTTTTGGGGCAACATGAACAAGTAGATATATAGGCTTTATTGATTTGGGATGAAGAGTAGTCGTTCTTGATAAGGGATTTTGTAAGGTGAGCTCTTTCTATGGATAAAAATTACATATTAGAAATTGTGAGGGCTCTATTGAATAAGGTCTTTAGGATGATGAGAGTTGCCTGGGTAGGGTGATGATTAGAGTTGCCTCAACATTTCAATTTTATTTCTATTGTTTGATCAAACATCAAATATTTTTAGTATTTTATTATAAGAATCTATAGGTCAAATAATTAATATCAATTGACCTCTATTTTAATTCAATTGAATGCTAGTATTAACGTTCATATTACTATTGCCAACGCCTCTCACATTCTTTATAACCCTCCTGGAACTCTTTTTCGATTCACTATGGTTTTCTTCTGTCACTGATGATGGGTGGTGAGTCAACCTGAAATGTTGGACATCTCTAAATATACACAGTATAAATCCAAAATTTGACATACAAAATCATGACGCGTTGTGGAAACATATATACCTAGACAATTTACATTACATGTGCAAGGTAAATGGCACTAATATTTATGATCTTTTTTAGATTGAAAAATATTAACAATGTATAGATAATGCAAATGAGATTGTCTTTCAGATTAATCACATCATTAAGATTTGGTTGACGCTTTGAACCAACTAATATGGTTCATCTTCGGGACAAAGGTGGAAAAATCAATCAATCTTAAAGAATATATAGCAAGGATGCATTAAGGTCTAGAGTTAGCCGTTAGGAATTAGTTATTAAATTAATTAAAATAATATATAGTTATAAACTAGCTATTAGGAATTAGCCATTATATATCTATATAATTAAATTAATTATTTTATAATAATATTATAAGAATTAATTAAATAAAATTAATAAAGAGGTTAAAATTTGTATATAGAATATTTATAAGTTGGCATGGTTTTCTAATAATCGTATTATCAAATGTATTCAAGAGAGAAAATTATAAAATGGCTGTCTCAGTGTTAGCTTACATTCATGGATAGTAGCCATGCAGCCACCGTGTCCTTCAAGGTTTGTCTGACAATTAAGTTATGAACAGATTTTCCATCTTGTAAAAATCTATTCATATTTATTTTGAAAATTTAAGTTAATCAATTTTTTATTAACATATTAACTTTTTTTTTTTTTGTTACAAATTCGGGTGCTGGTTATATTTGAAAGAAAAAAAGCGGGAGATGAATCTCCAGGGTTACAGAGCTTTGCTGGGGGGTGTAGCGCCAGCAGCAAATGAAGTCAAAATTAGATTCATCAGTACATTGTGCTTCCAAAGCTGTTAAGAAGCGAGTTACAGTATAAATTCTGATGAACTGCAGAAGGAGAAAGCTTATTTTACATTGCATTTGTAATTTTTTCAGTTATGTCTGCCGCCCACAGTGATGGAGAATGCGCCGATCTTTCAGCTCCAGAACTTGATGATTGAAGTGGTTGGTCTTGTTTTCGTTTTCCATGTCTCTCATGAAGCGAAACCCAAGCATCGAGGTAGCTGTGGGATGGAGAGTGGGGCGGAGGCGCTCTGTCTGGGGCAGAGGAGCTGCTTTCAAATAACCAAGTGCGAAGTGCGCCTTTGCTCAAAACTGGCAGAGTAGGTATAACAGCAGTGTAGGTCACGATCAAAGTATGGATAGCAGACTTTTGGGTCTTTGTAGAGGGGCGGATCAAAGATCTTCGTAATTTGCAGACAGAACTTTGCTGTGTGGTGAATCTGCAAAGGAGGTTAGGCTTATTCATGGTAAGAATGAGAAGTGCTCGGAGCCATTGCACCGAAGTCTACCAACCGGATGAAGACATGCCTTGTTTGCCAGTTTGTCTGCAATTTTGTTTTGTGATCGGAGTACGTGGTGGAAGAAATTGCCTTTCAGTTGTTGATCAAGCAAATGACATCGATCAATAATCTGCAGCAGACTCAGATTTTGGGGCTTTCTGTTGCTTACCATCAATCCAATGATAATGGCAGAGTCTCCGATTATGGTGGCCTTAGAGATGCCTAACTTTTGGAGTTGTAGCAGACCTTGAAGAAGAGCGAGGGCTTCAGCCCTGTTGTTTGAGGCCTGACCTAGACCCCACTCATATTCAGATAACACATCTCCGTTGCTGTTACAAATAAAACCTCCAGCCCCAGCCACTCCTGGGTTGGACTTGGAGGCTCCATCGAAAAATAGATAATGGGAGTTGCTGATCCTGAGCCACTGGACAAATTCTTCATCTTTCATTCTTATTTTCCAGCTGCATCTGGGACTGTTTCTGCTACTGGGCTCACTTCTCTTTTGTTCCATGCTACTTCTGTCCAGTACCTGCTTTATATAATTCCTTTCTTCTACTGTTAGATCCAAAACCTTCATATTCCCATGACATTTTGTGGTTAACACTTCCAAGTTGAGATTCCAGGCTTTGTTGTAAAGCTTGCTGACATTAGTTTCAGTGCCTTTGAAGACCATTCTGTTCCTTGCTAGCCAGATGTTCCAGAGTATTGTGCAGGGCAGGGCATTCCATACCCTTCGGGTTGCATTGTTTGTTTTTCTTCCCCATGGGTAGTTCTTTTTCCATATGTGCATCACTTCAAATATACTAGTGCCAGGCACCCAAGGTGGATTGTAACTCCGGTAGGCTTCCTTCCAGCAGGCTGATGCATAAGGGCAGTCTACAAAAAGATGTTGAGTTGTCTCTTCTTCATTTTGGCAGTTTGGGCAGCGAGAGGGTCCAATTATTCCTCGCTTTCTGAGGTTCTCCGCAGTGAGGGCTTTCCCTTTTAAGAGGATCCATAAAAAAAATTTGATTTTTGGGAGAGTTTCTGCCTTCCAAACCAGTCTCCAGTGAGCCCAGATTGCCATGGGATTTTCGTTGTTGCAGATCTGTTGATAAGCTGCCTTAATAGTGTAGCTAGTGCCTGAGGGATCCCACCGAAAGTCATCAGCAAGGTATCGTTGGGAAGGCGCTAAACCATGAAGATGAGTTTTCAGTTTGTTGAAGCTGTTTGCTGCGCCTGCTGGAATATGGGGAAAAGTCCAACCTTTCCAGGTGTGGGAGTGGGCTTCCCATTGTGAAATCTGGTCCAGAGTGTGAATACCTTCGCTGCTGAAGAGTGCTAGTATCTGCTGAGTACCAGGCTGTTGGTTTATGGGTTGTTGCCCCATTATTTTGTCTTCTCCAATTCTTATATGACTTCCTCCTTTGGGCACTTTGGAAGTGTGTTGGTCAAGAAAAGCTATAGCCTTCTTGCACATTCTCCAGATTTTTGAGCAAGCTCTATTGGGGAGCTCATGGTCCAAGAGCTGGTGCCTTGGGTGACTGAGGTATTTTTTTTCAAGAACAGATTTCCACCAAGCATCTTTTCCAGTTATGAGTCTCCAGACTAGCTTGCCAGCAAAGGCTAAGTTTAGGGGTTTAGTTGATCTTATTCCTAGCCCTCCATTCTCACATGGCTGGGTAACCTGCTTCCAATTAACCAAGTTATATTTTTTCTTTTCATTCCTCCCTCCTTGCCAAAGAAAATGACGAAGGAGAGCATCCATTTTGAGATGAAAGTTTGCAGGGGCTTGTAAAAGTGTAAAACAGTACAAGGGCAGGGAGGAGAGGCCTGCTTTCAAAAGAATTGTGCGCCCTGCAGGGTTAAGCCAGGAGGCGCCCCAATGCTGTATCTTCCTTTTCATTTTGTCAATAATAACTTCCCAAGCTGTAGCTTTCAGCTTACCAGCACTCACAGGCATTCCCAAATATGTAAATTGCTCCCAATTCAGTTTATAAGGAACCTCAAGGGTGCGAGCAATCCTATGGAGAACTTGTGCCGAAGTGTTCCACCCATAAATACAGCTCTTAAGATAATTTATCAGACCTCCAGAGTAGTTCATATATTTGTCTAGGAGAGCTTTAAAACGACGGGCTATTATGTTTGAAGCTCCCCCCATTAGAAGAGTGTCATCGGCGAACTGAGAATGATTGATGTTCTTCACTCCATTATCAAATTTGATCCCGGTGATGAGGCCCATGCGGCGATTGTATTCCAGAGCTCTACTAAAGGATTCAGCCATTAAAATAAAAAGGTAAGGTGAGAGAGGGCAGCCTTGTCTGAGGCCTCGAGAGGATTGGAAAGAAGGTCCAGGTCTGCCATTAAGGAGAGGGGAGATCCAAGGCCCTGTAATACAAGCTTTGATAAGGCTGATGAAGGATTCAGCAAATCCCATTTTTTCAAGCACAGCAAATAGGAATGAATGTCTGACTCGGTCAAAGGCATTGGCAGAGTCTAACTTTAAGATGAAACCTTTCTCATTTCTAGTTTGACTAGAGTGGATAGCCTCTTGGACGAGAAGAATGGAGTCCGAAATTTGTCTATTGGCCAGAAAACCCCCTTGATTTTCTGATATGATAGTGGGGAGGATGGGTTTTAGGCGAGTAGCCAAGATTTTTGTCAAAATTTTGTAAGATGAATTACACAAGGAGATTGGGCGGAAGCGAGAGAAAGTCAAAGGTCGATTTTCTTTAGGGATAAGGGCAAGATGGGTTGCATTTGTGAATCCTCCAACTTTACATTTTCGTTGAATCCATCTTATCATTTTGACAAGATCTTTTTTTATCAGTCCCCAGTATGTTCTATAGAAACAGATGGGAAAGCCATCCGGGCCGGGTGCTTTATCTGGCTGAAGAGCCCATATGGCATCAAGTATTTCTTCTTCATTGATCTCCTTAGTCAAATTTGCATTAATTTCCTCATTGATACCTTTGGGCAAATGCTGTAAGAGATCGGAATAATCCTCCGCTTCCTTAGTCTCTGTTAAGAGAGAGCTGTAATAAGCTGTGGCAGTGTGTTTGATAGCTTCTTGGGTTTTTTGGGGGCAGCCTTCCTCATTGTTGATCATAGTGACATTGTTTCTAACTTTCCGGATTGTTGCTTGCTTATAGAAGAAGGCTGTATTTTTGTCTCCTCCATGAAGCCAAAGCTGTCTAGACTTGATTCTCCATTTCTGCTCTTCTTCTCGATTAACCCGGTACAGCTGATAATAAAGGTCTCTTTCTAGTGCTTTGTCCTCTTGGGACATCCCATTTTCCTCGATTTTCTTATGAACTTCTTTCAATTTGTTTTTTAGCTCAACTTTGACATCTTCTGGTTCCTTGTAATTCTGCTTCACCCAATCCTTCAGGGCGTGTTTTGTATTTTTCAGCTTGCATTCCCAAATATATCCCGGTGATCCTTCTATATGAATATGCCAGGCTGTTTGGACAATCTGATCCACAGTAGGATTGTTTCGCCAAAGGGAGTTGTATTTGAAAGGCAGAGGTCCCAAAGGGCAATGTGCTTCAAGAACAATGCTAATGGGGTAATGGTCAGAAGCTGTATATGGCAGAACATCAGCATGAGCAGTGGAAAACTCGGAGAGGAAAGAGGTATTTACTAAGATTCTGTCAAGGCGCTCCTGAATGTTATCTCTGCCCAGCCTGCGATTGTTCCAAGTATACCTCCTATTTTTTGGGATGATATCTACCAAGTCACACTCTTGCATGATGTTTTCCAGCTTTGCTCTATAAGGATCATGCTGGAAATTGCCTCCTCTTTTTTCATTGGAGTGTAATATAAGATTTAAATCTCCCCCTACAATGATATTTCTATTGTCTTCAACTTGTATGTCTTCTTGCAGTGTGTCCCAGCATTGGTCTTTATCTCTGAAATGGTTTGGAGCATAAATGTTGTAAATGACTGTTTGCTTATCCTCTGCATGTTTTTCTAGTATGACTTTGATCCAATGTGAGTTGGTAGTTTTAGAGATGCATTTCCAAATATTTTTGTTCCACATTGTGGTGATACCTCCGGAGGCTCCTCTTGCTTCACATATTTGTCCCTCATAATGCCTGAACTGTTCTATAATTTTTGTCATCTCTTGTAGTCTTTGCTTTGTTTCCTGAATCATTACAATTCCTGCTTTCTCATGATCTATGAGGTCTTTCAGGGCAGCAATTTTTGAGGGGTGCCCTAGTCCCCTACAGTTCCATGATATAACTTTCATCATTGAGTATTTGGATTTCGGATGGATGCTCGTCCCCCTTGCTCCTTATGTGTTGTTTCCTTACTGTTTTGCCCCAAAATATAGGTTTCTATGGGATTATGGGTTCCCAGGGCTATGTCTTTTTGAGCATTTTCGTTCCTTTGCTGTTTGCTTGATTTCCGGCCAGGGCCTTTTTTTTGGGGTTCTTGATTGATTCCGTGCTCTTTCGAGGTGCTTCTAGTAGCTCGGGGTGGGGGAGGGGCAAGGGAATGGGAGGGGGAGGATTGGGAAAGGGAAAAGAGGATGGGAGGGTCATTTTCAAGGGAGATCAGTGGGTCATTATCAGGGAGAGAAAGGGCGCCAAAGGGATTCGAGGAGATCAGGGGAGAGTCAGTGGAAGGCCCTGAGGTGGGGAGGATGGGTGGGCCCAGAGGGGAGGAGGGGGGAAGGACAGTGGATGAGGAGGCATTGGGCGGAGCTGAAGGGTGAAGAGGTTTGGTAGGGGCTGATTTGGGGGGGGCCTCTTCTGGGGTTACTTTTAATCCAGGGGCAGTCTTCTTTTTCTTTACAGTTTCCCATTGTTCTTCTGGTTGGGCAGAGTCAACATTAACAATTTTTGAACATCGATTGGCAAAATGACCGTACTCGTGACATACCTTGCATTTGAACGGGATTTGTTCGTAGTCTAGTTGTTGTATGTGCGTCCAATCGTCCACCTTCAGTTTGATTGCTTCTGGAAGGCCCTTGCCGAGGTCGACTTCAACACATATCCGCGCACATGCCTGCATGTCATCCTTTGGCTCACATCGGTCAATGTATTTTCCAACAGCGTTGCCGATGGCTCGAACCGAGTCATCTCCCCAGCAGTGGAGCGGGAGATGCGGGAGACGGACCCAAACTGGAACAGCATTGGGGACGTCCAGCTCGGGGTCAAAGTCTGGAGTCCATTTATTCAGGTACAAACCACGCGAATCCATGAAGTACGGCCCATTTCTGAAGATTAGATCCTTGTCTGCTCTGGATTCGAAATGGAAAGTGTAATAACCTTTCCCACAGAAACGAATGGATATTTTTCCATTAATTTTGTCTGCCCAGTTTCTTGCGATCCACCTTTGAACAGTTTTTGGGGAGGGCCATAGGCCAGTGAACTGACCGATGAGTCCCCGCTCTGCTAAGGAGAGTGCCGCCATTCGAGGTAATGCGGGAGGAAGGTCGACTTCTTGTAGCCCATCCAGTTTTTTGACAAATTTGGACAAAGCAGGGCGGGGTCTTTGTGGCTGAAGAGATCTGACTAAGGCTGAAAAAGCAGCAGCATCTGACTGATTGTTTGCAGCTGCGTTGGGCTGAACAAAAGAGCTTGCAGCCGCGTTGGGTTGAACAGCGTGACTAGTATCAGCGCTGGGCATAACAAAGGGGCCCTCCGAGACAGGAATCGGAGTGGCCATGAGGGCCAGAGGCCCGAGGCCTCGCGCTGCAGCTGAGAAAAAGGCAGCTGATTGTTGCTAGGTGCAGAGGAAGCGCGGGGAGATTAAGGCGCTATTACAGTCTAGTTGCCATCCCATTTTTTATTAACTTATTAACCTAAACAGATTGTTGATATTTTTTGTACTTTAAATTAATGGATTCTCCTTTTTCATAATAATATGTTCAATTAATAAAGTGGTAGTTTTTTCCTTTTTTCTGTTAATGGACATATTCACACATACATTTGTTGTTTATATTGAATATCATGATATCGACACACTACCATCTCAATAAATTTACTCATAGAAAATATACTTCACAACATCTATTTTTTTCTTCAACATTTATTCTAAGATGCTTATAGATTCAAGCTCTTGTATTTGAGTTTGTACTCTCCTTAGTGGCTTCTTTTCCTTTCCATGCATGTTGTTTTTTTATCGATATTCAAAACATGTTTTGAAATTTTTTTATTTTATAAAACAAAAAATGTTTAAAAGTTGTGATCTAACTTTTGTTGGTTATTGTGATAATTATTATATATTTAATACATGCTTTGTTGTTAAATAACCTCTTTCTTTGTGGGACCAATCTGTATTCTTGTTTAAATAGTAAAGCATGTTATCTCTCATAAAATGTCTATAGCTGAGTTAGTAGGTGTTTTCATTAATGATCGTTTCTCACTCTTATTCATGAAGTATTTGTGTTGATATGTTTTGATTTTTTTGGAATACAGATAAAAAAAAGTTTAAAAGTTGAACATAATTTATTTATTTATTTATTTTTTTATTTTTATTTTTTAAATTCAAAATGCATTGATTATTATTGTGTATATATTGGTTTTAGACAAAGTATTTGTGTTGATATGTTTTGATTTTTTTAATACAACTAAAAAAAAGTTTAAAAGTTGAACATTTAAAAAATATTTATTAAAAGGTAGAGCTGTCAAATTCAAAATGCATTCTGTATATATTGATTTTAAACAAATTCAAAAGTATGTTTAAACAACTAAATATAAGTTATTTGAAAAATATAGTCATAACAAATTTAAATTTGTTTTGTTAATTGTATATTAAATTGATTATTAATATGTATAATTTGGTTATAAGAGTGGATTATAAGTTTTTTTTTTTTTGTTAATATGTTTCTCTTAATTTATTGGTGGTGGGGAAGAATGTTTTGTTTATTTGTTTGTAAGAATTCCCTTAAATTAAGGGAAAAAATATAATTTCTATTCTAAGCATATTGTTTAAATGCCTAAGACATTTTGTAAAATAAGATGCATGCATATCATCAAGTGCTTAGTAAACTACTAGAATCTTATTCATTCATAATCCTATAGAAACAAACAACTTATTTATATGTGAAAAATGGTCTCAATCTATCCTTCATGCGAGAAACATAAACAATGTTGCTCAACCATGCCAAACTAAACAGAGAGTCATCGACACCCTTTACATTGTGTTGTATGTCAATTTTTGGATTTCTATTGTGCAAATTTAGAGTTGTCCAACATTTCGTGTAGACTCAACCCATCATTAGGTACAGAAGAAAACCATAATGGATCTGAAAGGAGTGTCAAGAGGGTTATAAAGAATGTGAAAGGTGTCAACAACAATAATATGAACATTAACATTAATATTCAATTGAATTAGAATAGAGGTCAATTGGTCCTAGGGAGTAGCACAATTGGTGATTGTCATGATATGAAGTATTGTGTAAACTAAGAGCTCTAAGGTTCAAATCTCCCTGGAGTAACTTGGTCTACAGAGAGGAGAACCATAATAGGCTCGAGAGGTATAATGGTAGCGATTTGAATCGACCCCGTGTCACACAAGTACGAGCTTGACCCAATCGTCGATTCCTTTGGTACAATTGATAGAAATTATTTGACCTAGAGATTTTATTAATAAAATATTAAAAATATTTGACGTTTGACCAAACAATAGAAAGAAATTCGAAATGTTGAGGCATTAATAATTATTAAAATATGAAATATTGTGTAAACTAAGATATCCAAGGTTCTAATCCCGCGAAGTAGTCTGGGCTACAAAGAGAATTGTCATAAGCCCCAGAGATATAGTGGTAGTTACTGAAATCGACCCATGTTACACGAGTATGAGCTTGATTTGCTAACTCCTCCAATACAATTGATAGAAATTATTTGACATAGTAAATTCAATAATAAAATATTAAAAATATTTGACCTTCAAGCCAAAAAAAAAGAAAAAAGAAAAGAAAAATTAAAACATTAATAATTATTAATTATTAAACATTTAATATAATAAATAATAATAATATTAAAAAATATTGATTAATAATAAAATAAAAATAATTTAATGTAATGATAATAATAATATTAAAAAATCAATTAATGATAAAATAATAAAATATAAAATATTAATAAATTCTTAAATTGATGACCTAACCATAGAAAGAATTTGAAATTTTGAAAAAGAAGATTAAAGTAAGACTCAACAAAAAGATATTCACTCAACAAAAGGACAGTGAATCATTAATAAAAATTAAAATGAATTATTAATAATTAAATTTATTTATGAATAAGTAAAATAATAAACGTTTAATAGTAAAAAATATTAAAAATATTTGACATTTAAGTAATTTGAAAAGTTAAAATATTTGTAATTATTAAATATTAAACATTTAATAAAATAATATTAATAATATTAAAAAAGATAGATTAATAATAAAGTAAAAATAATTTAATATAATGATAATAATAGTATTAAAAAATCTATTAATGATAAAATAATAAAATATTAATAAATTCTTAAATTTATCACTTAATCATAGAAATAATTTGAAATTTTAAAAGAAAAGAATCCAAGTAACACTCAACAAAAAGGATATGGAGGCATTAATAAGTATTAAAATAAATTATTAATAATTAAATTTATTTATGAATAAGTAGGATAATAAAAATTTAATAGTAAAAATAATGAGTGGGGAGAACTATTATAATAAAGAAAAATAAATGGAGAGAACAAATTAGAAGATGCAATGATATGAAAAAGATTAAAAAGGGCCAAACTGGAAGAATTGAAAAATGTATTAAATAAATAAATATGTTAGATTTTTAATAGAATTAGAATTGTATGTGCACTTATAAAATATGCGAATGGATAGTTAAGGAGGGATGGAGATGAAAAAGTGGTGGCGAGGGGAGTTAAAAAAAATAAATAAAAAAAAATAAATAAAGAGAAAGGAGAGAGCAAGGGGAATGACTAAGAGAGGAGTAAGGAGGGAATCAAATAAATATAAATAAAGAAAGGAGGGTCGGTCATTGATTGAGGTAGTGGATCAAGGGTTTTTCAAGAATCTTGAGTTTGTGGCTATTTTCCTTATTAGAGCTATCTGAGTGCTTTTCAATATCAAGTGTTTCACGAATTAGGTGGGTGGACTAGAAAGGAGTAGGGGCAAGAGTCTTAGTTTGGTTAAAGCTAACGAGGTACATGATTTTGGAGTGCTATCCAAAATAGAATTTAGGTCACAATTGTGAGTCCTGGTGATGATGTGCTCCTTCAAATGGGCTTTAAGAGAGCTACCAATTTGGCAAATGTACGACTTGCCACATGAACAAATAATTAGGTAAACTCCTAGACCCAACAATGGATACATCTTATCTTTAGGAGATGAATAATTGCTTTAGGGTTTTGAAGGGTTTGAATAAGGTTTTTATGTTCTTTTTGGCTAAGAATCTATAGATGTTATCAGTGATTCCTTTTATATGGAATAGATGGGAGAGCCCTAGGAGGGGGCATAAGGTCTTTGGGGCAACATGAACAAGTAGATATATAGGCTTTATTGATTTGGGATGAAGAGTAGTCGTTCTTGATAAGGGATTTTGTAAGGTGAGCTCTTTCTATGGATAAAAATTACAGATTAGAAATTGTGAGGGCTCTATTGAATAAGGTCTTTAGGATGATGAGAGTTGCATGGGTAGGGTGATGATTAGAGTTGCCTCAACATTTCAATTTTATTTCTATTGTTTGATCAAACATCAAATATTTTTAGTATTTTATTATAAGAATCTATAGGTCAAATAATTAATATCAATTGACCTCTATTTTAATTCAATTGAATGCTAGTATTAACGTTCATATTACTATTGCCAACGCCTCTCACATTCTTTATAACCCTTCTGGAACTCTTTTTCGATCCACTATGGTTTTCTTCTGTCACTGATGATGGGTGGTGAGTCAACCTGAAATGTTGGACATCTCTAAATATACACAGTATAAATCCAAAAGTTGACATACAAAATCATGACGCATTGTGGAAACATATATACCTAGACAATTTACATTACATGTGCAAGGTAAATGGCACTAATATTTATGATCTTTTTTAGATTGAAAAATATTAACAATGTATAGATAATGCAAATGAGAATGTCTTTCAGATTAATCACGTCATTAAGATTTGGTCGACGCTTTGAACCAACTAATATGGTTCATCTTCGAGACAAAGGTGGAAAAATCAATCAATCTTAAAGAATATATAGCAAGGACGCATTAAGGTCTAGAGTTAGCCGTTAGGAATTAGTTATTAAATTAATTAAAATAATACATAGTTATAAACTAGCTATTAAGAATTAGCCATTATATATCTATATAATTAAATTAATTATTCTATAATAATATTATAAGAATTAATTAAATAAAATTAATACAAAGGTTAAAATTTGTATATAGAATATTTATAAGTTAATAATTTTATTAATATAAATTAATTAATTAAAATTTTTAATTTATGTTAAGAATTTAAATATAAGAGATTTCATTAAAATAAGTCAATATTTTTATTGAATTAAAATAAAACTAAATAACTAATAAAATTAATAAAATAAAATTACGTAATATTTTATACCTAATCTATATATGAAAAAGAGGAAATAAGGGGTGCAATCAAGAAGAGAGGGTCAGAATCCAACTCTTAATTTCCAAACATCATCCTTGTTGAGATTGATTATATGTTTCTCAATCTCAATAGCCTCTCTAAACTTCCTATGGTGGAAGTGATAAACCCTAACAATGACTCTGCCTTGGACTTTAAATAATGTCTATTTGATATAACAAGTACCTTCTGCCACTTTACCAAAATAATCCCTCTCTTCGTTATACAAAAACCCATAACTTACTTTGTTAATATACTCTAAAGCACCTACTGAAATCTAAGAGACATCCAATAAATTCATGTCACTTCTAAATTAGACTTAACCTCTAAATTAAACTTAACCAACACAAGCCTACCACTCCTAGATAACTAATAAAACCACTAAACAAAAAATATTTTCTCCACTTTAGCTAATACCGAAGCCTAATCCTTTGTTAAATAATCATTATGTTTTATTACAAGCCACAAATAATTCAAGCCATCACCTAACTCAATTTACTTGGAAGGAAACAATTTTGAGATGATGATACTCTCATTATTAGAAACCCTTGAAGAATACGTTATGGACTTATTACTACTGATCTACTTTATTTTTCTTTTGTTTTAGAAGTCTATATAAAATTACCTTATTGCATATGGACATGTTTTACTTGTGAGTGAGATTGAAATATTTTCATCATATTTCCTTTCAATTGGGTTGTAATTTCAACCAGCAATATAACTAACATTATTTTTTTTTTATTTAATTTTTTAATTTTGAAATTTAATAAATATTTGTTTATAATTATAGTTTTGAGTTTATTTTTTAGGAATTAATACATGTATTCAAAAATATATTTTAGATAACAAAAAAATTAAAATGTATCCCAAATTTGTATTTCTTTGATTTAGAAAAAAAAAACAAAACATTTATTAAAATTCATTTGCTACTCAATAATTTTATCATAATTTAATAATGATAATAAATAAATAAAAATTATTATAAACAAAAAAAATTCAAAGAAATTTTTTTATTTGTGATTCGATAAATTAATAATCATAAAAAATAAACATGAAAATGTAACATAGACATAACTGATTAAATGAATGGAAGATAACCATTTCCATAAGAGCATTTCAATGCGTTGTGGATTGGCCAGAATTGCTGTAATCAGAAGGTGCTGGGCAATGCCATTCTTAGTGGAGGGGACACTTTTCGAGCTTGAACGAATTGTTGCTTATTTTACAGATAGGAAGAACCCTATGTGTTTGTTTACTCTTTTTTTGTCGAAAGGTGTTTTCTCTATGGAGTTGCCTGGGCAAACATTGTTCAACCCAACCAATCTCCTTGCTCCATATTGGTCGTTCCCTCCAACATGTGGAAACCGTTTTTTCCTTGTCGCCAATCCCTTCATCCGGTATAGGGTTCTTCGAGTCTTGTTTACTCCATCCTCGAACACATATTTAAATGCGTACTCCATCCTCAATCGCAATGTTTAAATGTGTACTCTATCCATCTTCGAGATAAAGGCTCAAGCGATGTTTAAATGCATATTCCATCCTCGATCGTTGTTTCCCTCACACATTTAAACACTTCTTCAACCTTTATCTCCGTTGGTAAGCTAGCTTTGTAATTTAAATTTGTAACAACAAATTTATAGTTTGTCAACAATCTAATTTCACCTCCCTAAAGGGCACCAATTTTCACACTTGTACTTTATTAAGAATGAAAATACACATAAAACCACTTTTATAAACACAAAGATTCACATACATTCTCCTGTATTCATGAGCAAATGCTGCTTCAAAAAATAAACTACCGTAAATACGCACGGTGCTTTTTCTTCTTCTTCTCCATAAGTTATTGATAGCTTGTTCAATGTTCGAATCTGAGACGCAATTGTTTGCAAGGAAACTCTTTCCTATGGTTTCCTAAGCAAAAAAACATTACGTTATGAGGCATTCTATGGGAAACATAAGGCATTCGTATTAACATTTTTATCACCATAGCATATATCAACTCTCCCACCATATTACCAGCCATTAGACAACGAAAGTCAGAATTCAGAATAGGGACAAAATAAAAAGGATTATTGAGCGAGAGAAAATCCCGACACTCTGTAGAAATGAAAAGAGTAAAACATCTTGCCAACAGACAACATCATAGTTTCCTATAACAGTCGAAGAAAATCATGTATGATTTGAATACATTATAAAAAAAAATACTATAAGATTGTAGGAATTTCTTATTTAATATCATTGTGTAGAGTTATGTTTAGCACTCGCACTAGGGAAAGATTTGAGGATAGGATGAGGATCTTGGCCCCAATAAACAAATATGGTCGATGATAATGGTGATGATGTATTTGATACATTGTGGTGGTAAATCTTTGACCTGCTTCTCTATTTGGAAACTCGCCAAAGTGTGGTTAGATCCTTGGAATTGTGCGTAAAATAGTTTGATTCTGGATTGTGATATTCTTGGCCTATTCGGTACTGCATCTTACCTTCCCACCTGAAGATGACTCTAAAGTTGTCCATAAAGTAGTTTCATATTTCACGAGTTGATTCTTGCAACCTGCATCCCAGTGTGTGTTGAACTCACACTCTAGGTGAGTAATATAGAAGGTTTTGGTTCTTGTACTATCCATTCCATTTGAAGTTGTCACAGTGGATCCTGAAACAAATGCTGAGGAGTGGTAAGTAAATTCAAGAGAGAAAAAGGAAGGAACTTATCAAGTGACTAATGTAGTGTAGGTGTCTTCCGACATGTAAATTAGTGGAACGAACTTGCTCGACAACCAAGTGTAACAAAGAGGAGAATTTGTGAACTACCACGTATGAATCCAATCAGAGGACAACCGCCAAAATTTTGATTGCCAAACAATGCCACCGAGGTTCTTCTTCTTCACATCTAGCGCCAATACGAATTGAATCACTGAATGTAGACTTTAGAGACATGAGGATTATTCAACGAAGAAGAAGATGCGCTCTAAGAGTTGTTCTCTGTATTCAACGCGAAAGAGTTTGCACTATCATGAACTCCTGTATCATTTAATGGAACTCGTGAAGATTTCAACCGTTCACTGAAATGTGAAATCTTAAAATCAATTTCAACACATGGTCATTGGTAGAGACCGTAGCTTGATTTTAGGGTTTAATTTTGAGTCACGTTTTAATAATATAGAATCACAGTGTGGATATTAGGTCGATTGTCTACTACATAGCATGATATTTCTCTCACGAGATCGCAGATTAGACTTCCACAAATTTGAAACAGGATGTTGATTTAATGTACAAGAGGTTTTCCACCATTCACCATTTACCTCTTGGTTTGAATGGCAGAGTCACTCATGGCTGTGCAATTGAGCCATCAAAGGGTGGTGATTGTATAACACGCAGAGATTTTTGAGGTCCCTTGGACTACGTAAAAACTCTAGGTCATAGGTAATCTAGCATTTCAAACAAAGATGAAAGCTCTATTGCAGGGCAGTGCTGGAAGTATGGGGAATATCCCTCAAGTGCCTTGCAACAAACCTTAAACAAGGAGGTGGATAAATTTAGTAAGCCTTCTCTTTTGTCGACTAGGATTCAAGGAAGGACAACTCTCAATCACTGCTTTGGGACATATTGGACTCGATGTATAGGGAAGGGAAGGCGATTCTACTATGTGGATAGATAAATTGTACAACACTTTAGACCAAGAGGGTTGCGACGATGGATTGACAATCCACGACAACTTTTGGTTATCGTAGTTTTCAGTTTAGGTCTAATTCTTACTATTTATTTCTCAAACTTGGAAATTGTATTGTATTCTCATTGCAAAATTTGGTTTTGATATCAAATGAGATGGAAAAAAAGATCGGCGAAAACCAATTTGAGCAGGTGAACCACTCTTCTCCTACCTTTGGTGCTTTGTTATGGTGAAATGGTTGAAACTGAAAGTATATATTTTTAGGTTATAAGTCTAGCTCCCCTTTGTTTTGGGTTCGAGTTGAGGTATTTCTCCCACTGGCACTATACCTATATTTTAAGTGCCTCTTTATCAAACTCCTCTAAGGCTGAGTTGACTCAAGTCCAAGTCCAATCTTTGGGGAAAGAATCAAAATAGGCCCATTAAGAGATAAATCGACACGAAACATTGTCGCAATAGTCAAATTGGCTATCAAACTTTATTCTATCTTTAAAATGACAGAAAAAAATTCGTTATCCTTGTTTATTTATCCGATTTCATAACTTGGTCTTATAACATACAGGTGGAAAACCACCAATGCCCAGAGTCTGTGGCATTTTGTTGGATGTTCTATCATCTATAACATCCATGGATGCTATATAAAAGCAAGACTCAAGTATACATCACATCCATTGACACAAGCCCTTTTGATTGCAAAGACTGGAGTGGTTCGTGAGGTCTTAGAGATTAAAAAGTTTTTCCCCTTCAATTTCAATGTGGTATTGTGCATCCCATAAAATGACATTGATGATATACCCTAACATGTAGCACAAAGATCTAGTTTCCTTCCACATTTCAAACTCCTATTTCCAACCTCCTCTTTCCAAAGTTCCTTTGCACGTGTCGTTACGTATTTAAAAAAATCTTTTTATTTTATTTATTTTCTCTCCACCACCTTGCTACCGTACTAAAATATCGCCGCTATATATATATGCCTTGTCCAAATATTTCATTTCATTATAGATCCGCCAAATCGCTTTCATCTTTACTCGTATTATAGGAAATTGAATAAAGTCAAACAGGGCCTATGAACAATGGCACTACCGATGATGTTGGCATGGACTCGAGTAAACAATCCAGAAAATCTTCCAAAATGTGAACAATCCAGAAAATCTTCCAAAATCAGAAGGAAGTCAAACACGGCCGATGAATCATGGCACTACCAACGATGTTAGTACGGGATAAAAATACAACATAGAGTTCAGGAACCACATCATTTTTGGCCCAAATTTGGAGAAAGCATATATATATATATATATATGTTCACATTTAAGCTATATAGACATTACTCGGCGAGAGTCGTAAAGGACAGAAACCACATAATTTTTTAACCAAATTTGGAGTTCATATATATACATTTTAAAACGATTTAGACGTCACTTGGCAGGAGTCCTGATTATCCTTCTTTCTCCAAACTCTGTCTATTCATGGAAACCCTAAAAGCAGAAATCCGAGTTTCAGTACTCGCATCATAGATGCAAACCATTCAATCATGGAATGCAAGGCCGTGGCTTCGGTGCATCTGGTAAAAGGCAATTCCTGGAATCTGCCAATCGGTGTTTGTCACTTCTGGGATTGGGCTCGATGTACCTCTATTTGTCGGTGAAAGCATGGGTTTTGGACGCTGTAGGGATTTCCACATAGTAAATTGAATTGCCTTATACAACAGCTTCCTGCTGGTATGTTCTGTTTTTCATCGTACATCTAATGATAAATAGATATCAGAACATGCCGTTTATTAAGTTTGATTTGGATTTTGTTCTCTATATCCCTCCACAGATAAGAGCATAAAAAGGTACATTCTAATATCTGGAATATCTTCTGTTAAAAGCTTCATGGGAAGACTGTGTTGTAATCATGTTTCATAAAAATCTATTTTAATTTAGCGTCCAATTATATTGACTGAAGGCATCCACATTATTATGAGGAAACTCTAATTGCAGAAGCCTGATTCTGGTTGCTAATCTTGAACAATCATTTTAAAACCTTCTCTGTGCTTTTAGTCTCATCTCCACGAGGGGAAGATCGTGAGTGCTCTCCTGTGTTTTTCTGAACGGCTTTTTCTCCCACAAGCTGTGCCACGTCTTAAACATGTCTAGCTCGTTTCTAGCCTGAGGCCGCAAGGGCCAGTTATTCAACCACTCGATTTCTTCATTTTCTAATCTGTGAGTGCAGAGGCAGTGCAGAGGATGTATGTAAAAGTGACCCTGAGATACAGTCTTTGTCACTGGCCAGTTTGCTTACTTATTTTGTCAATTTGTCAGTTTCGACTACAAAATCCTCCAACGAACTAATTATACGAGTGTCTCCCATATTATTTCACGATTGTCTTACCTTTAAAGCTTTTAAAGCTTTTACTTTTGATTTAAAAATGAAGGGAATTGTAGAAGAGGTGTTTGCGATTACTTTTTGAGGAAGCGTTAAAGTAAGTTACCAGTGATTCGCATATATATAGGTAGAAATCGATATGTATGTGAAGCAATGTATCCGGATTCCCCTTTGCCTACATAAGCAATGACAGCTAGCATATCTACCTTGGCGTCAGCTTGAAAATTATCGATATCTTTTCCAAAAGGTGCCCTCTGTCCAAAATCTAGATAGCCAAATCTGATCTAAACATAGAAACTTCTGCCAGTTTGAATGACAGTCCCCTCTTGAAAAATTGCACTACAATAATGTTTCCACAAGGAGATACTGATCAGTCTGATCACATCCCACATACTTTTGCTAGCCTACTGAATTTTCCAGTTGTCCCCAAACACAGTCCATTACCAGTGAAGAGGCGCGCTATAGAAAGTATTCTACCTAGAAGTAATCCAATACAAACCATTCTAGAATTCTTGCAATTCCACATCACGGGCTTAATTGTTTCTGGGTTGTGGCATACTATACAATATCCATTTGTAAATCTTGCACGACGAAGTCCATCCTTGATTGATAAACTTTTATAAAGGTCCAACCATCTGAGGAGTCGAGTATTAAAAGAAGCAAGTGACTGATATGTTGAGCCCCATATTTTCTTTACAAAATCTGAGTGATCAACAAATAGGAAGTGGATTCTTCTACTTGCCACGGGCTTTGAATGAACTGTTTGGAGCAAATTTTCTGTTATAAGAATCTTTCCTATAAGAAGCAATCATGTTAAAAGATTAACCTTTCAAGGGACCGATGTATTCCAGAGTTTTCCAGTGTTCCTCGGGGACGCGTCCCCCAGGGTGGGGGGTGCACTTCACCACTCCCCCACGCTCCCGAGATGGGGAAACTCCTTGGGAAACTTTCCCCGCGTCCCCCTTTTTTGGAAAACTTGGGAAACTCTAGGGGGCATTTTTCTGGTGACAAAATGTGTCTCTCTTGTGGGGGGGACGAGGGGATGGAGGCGGGATGCAAGAGGGACGTGTCCCCCAAATGTCTTCACTAATAATGATTAAAAAAAACAATTTTTGTATTTAACTGCTTTCTATGTTTATTTTTAGTTCAGTTTTCTATGGTTGTTTTAGACTTCAAATGTCATTGTCATATGATGAATTTAATTTTTGATGTGCATTGCATAGTTTCAATTGTCAAATGATGAATTTAATTTAGATGTACCTTGCATAATATTATTGCCCATTCCCAAATGATGAATTTAGATGGAACATTGCATAATGTCAAATGATAGATTCAATTTAGTAATTTATTTTTAGATTTACATTGATGATTGCAGAAATGTCAAATGATAATTTTACTTCACAATAGTCTAATACGAAATGATGATCACATTTAGATGTGCATTTCATAATCAATAAGATTTACTATCTACTAATTTAGTTATTAACATATTGTTGGTTTTTTATTTATTTTTTTCCTTTTTTTTTAATATATATTAAATTTTTAATAATTTTATAATTTTTATGGCTCTGATGCCCCATTATTTCCCTTAAATTTCACTAAATTTTGGGGTTGCTTATATACATCCCCCTTGTGCGTATCCTTGCTCCCGCGTTTCCCCGTCCCGAAAACTCGGTGGAACATTGGAGTTTTCCCATCCGAACGAGGGGTATATTGATAATGATTTTGGGCAGTCACCTTTAAATATTTATAACCTTCCTTGACCTTTTCGAAGCAAGCGTCTAGCCTGTTAAAGATGTAATGGCTATTTTTAGTTGGGCCCTGTACTTTGCTAAACCCTGAGGTGTAGGGTCAAGTATGGTAGTGCACGACAAATTTAAAGGGGGAAAGCCACTTTTTGGGTTGGCCTATTTATCGCCAAAGGATTCTTATTCTTACCTGTCCAATTTTAGGACAATGTTTATATGATAAACATTTTTCTCCATGTACGACAAATTGAGCAAGTTTTGGTGTGAAGATTCTTGTCTTCACGTGCATGTGTGCTCAGTAAATCCAATATTGATATCAGAGAAGCGATTCTTCAAACTTGTGAAAGTAGAATATTTACTTGAGGGGTTGCAAAACAAAAGTAGAGAGCTCCTAATCTAGCAGAAGTGAATCTGTAAGATGCATTATGATTTAGAGATGAAGTTTTCCCCGCAGTAAAGAGAGACTTAGCCCTGCATTTTAAAACACTATCTAGTGTTAATAAATTCTTGTTAAAGAATGTTATAACTTATTTGCTACATTAAGACAAAGAGATGCCATTCAAAAAATATATTCTGTTAAGAAATCAATTGTTTGTTGCCTGAGATGTTGTTCTGAGTGAAATTCTTATTAATTAGGAAAGGAGACCTTTCTCCTGCTGAGAGAGGAGGGAGGTTTCAATTGATCTTGGATACCATCCAAGTCATTCAAGCAATTTGAGGAGCTTTTTGACATTCAGGGCCACTATTTTGATTGCTTGAAATTAAAAAAAAAGTAAAAATAAAAGCAAAATAAAATAAAATTGTGGGAGTAATGGAGAGACATTGTAACAGGTCAGTGTATGTTGGAAACAAAATCATGGCCCTTATTTTTTTATTCTATAAGAGAGAGAGACACTGTAACAGCTAGGCATACATAGTCACCATCCTATCTTGGTTCCTCAACTGATTCAAAGCTTGGATGGTGTTGGTATGCAAAGATTCAGTTGTTGTCATCCTACCATTCAGTAGAAAAATGAAGTCAAAGAGCCCTTGTGGATTTATTTAAGAAAAATATTCCGAAAGTCCGTATTGTTGCTTAAAAATGAACATATTGTAGGCCATAGACCTTTTTAATTTTAAATCCCTTTTCTAAAGTATTCTGTTAAATGATTGAAAGGCTTTATAAAAGGTGCATTTTATTTAAAATATCGAAGTGCACTAAAAAGTAAAAGTTTGTTATCTTAAAGTCACATAGGTGTTTTGTGAAGAGGAAAATGGCTGGACGTGGGCAAAGAATTGCCTTTTGTAGGCATACATAATCTTCCCAGCAACAATTATGCCATCTTGAGTTTTAAGATCAAGCATATCTTATCCTGGACCTTGCTCCTTTGGGGATGTGGGCACCAACATAACTGAAAGAATAATAAAATGACAACATAACAACATTCACTAAAACACATACAGAAACCAGGGTTTATATTGGGAAACCCTCATGGGGAAGAGAACCCACTGCAATCACTGCTCTTGTATTCATCCATGGAGTCGCAATACATACTCCACAACACATACTCTCTACTGCTGAACAACATTTTGCTGATTCTCAAGCTGGCAAAGTCCTGGTTTATACTGCTGAACGACATGAACCACAACACATACTCTCTACTTCTGAACAACATTTTGCTGATTCTCAAGCTGGCAAAGTCCTGGTAATATGTTTCCTCATCCCTCCTTAGAGCCATTGTTTTGGGGAACAGTAATACCGTTTCCTTTTAAATTTTCCCTTTTTAGATTTTAAAGAGACATTTTCCTTTTCTTTCTCTCATCTATTTTAATTGCTTGAACTTTGGTGCCTTTGCACTTGGGCCTCAAAAATATTTGATTTCATTCATCATCCATCATCCATCACTTTTCCATATGATTGTAAGCAAATAGGGCCTTTGCACTTGGGCATCAAAATTTCAATTACATTATTGTACATCAGTTTTCTACATGATTGTAAGCTAACAGGCCTCCATTTTTTTTGATGACATTAAGCCAGTTTTCCATGGGGACGTGTCCCCCAAGGTGGGGTGCACGCTCCCCACGCACCTAGGACGGGGGGACACCTAGGGAAACGTTTCCTCATTGTGGCGAATGCATTTCCCCAAAAGGGGTGCTTTTGGGTGCACCCCCTCAAAAGACGCCCAAAAGCACCCCTTTTGAGGGGGACGCCCAAAAGCACCCCTTTTGAGTTTGAGTTATATCAATTTACTATTCTAAACTTCAGACTTTAGTATCTACTACAGTCTATTTTGCTTAGTACTAATTAAATTCTAGAATGATGAATGCTGAATTTAAATTTTAAATCAACTTACATTCTAGAATGATGAATGATGAATTTAATTTTTAAATCAATGTAGATTCTAGAATGATAAATATGGATCATTGTATTTCATATTCAATCTTGTAGTGTATGGGTGAATGATGAGTATGAATGATGTATGTATCAATATGACCTATGAATATGGGTCACTGCCCCCCCTATTTTCATCAACATGTCCAGATACATCACCCCGATCGGGGAAGGGAATTGAACCTGTGATGAGTGCTATAACAGCTCACCTCATCACCGTTTAACCAAGACCCCACGGACAAATATATGGGTCACTGTATCTCATTATTTAATTCAATTATGTCTGGATCAATATAATTATGCTTTCATTATTGAATATATATATATATATATATACACACACACACACTTCGACGTCTCCCCGTCCCCCTAGATTTCCCTAAAATTTGAGGGTACTCCCACATGTGCCCCCTATGCATTTCCCTGCATCCATGCCCCCCTGTCCCAGAGTCTTGGTGGAACATTGCATTAAGCACACATATATTTATTTATTCATAAGCACTTTATTTAGTTGGGGGTCTTGTTTACGGTATTAGATTCCTCTCTCCCTAGATTATCACTAGTGTTGGTGTTGCTTTCCTTTTCCTTTTTTCTTGATGGAGGATGTTGAACATTGTACCTAATCTTGATCTTTTCAAATTTGGATCTTAGGCAACACTCCAATTGCTCTTATAAACTTTAGATTCCAAAAATTCAACATGCATATATTCCAAACATCTAAAGGAATGTAGCTCAACACAAACATGAAATGCATTTCATGACTATCTAGAATCTTAAAATGGAAACTGAAACATAATATGTAGTGAGAAAAGATGTTTTGTTCGAGGAGAACCTGGCATCTAGGAATTCTCACGAGTTGCCACCAGTAGTGACCCAGCATGAGGGGAAAGAGGCTCCGAAGGGAGAACAATGTTCAGAAACTTCCTATTTAAGGAGTCAACCTTTAGGTGGAGAGGAAGAGTTAGTAGCTCCTTCCATTTATGTCGGGAGATCTAGGTGGTTTGGGCATACGTTGAGGGATGCTCAATAGCATGTTGAGGCTCCTAGGAGCACATTTTGGGAGAATAGGACTCCCAAGAAGTTTTTGAACTACAGGGCATCAATGAGTAACATCATTGATGAGGTAGTAGACCAGGAGGTTTGGAGGAATGCCATGGTGAAGGATGATGCATGAGACATTGTGCTAGGATCGAAGGGAAACCTAGTTCTTGGAGGCTCTTTGAGAAGTACCTTCCTCATTCGGAGGGAGTATTGATGATTGTAGCATTGGATAGATACCTTTGCCTAGGTCTAAATGTCTTGATGTGTGGAATTTGTCCAATGCCTTTAATCTTAGCAAAATTACTTTAATTAAAGGAATAATTTAAGTGTTTTTATAAGAAAATGTGAGTTTAATCTAATGAAAGGCAAATGCTATTTGCATTAGTGAATTAGATGAGTCTCAACCATTGATTTCAAGTGAGGTGAGATCTAATCTCAACTGTCAATCACATTGGAGATTAGGGTTGTGGATCCAGTCAACAACTCAAGCTTATAAAATCGATGCTAAGTGAAGGAGGAAGACACAACAATGGGCACAAGACAGAGTGAGACAGTGAGGATCTTAGTGATTTGGTGAAGGACTTTCATCCAAGTGTGCAGGCTAAGGGAAGAAGGGAAATAGTGCAGCAGCAAGAAACTCAAATCCAGGAAATAAAGTGGAGGCTATTTGGCAAGGATGCTGTAAATATTTTTTGAGCACCTAATTTACAACAAGGGGACATGTACATCAATATTCAGGCTATACAAATGTGGTAGGGGCTGCTTGTGTTGCAGAAAAGAGAGATTGGGCTGCACATGTGCAGGGCGTATGAGTGCAGCTTGCATGTGCTGTGGGGGTACTAGTTCAGGTGGCAAGCGTGATGTGGATTTGACAGTGAAAATCTGCACATGTACAGATTGGGATTCTTCAGGGGTAGTTTTGCATATTTGCTAGTATATTTTTATTTTTATTTTTTTATTTGTTGTAATTTTCCAGTAAAATTCTTACATGGGCTGTTTTCCTAGGAAGGTAGCTCTTGTATGCTGAGAAGTTAATTAATGAATAGCAGATTTGAAGGGCAGAAATATGTGTGCATATGTGTGAAATTGGCTCATTTTTTTATTTACTGTTAAAATCTCAACAGTGTTGTTTATTTAGTAAGCTGAAAATTTTAATTAATTTACAAGAAGGAAATTTACTAGAATATAAATTTGCCAGTTGCTGTGGTTGAGGAAAATTAACATATCAAAAACATTCCAGTGATCTTCTTATGTTCTAGCCTTCTTACTTCCTCTCCCACCAAATGAAGGTTGAATCCTTACATTTGGCAACCTACTAGGCTTTGTTTTTGAAAGCTGCAGGTGGCCCCTCGTAGCTTTAATAAAGTGAACCACTTGGGTAACATGCCTTGTATATTTTGAATGGAAGAGATTCCTCTCAAATAGATATCATTAGCTTTAGCTCAGCCCCAAGTAACGAAAGAAGTATTATGAAGAGAAGAGTTGCCACCATTTTCATTTGCTTTAGAAGCCTCTGCCACACTCTGAAGTATGGCATCTCTAAAATCCAAATAGTTATCAATAGTATTCTATGGTTGATGGGAGATTCTTGCATAAAATTGAAAGTTAATTCTCCATGTGAATGCGAATCTGTCTCGTTTGCCATGTAATAAATTGGAACGTCTACAACATTCTCCTTCCTTAGATGAGACCTTTGCGTTAAGGTATCCTGGTCTGATGAAACCTCTAAACAATTTGGTAAAGCCTCAAGCCACATCTATGATTTCTCCCATAGCAACTACACTCTCATGATTCTTATGCTTGATAGCATGCATCAATACAACCTCGAATATTTTTATGAATTCCTAAGCAGAGGGCTCACAAAGTTATGCACTGTAGTGCCTAGCACCAAACCAATCAAAGTTGGCTACTAGTCCATTTCTAAATTCATGAGAAACATTTGGGTGATGCATATTGTTAATTTTCTAACTCTAGCAACGTGGCCAATTGTTTCCTAGCAGATTTCCTTGCTGTAAAATTACTATTATGCAGATCTTCTGAATGAAAGACACAACTGAGATTTTAACAATTATAATGGTGGAAGTAAAATAATACATTTCTCACAATCACATGCACACAAGATTTCTGCTCGTCAAATCAGTTCTTCATTTAAATAACTTCAGAACTTATAAGGGCTCCCTTCTTGGGATAATGGCCCATTGAGGAAAATACTCACAACAATGAACCTTGAACTGATCCAGCTGATCAAGCCCTCTACAGATCTTGCTGGCTGATCTGGATATCCCTTGCTACCCCTTGCACTCTCCTCGAACCTTGCACAATTGAATGAAATTCCTCCTCCACTCAATCAATGAGATCTCACTCTCACTGTGTTATGTGCTCAAGATGTGTGCCTTCTCCCTAAGACTATTCATCTTTTTATAAGTTTGAGTTATTGACTGAACCCACAACCCTAATCTCCAAAGTGGTTAACGATTGAGATTAGATATCAAAATCACTTGAGATTATCGGTTGAGATTCATCTATTTCACTAATGCAAATGACCTTTGAATTTCATTAGATTAACTCACTTTAAATTATAAATGTCAATCACTTTAATAATTAAAATAATTGCCAAGGGTAAGGGTCGATTAGGCAATTTCCACATGCTTAGACACTTAGGCCTGTGCGGAAGTACGTGGCCAAGCTACTGACATAAACACATTAGGAGGACCGACATTAAAGAAATGCAACAAAGGAAGGGCATAAAAGCCATTTGTGCAGGTCGCTGGTTCAGCACCTGTCTTTTGCATATTAATATGTGGTGTATGATTTCTTCGTTGGATTGCACTGGGAATGGCAATTCAACCTTGATGATGTGTGCCCCACTCTGGCCTCCACGCACTTGGATTGCCTTCTTCACAGTACCATGTGCTTGATGAAGAATCACTATGACACCACCCCTTTGAAAATTGTTGTTTGGATATCAACATTAAGGGCGACCATTGTATATATATACCAATTGTTTACAAAAAAAATCCTTCTTGTAGTTCTGTATTGTGGCAAGAATGACAATGATTTCAAGGTATAGATTGCGAGTCCCTTCGTTGATTTTCCCTCTGTTTCCTCCTGAAAAAGATTTCCCCCCTTGATTCTATTGTTGTGATTTAACGTTGTGAATCTTAAATCTTTTGGATTTTTAATATTCCATTCCATTGCTGGAAACATCAGCTTAGGATTGGCCCTTGAAACAATAATGAAGCTTCACATTGCCTATAAATGTCAGTGCACAATGAATTTGAAATGTGGCTTCTTTTGTACATTACCATTCAATCATCATGTGCAAATTTCACAGGAAAATCAATTTTAAGACCAACTCAAATATTGAAATACACAAAACCACAACCTAAATGCCTGGGTTTTGTTAAATTCTGAACCTAGCACCTGGCAATTAGTTCCTAGCAGATTTATCAGAGGTCTACTGAATAAAAGAACAACTAGGTCCTTAACACAATTATTCAGCAGAAGCATAGTTACTCAACGAATCTCAATCACATGTGACACATACAAATTCTGCCCAATCAACAATCCTCGTTAAATTAATAATCTGGACCTATTTGGGCTCTTGTCCTGGGATAATGGCCCAACTAAAGAAAATACATTTACAACTTACTCTGGATCTGATTCAGCTGATAAAGCCCTAGATCCATCCTTGAGCTGCTTGGCTGATTTGGATCTCCTCTGCTGCACCCCTGCACCTTCCTTGGACCCAGCACACTTGAGTGTGTCACTCCTCACTTGAGAAAATCTCTTTCTCAATGGCTTCTGCCCCTGTATGGTGTGTCTTTGTCTTCTCCTCAGCCTTGCTTTTATAACTTCTCATTGACCGAAATCCCTAACGCTAATCTCTAAAGTGATGGATGGCCAAGATTAGATCTTGTCTCACTTGAGATGAATGGTTAAGATTAAAACATGATCACTAAGTTAAATACTTTAATTTTCCCAAGTTTCTTTAGTTCAATGGCCAACATAATTCATTATGTGTTTTTTCTAAGTTAAACTTAGGCTAAGTTACAGTAGCAACCTACTCAATACTTGAGGAAGTATCCTAAGGAGACTTTGGGTGACTTATGCATACCTAGACACTTGGGCCTGTGCAGAAGTACCTGCCCAAGCTACAGTCATCAACAGATTTTATAAATAAATCTCATCTGATGCAATGTCGACGTGAATGCTTGGTTCATTTGCTTGAGAACACTTACAAGAGAACTCATTTGGCTGTGCCTCTCCCATTTACCCAAAATGACTTGTGGCTGCCTCAAACCCATTCCGATGTATTCTGCCAACAGAGTATTCCCTGAGATTGAGTTTCATTCAGGGGTTCTGTCAGCCTGTTGGCACGTTCCTCCAGATTCCCACATCCAGCATAGAAATGGACGAGCTTGGTGTTCAGGAAAATCTCTGGTTCTGAACCTGCAGAAAATCCATCTGACTAAATTATGTGAAACAACCTCTCTTTGCATTATTTTGTCAAACTTTTCACATTCATCTGTAAGATGTCTGCAATTGGGGTACACGAGGACAAGCTTTGTCTCCAAAAGAGTACTTTGGGCCATTGGATGAGAATGGCATACATGAGGACAAACCTTGCTTCCAAAAGTTAATTTTGGCTAATGGCAGATAAATATTGCAAAGGCCATTTGTCACAAAAACTTTCCTATCCAATCATGAACTTTGTGATTTAACTATTTAACCCCTTCTCAGTCCCCGCCATGCATTCAGAGGACATGGCAGGTTGTGGTTTGGTGGTTGGAAAAGGGTGCTGTCGTGAAGACAGCTCAGGTTCAAACCCCAGTGGGTGTAGAGCTCCCTGTGTGTGTGTGAGGCAAGTTGTTTGACTTCTTGGAGTTGGTTCTATTCTGTCATCAGATAAAGTTAACACATTTCTGGAAAGCCAAATTGGTTTAGTGGACATTAAAAAGATAATTTATCCCTTTTATCTGATATGCCTTCTAGAATTTATATCTGAAGGGACTGGATTTGACCTCCTCAAGTTGGTTTCCCTCTGTCAAAGAGGCTTAACACATGTTCGACAGGCCAAATCGGTTTAAGTGGAGATTGATAGGATACTTTATCTATTTTTATTCACTGTGTCTGCTAGAGTTTATATGAGCAGTAGTTCCAGAGGTGCTGGATTTGAACTCCTTGAGTTGGTTTCCCTCTGTAAATGGTGGGGGGGCTTGACAGGCCAAATTGGTTTAAGTGGAGATTAATCGGATACTTCATCCTTTTTTAGTCACTGTGCCTGCTAGAATTTATATAAGCTGTAGTTCTAGAGGCACCACTATTTATTTGAGCAAATGGATTTTACCTATAAGGATACACAGGCTAGGATTGAACTGCTTTTGTTAAATATGGCAACTAGGGCCAAACTCCATGTTGCACTGCTCATATGATGGAGATGCTATTTTTGTTGGATTCCTCTTTCGGAGAGGTGCAAGATTGATCTAAAGATCATCTTGTTTGGATGAGCAGAAGTTGTATTTCGAATTTATTTTTCCACACATGTGCAATTTGTCAAGGTCGGCCAGAATTGTAATGTAGGCTCACAAGCCCCAAAAGTTGTGTCACACATCCACAGTCATGGATATAAAAAGGAGAGAAATGATCCTCATTTCATCCTTCATTCATCTCACACATCTCTCTCTCATCTGATTGGTTCGTACAGCCTTAGAGTCTTCTCTCTCCTCTACACGTGTGAAACAGGAAGCTGCAATTTTTGGACTGGTTTAGGGCTTTTTTGGACAGCGTTGACCAGCTTTGACTTTGGGTCAACACTCATCTTTTGACTGCATTTTTGAGGTCAAAAATCCAATTTGAAGAGGCCGCAGCTGGAGGCACAAAAACTGACGTCAAACATTGACTTTGACTGCAGCTGACAGCAGTGTTGACCACAACTTTGATTGCTGTTTTGACCGCAGACTTTGACCTCTGTGTTGACCAGATTTGTGGACTGTTTTGGGCTGTGTTTGACTTTGATGGAAGGCCGAGTTTGACCAAGCTTGTTTGGAGGCTGAATTGCTGGTTTGACCAGTGAAGACTTTGCTGGATAGGGCATCTTGTTGACTGCTGTAAAATATATTTTCTCTCTCTCTGCTGAATAAGAAGAATTCAAGAATATTTGTCTCTTGTCTTGGCTTGTCCTCTGTCGATTTATTTTATGTTCTATCAACATTTACTTTCAATGGTTATGTGATTGCATATCTGAAATTGAATTGGGCTAATAAGAAATATTGAAGTAAACAACTCTAAGCATAGAACATACCATGGTTAACTAAAATTAACATGGTATCAAAGCTAAGGTGAAGACAAAGCCCAAGCAAGAGTGAGAGTAGAAATCACCGAAGTTGAATAGACAAGGACCAGGGACAATCACTTCCTCATTCTTCAAATCTGATGACAAGCTGAATGATAAGTCTGATTATCATGCTTGGAAAATGTCCTTGGATCTGACATTGTGGGATCAAGATGTTATGGATTATGTGCAGGGAAAGATCACCAAGCCTTCATCAAATGCATCAGCTGCCACTAAAACAAAGTACAAGAAAAGGGAAAAGAAGGCAAAGAAGATCATCAGGGATTCTATTCACAAGCACTTGGTTGCTTATATCTCCGAGCTGGGCACATCTAAGGAGATGTATGATAAGTTGGTTAGTGTGTTCAATGCTAGCAATGCTAATCAAATTCTCTTTTTGAAGAACAAGTTGAAGAACATCAAGATGGACAAGGGAGAGTCCATCCAATCCTACTTCACGAGGATCACTGAAATCAAGAATGATCTCTTAGCTATTGGAGAGGCTATAGCTGACCGAGAGCTCACTCTCATTGCCCTTGGAGGACTTCCTCGACCATGGTATGTATTTAATACTACTATTTTCAACAATAATATAATTCCTGATTTTGATGAATTGTTGACAAGATGCACTTAAGAGGAGACAAGGATGATGGAGAGAGACCATCCCTCAAATGGGAATGGAAATGACCCTATTGCCTTCACCACTCATGCAAAGAAAAGGATCAATGCTGGTTCGAGAAATCAAAATCATGGAAGAGTGGGTCCCAAAGGAAGGAAGGGAAGATGTTACAATTGTAACAAGTTTGGTCACTATGCAAGAGAGTGCCCCAATAAAAGGGACTCTCCCCGAGATCCGAGATGATGACTACAAGAACAACAACAACTTCAGGGGGAATGATCAGAGGAACAACAGGTTCAAAGGAAAGAGGAAGGCTCCCTCTGATCAAAATAGAAATGGAAATGGTCAATCTATCAAGAGGTAAATGAATATATTCTTATATCTGCTCTCTCTGCTGCATCTCCTCCCGATACCCTGGATAACTGGTTGATTTATAGTGGTGCCTCAAGGCACATCCCTGGATATAAAGAGGCCCTCGCTGATTTGATTGAAAATGATACTAATTTTGGAGATTATCCTTGGAGACAATGCCACCTATCCCGTGAAAGGGACATGGACTATGACCCTTCATCTAAATCAAGGTCAAGTTCTTCGTTTGCAAGATGTGTTGTATGTACCTGACTTAAAGAAGAATCTAGTGTCTATCTTGACAGTGGAAGACAAATGATTCAAGGTGGCATTCATCGATGGAAAGGTATGCATTTGGAAGAGGAACTTCAAAGAAACGTTCACTCTTGGTTTCAGCGTTGATACACTCTATCAGGTTAGAGGAAGTCCGTTGGGAGCCATGACATGCAACACAACTTTTCAATCCAAGCTATGGCACTCGATGTTTACACACCTTCATTATAAAGCCCTTCCCGAGGCAAGGAATGTAGTGACAGGTATGCCTGATTTCAAAGGTGATCATGAAGGTGTATGTCAGGGTTGTGTCGAAGGAAAGCATACAAGGGGACCTATCATCTTTGCGCGACATTTGGTAGACTCTCCATCCAATGCCACCTCACCGCGGAAGCAAACCCCCTCAAGTCTCCCATTGCGCGAGTCCAAAAAGATCTGGGGTAATCCTGCTCTGATGTCGTCGAGGTTACATTGATGGGTCCACTCCCTTCTCCCTCCGATTATCTTCACATGGCATGTTGGGACCCTTCCTTCTTTGTTGCCACATCACCTCAGAAGTTTAATCCTAGGGATTTCATTTGAACTCATGAAACAAAAATGTCGGGGTCCAGGGAGCAAAACGAAAATTCCCTCCGTAATCTACAACCATTCTTTTCTATCAATTTTTCCTATCTCAAAATGGAGAGTCCCCAGATGTTTAAGTGCAAGCCTCTTTGGAAACCTTCAGGGTGACATCTCCCGCCTTGCCTAATGGCTCTTTGACAGGTGTCAAAGGCTTATTTCCCTTGATGGGGTTCTCCAAGTCATGTTGTCCTAGAAATAAAATCCCAGACATTTTTCTGCCTATGATCCACTTAAAACCTTAGGGGTGTTACCTCTGGGGCCATCCAAGGGCGCAAATCTCTCGATGAGATCAATGGTCCTGACATCGCCTTGCTCTCACCTTCGATCATGTACTCGACCACATGGGCGTATAAGGCTCTAAGGCCTATCTCCTCCAGGGACTAGGGTGTCTACTCCCACGCAATGCCAAATTCACACTTATTTATGTATGCATATAAAGAGCCCGTGCCCGACCTTTAAGGCCACAACACATGCAAAGGTGTGGGTGGCCTAACTAGCTATCCCTCCTGAGCTTTTCACTGTCTCGCCCTGTCTTGGCCTATGACCTCCACAATATACATGCATGCATATTTTGGATGAGGACAGGGCCATCCCTGTTGAGCTTTTAGTGGTCTCGACCCATCTCGGCCTACGATTTGCATGAAATCTAAATTACATATTTATATAGGAGAATAGGGCTATCTCTCCTGAGCTTGCGATTTATAAAATAAGGTCTGAAGGCCAAATGCAGACTTACAGGCTTAGCATATAAATGCAATTAACAAAGATCTATTTGTCTCCCTCATGCTTAGGTTGTCCATACCAGTTGCACGCTCAGAGAGAACATAAAATCCACAAAATGTTGGGAAGAATTATCCAGGGATTCAGCACCTCACTTCCACACAGGAAAGAGAGCATCCTTTATTGATAATCAAGCCATTTATCAACATAGCAAACACAAAGTGCCTTCTAAAGACAATACAAGAAATTTCTTAAGCATTTAAGTTACAGTTGCATGACAAAAGTTCATAAACAGAACCATAAAATAATCAAGAGTTCAGTCAATAATATTAATGCACCAACATCATACTAGCATGCAACATTATTCAAAACTTCGTACATTCACATAGAATTTTATTAATTCCACAACTCTAAACTCCTAGCATTTCATATACAATTCATAAATAGGGCAAACTGAAGGCGAGACTTCAATTTTCCACCCAACCATAGACCTACTATAGCCATAATTACTTACAATAGTCATCCCTGAGCTAGATCCACGATCTAAAGGGAATTTTCCTTTCAACAACCTTAGCAAGAAGCCATCTTCAATACACAGAGGATAGGAAATACATATGACAATGGTTGGTTTGTCAGCTAGTCAACCCAAACAAAATTCACAGTAATGGGTGGTTTATCAGCTGGGTCGAGCACTCAATGAGTGGTTTATAAACCCACAACAAGCACCCTTCTACATGTGGTTTATCAACCCTAGCAAGTACTCTAAGTGGTTTCTCAGCCAATCCCTTGGCAAACACTCATTCCATTTCCTTTTCATCCTCTTGCTCTTTTGGTCATCTTCTGGTCACAATTTTCTTTTGCAGGGAATCCTATTCCCTCAACTCATAGCTCTTTCCAACTTTACTCACGAGCTCCACCAAGAAGAGGTCCAACCCCACATTGCTGTACATTTTCCTTTTTATCATTTCCTCGAATCTTCCTCTTCGTTTTCTCATTATTTGTACCATAAAATTAATTTAAGGTGCCAACTAACTCCACTTGGTTTATCTTTCCTCTTCCCTCTTAGATCATGGATTTGTGGTCCTACACTTTAGGCCATTACGTCATTATATTATTAAAAAAATAGGGGAAATGTACCAGGGGTGTCACAACGCTGCTCTAAGCGGCCTATCAATCGACCACTGTTTTCCTTTTGCTACATCTTTTCTAGCTTTCTGTTGGGATTTTGATATGTGGGATTTTCACCCACGCAAGTAGCCATTGGTCTTGGGCGGGGAGGAGGGGCCAAGGTTGCCAATACAGAGAGTGGGATCTCCTTTTGGATGTCGAGGGAGTAGATTGTAGTGAGAGAGGGAATTCAAAGAGTCTTCCTGCACGATGGGTAGAGCCACCTTAAGGGAGGGGCAAGAAGGATTTTTAGTGGGGCACGGAAAAATCACTTGCACAGACAAAGAATGGGAGGAAGAGAAATCACCAGGATGAGCAGTGATAGAAGAGGGAACAAAACCCATGTCCAAACTAGTGAATGAGTTGATTAAATTTATTACCGAGGGGGTGATCGCTGATGAAGAAGGAGCACTTGTCTAAGCCTTGACTGAGAGTCCCTTATCCATTTCCAAGTCGCCATGACTGTTAGAACCATTGGGGCCCGAGTTTTTCGACTGAGGCACTAGAAGATCCAACTTCTCTTACTGAGCTAAGGAACACACCTCTCTATTCATCACCTAATCCTCTGACTGCAGCTCCCTTTTCCAATCCGACCGTTGATTTGCTGATCTCTTCGTGCCAACAAAAGGAAGGGGACAATCCTTCACAATGTGCTTGCGCTGGTGACATCTTCTACACCTAAAAGGGATCACTTCATAGTCGGGTGTTTGGTGATGTGAAATGCTGAGGAAGCACAATTCCAATTTTGCATACAAACCTTTGCAGGGGTCCAAATTTACGAAAATCCAGGCTAAAGACATGTTTCTTGAAGAGAGGAAGGAAATGTCAACTTCAGGAATTCCCCCAATTTGTTCCCTATGGCTCGAAACGCTTCCATCGCCCAGAACTGTAAAGGCAACCCAGGAAATCTTACCCATATAGGAGCAATGTCGAGTCTTTCATGGCTAGCATCGAAAAGGGGAGTCCACTGTTAGCATTTTGTTTATACTCTAATTTTTTCCCAATGTCGATGATACTACCTCTGCCGATCCAAAACATAACTAAAACCAACCACAAGCTAGGATACTCATTGAGGGTACCACGTCCAATGAATTATTACATTCTTTGCTGACCCATTCTCGCAAAAAATTGCAGAAAAACGTTGCCCTCTTGCTCTCCCTATCACCACCAATTCCGCCATTCTCAAAACCTCTGGCATCTGGACGTCCTCTCTTAGAACTAATTTCGAGTCTTCACTTTTGATCTTTGTGCATCAGTGCTTTTTCCTCTTTGTCCCTAGGCAGTTGCGCCCAACTGAGTTTGCCGAGGCTCCTAGGGCTTTTGTCGGTTTCACTTGGGCACCGATTTTATCTTGGTGCCCTCCTTCCCCGCTGGCAGAAAACAACACTGATGGGTTCTCCCCACTAGGTTGTCCCTCCAAGAAATCCAATGAGATGCTTCCTAAAGGGACATCTTCCAACCCAGATCTAAACCGTAGATGGGCCCTAAACCCTTCGCCACGTCTTGAATACATTCACTTTAACAAGATTCAAGCCCTAGAGGGATCAAGTCCCCTAATTGATCATGATTAAACCCTAATTGTTCTTTCGAAACTTGGCTTGTGTACAACTCGCATGGTGCTTGTGAGGAAAAACTTTGCTCACTGCAAGAGAAAAGACCTAGTATCTTGTCCTCTGTCTCGTTAGGGAGGCCTAACATTGAGGGAACCCCCCTTCAAACCTGCCCAATGAGACATGGAGGTGGCATACCTGCCTCTGCCACTTCATGGGCTTGAAACCACAGCTGAGAGGAATCCTCATCTATTCCTTCTACCTCTCTTCCATCCTCTACCAAAAATGTGACACCTGTGCCCCAATTCTTCATAGGGTGAGTCTCAATTGGAGGGTCAACCCAGATATGGATATAATGATTGGGGTCACGGGAATAGTCCGCTAAGTCTTCCGTTACACTGACACGACTAGTCCTTATCTCCAATTGGAGATTGAAAATGTGAGCAAACCACTCAGAAAAACTCCCTACCCTTTAGAACAACCCGACGAAGCTCCACATGCATACATTGCATAGTTTCGCTAACTATAGACCCTCCATCGGACCATAGAACTTGGAGAGTCACACCGCATACTTTGGGTCTTGAGCCCTAAAAAAATATTTCACCATTATCTATGGACTAGAGGGTGAACGCTTGGTTAGATTGGAATGAAAATAATTAATCTCGGATTTAAGAAAATAAATTACATAATCTAAAATTTCAAAATAATACAAGATTTGTTGTGAAGGAATATTCTAGTGGAATATACATGAGATTTTACAGATCATCTTGGTATCACAGCAGTTTTATAAGTGTATGTGGAAAGTTGTATTATCTAGGAATTGGCTTAAGAAGGAAGTTATCGAACCTTGGGCATGGAGGATGAGTTGTTCATAACAACTCTCAGGATGCAATAGAAGAGAGATTTGCGAGTCTAGAAGTGCAAGTCATTGATATCTCTCACAATATGGTCCTCCTCAAGGCAACTCTAGTGAATAAGTTTGGACCTTTAGGTTCGTGGGTCTAACTGAGTGTTGAGAAATCAAGGGCATTATATAGATTAGGTTCTTTAGGAAGATTTCCCTTAGAATTCAACATTTTCTTGTGATTTCTCTTTTCTTCTTATTAGTTCTTTCAATTTATTATGTTCATTTCATCAAGAAAAATGCCAAACAAAGAAGATCACAACAAGGGACACAAGATGTAGGCATTCATCTAGGGCAAAACCCCGATGTAGGGGAAAACCTAGTCCAACTCTTCCACTAGTAAATCAAGATGAGACAATCCAAGACCCTTTAGACCTAGACACAAACTTCCTCCAAACACCAAGTCAACTCTTCCTCCTTGTAGATGTTAGAAAATTATATATTACGGAGCAATGCAACACATAAAATATACGGAAAATACAAACACACAAAACACATAAAACCAGAGAGACACAGATATACGTGGTTCACCCAGTTTGGGCTACGTCCACCCCGAACAACTAGTCCTTCCTTTCTGTTATCCAGCAAAATGAAAGAGACAAAATCTACAGCAGATCCGCTGTAATATCCTTTGTTCTCTCTCATAGTCTCCCTATCTATTTCTCGCTCAGAGAATACACATGTAAGACACAACCGCAATACAATACCCTCATACAAAGAGAGGGGTTTCCTTCTAGGGCAAAAAAACCCTAAACTAAACATAACTTCTACCGTCAGATCATCCGCCTAACTGAACGGCCCAAATTGACTAGAAATTACTATACTTTTACAAGGCAATTTTACATCTGTTCATAGCTTTGGGGGCGCTGCCCCCGAAAACCCCCCTGGCAGGCGACAACGATTAATTATGGGCGGCGTTGCCGCCCCTTTTAAGGTATAGGGGTCCAATGCTGTGATACAAAGTAAACAAGATAATCAGGCTCCACACCCAACAATCTCCCACTTGGAGACAGATTGTAGCAACTCCACCACTGCTTCATTTGTTGGACAATGACTCCTCTTTGGAGCTGGCTGTTTCTCATCTTCATCGTCATCCTTGAAGACCAATTGAAACTGAGCACATTCTTAGTTTCTCCCTGGTTACAACTTTTGTTAGCATATTTGCAGGATTCTGGCTAGTGTGTATCTTTTCCAGCTTCAACTCTCCATCTTCCAATACTGACCGTATGAAATGGTACTTGAGATGTATGTGTTTAGTCCTAGAATGAAATGTTGAGTTCTTTGCAAGATGAATGGCACTTTGGCTATCACTATATAACGTGCCCATATCATGCTTCTTACCCAATTCATCCATAAACCTTTGTAACCAAATCATTTCTTTACTAGCCTCTGTAGCAGCAACATACTCTGCTTCTGTTGTTGAAAGTGCAACAACACTTTGGATTTTTGAAACTCAACTGACAGTTGTTCCACCTACAATAAATACATATCCTGTAGTGCTCCTCCTGTTATCTCTGTCACCTGCCATATCTGCATCAACATATCCCTGTAGAGCAATGTTTGAACCGCCAAAGCATAATGCTTGATTTGTGGTACCTCTCAAATATCTGAGAATCCATTTTACTGCCATCCAATGTTCTTTTCCTAGATTATTCATGTACCTGCTTACAACTCCCACTGCATGTGCAATATCAGGCCTTGTGCAGACCATTGCATACATTAAGCTTCCAACTGCTAATGCATATGGAACTTTAGACATATAATCCATGTCTTCTTGGGTCTTTGGGCACATATCCTTACTAAGTTTGAAATGGCTAGCAAAAGGTGTACTAACTGGTTTTGCATTTTGCATATTAAATCTTTTCAACACCTTTTCTATGTACTCATTCTGAGACAGTGTTAATTTACGATTTTTCCTGTCTCTAGTTATCCTCATACCAAGGATTTGTTTTGCACCTCCCAAATCCTTCATTGCAAATGAATTTGCCAATTTTCTTTTGAGCACATTTATTTCCTGCATGTTAGACCCTACAACAAGCATGTCATCTACATACAATAACAATATAATATAGTTGCCATCATTTTTCCTTTTTAGATAAACACAATGATCATAGTGACATCTAGTATAACCTTGTTCAGACATAAACTTGTCAAATTTTAGATACCACTACCTTGGAGCCTGTTTTAAGCCATACAAGCTCTTCTTTAACATGCACACTAATTTTTCTTTCCCTTTGACCTCATATCCTTCTGATTTCTGCATATAGATCTCTTCCTCCAAATCTCCATGGAGAAATGTTGTCTTTACATCTAATTTTTCAAGATGTAAATCTTCCACTGCTACAAGACTTAAAATAGTTCTGATTGAAGTCATCTTAACAACAGGAGAAAATATTTCATCAAAATCAATACCTTTTTTTTGTGCAAACCCCTTCACCACAAGTCTAGCTTTGTACCTTTGTTTTCCTCCATCTTCTTCCTTCAGCCTGTAAACCCATTTATTCTGCAATGTAGTTTTACCTGCAAGCAACCTGACTAAGTCCCAAGTCTGGTTATGCATTAAGCAGTCCATCTCTTCTTCCATGTCTAGCTCCCACTTCTTCCTGCTTTCAACCTGCATTGCTTTTTCATAACATTCGGGTTCACCAGAATCAGTCAACAATAAATAATATAAAGAAGGAGAGTATCATTTAAGGGGTCTACTTATCTTAGTGGATCTTCTAACACCACTTTCAGGTGTTTGAGGTGCTTGTTACTGTTGTGGTGGTTGCTGCTGCTATGGTTGTTGATTGTTATTATTTTCAGGCACTTTTACTTTTTCAGTCATCTCATCAAGAACCGTATATTCCTTGCTTTCTTTTTCCTGTTTCTTTTGCTGCAACTGATTTTTATACAAGATCTTTTCATTGAATATTACATCTCTGCTCCTAAATATTTTGTGATTTTCATAACCATATAAGCGATAACCAAAATCATTAACACCATATCCAATAAAGGTACATTTCTTTGATTTTGCCTCAAGCTTTGTTCTATTTTCTTTATTAATATGGACAAAAGCCTCACAACCAAAATGCTTTAAAAATGAGTAGTTTACCTTTTTACTTGTCCATGCTTCTTCTGGAATACCACCATCCAAGGAACTTGAAGGCCCTCTATTTATTAGATAAACAACAGTATCTACAACATCTGCCCAAAATTGTAAAGGCAATACTGCATGCAATCTCATGCACCTTGCACGCTCCATGATTGTTCTGTTCATCCTTTCTGACACACCATTTTCTTGTGGTGTTCTTGGAACTGTCTTCTCTCTATGAATTCCATGCTTTGAACAGTACCTATCAAACTCTTTACTGCAATATTCACCTCCATTGTATGATTTGAGACACTTCAACTTCTTTCCTGTCTCAATCTCAACCAAAGATTTCCATTTCTTGAAAGTATCAAATACATTAAATTTATTTTGAATACAATAAATCCAAGTTTTTCTAGTTGCATCATCAATAAACCTAACATAATAGCGAGAGCCACCGAGAGATGATACCTGAGTAGGTCCCCATACATCTGTATGCACAAGCTCCAATTTTTCGCTCTTATTTTCTTTCCAACTCTGAGAAATCTGACTCTTTTTTGTTTTCCATAAATGCAATTTTCACAGAAATCCAAATCAACATTCTTCAAACCTGGCAACAAATTTTTTGAGTGAAGAATCTTCATTCCCTTCTTACTCATGTGTCCGAGCCTATGATGCCATAATGCTGCATCTGCTCCTTTGGAAGCTAAAGCATTAACAGAGTTAGAAATACCATTGCATAAATCCTTTTCGCCTTTTGCTATTACAAGGGCTCCTTTGGTGACCTTCCAAGCTTTATCTGTGAAATTTGTCACACAACCTTCACCGCCTAACTGCCTTGTTGAAATCAGATTTTTCTTTAGATCTGGAACATGCCTTACCTCCTTTAATAGCCATTGGTTTCCATTCTGCTGTTTTACAAGAACCTTACCCATTCCAACAATTTTACAGGGTTTATCATCACCAAAACGAACTTGTCCAAAATCTCCTTGAACATAGTCATGAAAATATTTCTTATCAGGTGTGGCATGGAATGAAGCCCCTGAATCTACAACCCAAGAATCAGTAACATTTTCGAAAGAAAGAATCAAAGCATCTTGTAACACATCACCTGTCACATTTACTTCATGATTGTTTTCTTTCTGTGTGTCTCCTTTTCCCTTCCGAGATCTACAGTCTTTCTTTAGGTGTCCTTTCTTTTCACAATTCTAGCACACTATCCCCGATCTGGACTTGTATCTGCCTTTCCTTGATTTACTGCGATATCTCGAGCTCTTTCCTCTTTCTATTCTTCTTCCCCTAGACTCTGCACTCAAAGCATTACCCGATGTCTCACCGGAGCTTTTCCGTCGCATTTCCTCGCTAAGGATAGCACCAACAACATCATCAAACTTTAAAGTACTAGATCTAGAGACAAAGTTACTAATGGCCATTACTAAACCATTCCAACTCTCTGGCAATGAGCACAAGAATAACAGAGCTCTAACTTCATCATCAAAGTTTACCCCTACAGAACTTAACTGACTGGTAACTGTATTAAAATCATTTAAATGGTCTGCAACAGATCCACCTTCCGACATTTTCATATTAAATAATCGTTTCATAAGAAATACCTTGTTTGAGGCTGAGGGTTTTTCATATAGTTTCGCCAACGTCTGCATCAAACCCTCTGTTGTTGTTTCCTTCGAAATATTGAAGGCGACTGATGCCGCAAGGCACAACCGTACTGTTCCGAGTGCTTTTCTATCGCGAATGTTCCATTCCGCGTTTGTCATGGCCGCTGGCTTCTTTGTTGTTCCGCTCAATGGTAGGTACAGATCTTTCTAATACAGATAATCTTCCATTTGCATCTTCCATAGCGGGAAGTTTTGGCCGTTAAATTTCTCGACCCTAAACTGACCATCTTCCGCCATTACTCCCACTCGAACCAGTGACCCTTCTTTCCTGCGAGTTTATCAGCCAAATATACCTTCGGCTCTGATACCAGTTGTTAGAAAATTATATATTACGGAGCAATGCAACACATAAAATATGCGGAAAATACAAGCACACAAAACACATAAAACTAGAGAGACACAGATATACGTGGTTCACCCAGTTTGGGCTATGTCCACCCCGAACAGCTAGTCCTTCCTTTCTATTATCCAGCGAAATGAAAGAGACAAAATCTACAGTATATCCGCTGTAATATCTTTTGTTCTCTCTCACAGTCTCCCTATCTATTTCCCACTCAGAGAATACACATGTAATACATAGCCGCAATACAATACGCTCATACAAAGAGAGGGGTTGCCTTCTAGGGCAAAAAAACCCTAAACTAAACATAACTTCTACTGTCAGATCATCCGCCTAAATGAATGGCCCATATTGACTAGAAATTACTATACTTTTACAAGACAATTTTACATCTGTTCATAGCTTCGGGGGCGCTGCCCCCGAAAACCCCCGCCAGGGGGGGCCTCCATAAAGTCGCTGTCGCCCCCCCTAGACCCCCCACGACAGCAATTAATTACGGGCGGCGTTGCTGCCCCTTTTAAGGTACAGGGGTCCAATGCTGTGATACAAAGTAAACAAGATAATCAGGCTCCACACCCAACAGTAGATGACCCCTGCCAAAGTCTCTAAGTACAAAGTAAACAAGATAATCAGGCTCCACACCCAACAGTAGATGACCCCTGCCAAAGTCTCTAAGTGTCAGCTTCCCAGTTGTAGCTACAATCCAAAATTTCGGCCCCAGCTACAACCTAGAAACTTCCTAGCTTCTTCTATCCTTCTCTAACAACTTCGCTCTCTTTTTCTGCTTCTTCTTCTTGTAGATTGCACTTGTTGAGTGAGTGCTTCGAATAGGTCGAGTTGCCTCTCTATATATAATCTTTCTGCTAGGTCGAATAGTCCTAATCCCAGACCAACTTCATGAGGACAAGGTCGACTTGGTGTGGAGGTGACAAATGACCTTTAGACTAAAAAATAATTCTTTTTACATGATACAAAAGCCCAAGAAGGGTCTAATAAAAATGATAATGACTGTATTGACTCGACAAAACCTAGAAGCCTTCAATGGAGGCTTTGACCTAGAAAACATTGACCCAAGCATGAAACCCATTCTTTAATAAGTCAATTTCTTTTACAACAAAATTTGTTTTTCTTTCTTTTCATTAAATACAATTATGAAGACGAACACTAGTTACATTCTTCAAAAATCCCTCTTAACTAGGGTGGTATTCATAATTGCATACATACAACGATACATGGAAGATCTCAAAATGATATACTCTATGAAGAGTTACAACACACTCAGTGCTACATATTAAATACATGACCAAGGTACTCTAATTGGGTGGGACTATGGTGTACTCAAGCTTTAGCCACTCTAGGTATCATTAGGCTTATAAGCTCTAACATCAACCTAGGGATCTAGGTGCGTATCCAGGGTCAAAGCTCCATGACCAATGCCATCCTCCCTACTTCAAGATTTAGACATCAACACATAGGCCTACCAAATGTCCTCCCAAGCATCTTGTGGCCTTGTTACCACAAGATGCTATATCTCTCCTTATCAAATAAATTAGATATATATCCACCAACTTGCTTCAAACCTTTTACGGAGAGATCTTGCACAATCACAACCCAAATCAGTAATAAACCTTCAAATATATATACAAGTAAACACAAACATTCGGGGTTCTCAATCATTCTACCAAATACAACCTCTCTACTTTTCAAATCTTTTGTTTGCAAATCCATTTGTAGTACTTTCATTCATTCTTCGATTTCATTCTTTCTTCAAAGTATTCATTATGATTGTCATGGTATGCCCTCCCTCTCAACTGGGGAGATGTACCCTTTCTTCTAACTATGCTCCCTCTCACCTTAGGGAGAACAACAACATCGGATATACTTCATTCTTTCTCATGTCATCTTGATCATCATCATTCTTATAGCTTCCTTCATTATGCTGATCATTATTATCATCTTCAATTACGAACATCCTGAAGATTATGTACCTGCAAAACTTTAATAGCAAGTACAACCAAATACAAATATACAGAAACATGAAGTCAACTATATCAAACTCATGTCATTACAATGGAAGCATCAAAACATTCAAGCTTTAGACATCAAATACCTAAACTTGGTTAGGTCCATAATCAACAAAGGTCATATCTTTTATATTCTAGACTTCAACAACTTGCTAGGGTTTTGTCATAAACCCTAGACTCCATCTTCGAGATACAAAGCTTGAGATATCAACAATAACAATCCAATCATAGTACTATACATCTAAGATTTCAATAATATGCTTTTAGAGTTACATGTCAGACTCTACTAGGGTTTGTTGTAAACCCTAGATTTCATCTTCAAAACTAAATCATATCAATAATAAAAAACAATATACTTCTAGGGTTTTATTATCATACCCTAGAATATCAATCTCTACTAGGGTTTTGTTATATACCCTAGATTTTATCAACTATCAAGATAGCATACTCGCATATACATATGTAGGGTTTTATTATGATGCACTAACATCCCATATCAATATCTATTAGGTAAACCCTAGATACAAACATTCATACATCGAAGTTAGATATGCAACAATTTTGACTAGGCTAGGGTTTTGATCATACAACGATTATGCACATAGGGTTTCATTCCTAGGATATTACTTTAGTTATTACAAACATTTTGTTTATAAACACTAATTCACCAAACCCTAAAAATTTAGGGTTTCATTATGTAACTTAGACATTAACAACAAACCCTAAAGGACTAGGTTTTTACCACGATATTATCAAAACCCTAAACTTCAAAAGAATAGGATTTCAAGGCTTTATCAACAACCCCTATATAGATTAGGGTTTCATTATTTAACATTGGCACACCCTGAGCAACAAGAGGTTAGGGTTTTACAGTGAACCCTAAGGGTTAGGGTTTCACAAGAATAATCAAATGACAAGAGATAGTATAACGAGGGTAGATTCGATCTAATGATTAATCACCCTAACAAGAATCTCTACGATTCAAAATCCTAGACATGAAAGAGTTAGAAATATAGAACACATTTCAAAATGACTGCTCTTTGTAATATGAAGAATATTTACTATAAATCTTTATACATACCTTGAGTTACTCCTTTTACAAACTTGGTAAGTTTTCCTTAATGAATGGCTTCCTCTAAAATATGATAGCATCTTTATTGCCATTCTTAATATATAGATGCAACATTTCTTGACAAGCATAATGAAAATATACAAGTACACTAGCATGGTGGTTAGGATTTCCACTACCTTAATGATTGATATATATCTTGGACTATTTACAAATCCTAAACATTTGTTAGATGGAGACCAATTGAATGAGAGCGACATAAGCAATCTTTTAATCATACAATTAACTAACCCTAATATATCAAACTTAAATGAGAAGGTTATACATACCTTTATTTGATACTCCATTGAGCTTATTGCTCCTATTGCAAATTGTAGACATAATGTGAGATGTATGAGACAAAAGAATAAAAACAATGCTTACCTGATCTTGATGAAATCTTCAAGGATTCTTCCATGAGTTGGTGCATGACATATTTACTGTTTGAAGACTTCTTCCTTCAAGACTGAGATTCTTTTATTGTTTAAGAGAGGCTCCACAGTTCGGCTTATTGTCTCCTAGTTTAGGAATAGACCGTGTATTTATATATGCTCACTGTATCTATCAATGCTGAGTTTCTCAATACATTTATGGATCTTATATCACAAAGCCTTATTGTAAAGTTTTGTAGAAGTTCTATGCTAGGAGCAATTTCACTTTCTTCACAGCAATCATACAAGTAGTTAAAGCAAAATGCAGATAGAACATAAAAGTAGATCTTACAGAAGACAAATCAGAAACAGGAAAAATGTGTGTGTTCGTTTCGGCGGTCAACAGGATGCTTCAACCAGCAAAGTCTCCTTTGGTCAGCCAGCCCAGCATGTGTCACAACAACCCTCCAATCTGTAGATGAGTCAACCCAAGTCAACTCTGCAAAAGTCAACGTTGTTCCTGAAAAGTCAACGCAGGGGCAGCAAGCTAAAAGTCAACTCAGCAGCAAAACGGTCAACCCTTTGACCTCGATTTTTGTGCCAGGTAGTACGGCCTTCAAAAATCGAACCTTCCACAAGTTTTCAGCTTGTTTGGACCATGCGTTGACCAAGGTCAACGCTGGTCAAACTTACAGCGAAACCCTAGCAGCAGAAAATCGTACTGCAGCTCAGCTGTACGGTCTGTCCTCTTCGTCCTTCACACGTGTGGCTGAAACTCGTCCTTCTTGGTAGCTCGTACTCTTTGATGAGAGAGGAAGATGTGAGTTGTGATGATGATGAAAATCTCTCCAACTTTTCCTGTATATATATCCATCAATGAGGGTGTGTGACACATTTGTTGGGCATGTGAGCCTACATTACAAAACTGGCCGACCTTGCACATATAATTTATTAAGAATAATAAATTCAAAATATAAGTTCTGCTCATCGGATTAAGACATATTTTATATGGATTTTACACCTCTCGGAAAGAGGAATCCAACAAAAATATTAGCCTCTTAATCTGAGCATCTTAATATGGAGTTTGGACCTAGTTGTCCAAATTTAACACTCCCTCTCAACTAGGGAGAACTCCATCTATCAGTGCAATCAACATCGTGCGTCATCCCGCCGAAACTTGCTTTGCTGGCTTCTTTATTTCAGAACAGAAGTGGGTCAGTCACAAAGACATCATCCCCCGACTGACATAGTCAGTCCAGAGGTCCCAGACCTCACAAATCTTGATCTCAGATCAAGTGGTTGGACCGTGCCATCCTAGATAGAGAGTACGGCAATCTCTGATGCGTCCATCAGTCTTTGCTAATAGTCTCTAACTTTTCCACACCTCATTGGCCAAATGAGAGGTACTTCCCATGAGCCCTGAACTCAATGGGTAGGATGCATACGGGGCACAGATAAATGAGTGGCGAACCAGCTCAATAATCACAAGGGTGGGGCAGAAGCATTATGAGTGCTTATAGCTCCGAGAAGCTATCCCCAAAGCCCCCAGAGCTCCCAGAGCTCATCGTCCAACAGGACCCACATCATAGGGTCTTTCCACGACACCAAGACTCTCACGGAAGGTTAGGAACTTGACCTTCCCCGGGGGCTTAGTGAGAATATCCGCGACCTGCTCATCAGTTCCTATATGATCGAGCCTTACGGCGCCTCGCTGTACCATATCCCGGATAAAGTGGTACCTGATATCAATATGCTTGGATCGGTCGTGGAACACGGGATTCTCAGTCATACGAATCCCACTCTGATTATCACAGAGTATCACAGTGGTATCTAGCACATGTCCAAACAGCTCACTAAAGAGCTTCCGCAACCAAACTGCTTCACAACAGGCCATACTAGCGGCAATGTATTCGGCCTCCGCGGTGCTCAAAGCCACCGACTTCTGCTTCCTGCTCATCCATGAGATCGAAGCAGAACCAAGATTGAAGCAGCATCCAGATGTGCTCTTACGATCCACCACACTGCCAGCCCAATCGGCATCAGTATATCCACGGAGTATGACACTCCCGGCAGTGTATCTCAGCCCATGGTTTATCGTGCCCCGAAGATATCTCAAAAGATTCTTGGCACCAACCCAGTGAAAATGATGAGGCTCAACCATCTGTTGACTCAAAGTGTTCACTGCAAAACATATATCCGGTCGGGTGTTCACTAAGAACATCAAAGCTCCTATGAGTTGACGATACTCAGTAGGATTGGCCAAGATAGGCCCAGCAGCGCTGCCACTCAACTTCTTAAAGTTGAGTTCCATCGGTGTCGACACGGACTTACAGTCCACCATTCCAAATCTTTCCAGAAGCTTCACAATATATTTTCCTTGAGAAAGGAAAATCTCTCCAGGTCTCTGCCAGACCTCCAGGCCTAGGAAATAGTGCATCAGTCCTAGGTCTTTCATCTCGAACTCAGCAGCAAGCTCCCTCTTACATTGATGAATGAGAGGGTCATCACCTGTCAGGAAGAGGTCGTCCACATACAGCACTAGAATGAGAGGCTTTCCTTCCACAACCTTGAAGTAAAGGTTTGGATCGGCATTGCTTCGAGTGAAGCCCAGCTTCATCAAGTAACTATCCATCCTCTCATACCAAGCTCTGGGTGCTTGCTTTAACCCATAGAGGGCTTTCTTCAACCTGCAGACATAAGTGTCTCGATCTTGAACTTCAAATCCCAGAGGTTGTTCTACATACACCTCTTCCTTTATTGCACTATGCAGAAAAGCGGTCTTGACATCCATCTGATGAAGACTCCATCCTTGCGTAGCAGCAAGGGCTATGATGGATCGGATGGTGGTGTATCGTGCCACAGGTGCAAATATATCGTCATAGTCAATTCCTTCCTTTTGAGAGAAACCACGGGCAACAAATCTTGCCTTAAACTTTTCAGCACTCCCATCAGATCCATGTTTAATCTTGTAGAGCCATTTAGCGGTGACAACAGATTTGTCCTTCGGTCTCGGGACCACATCCGAGACATCATTCTTCATAATAGACTCATATTCTTCATGCATAGCATCCTTCCAGACTTGATGCTTGATGGCTTCCTCAAAAGATCCAGGTTCAGATTGTACAATAGTACTCATGGCAGCTAGATACCCTTGGTATCTACACGGCTTCTTGCTTTCTCAGAATGTCCCCCTTGGGGCAGCATGACCCTCAGTATCTTCGAGGGTGTCCCTGAGCCATGATGGTCTCTTTCCTAGAGAAGGGGAAGGATCAATAGGGTCCATTGGCCCTTCAACATCAGGCATAGTCTCATCCTGGGGTTCTTCCAGATTTTCAGGTCTTTCTTCATGATTTTCTTCAGATCTAGAAAGATCTACTACTTTCTTCAGGGAAGCATCTTCGTCAAAGGTGACATCATGTCTTATCTCTACTTCCCTTTGACCAGGTACATAGACTCTATATGCCTTAGAAGTCTCACTGTAGCCCACAAACATTCCTTTCTTCCCAGTAGCATCTAGCTTACTTCTCTTTTCTTTCGGCACATGAAAATAGACAGGACATCCAAAAATTCTAAAATGTGAGACATCAAGTTTCTTACCAGAGAAAACCTCTTCGAGAGTTTTGGAGTCCAGAGCGGAATGAGGGCATCGGTTTTGAATGTACACAGCAGTATTTGCAGCTTCTCCCCACAGAAACTTCAGTAGACCCTGGTCACATAGCATGGCACGGGCAGCTTCCACAATAGTCCTATTCTTGCGTTCGGCAACACCATTCTGCTCAGGAGTATATGCAGTGGTAGTCTCCCTCTTAATGCCAGCTTCTATGCAAAAGTCTTTGAACTCATTTGACTCATATTCAGTGCCATTGTCAGTCCTCAAAATCTTGATCTTCTTTCGGTCATATTTTCCACCAAGGCTTTGAATGTACGGAACCACATGAAAGCCTCATCCTTCTTCTTCAAGAAGTATATCCAGGTTTTGCGAGAGAAGTCATCAGTAAATGTCATATAGTAAGAACATCCCCCCCAGGGATGTTACAGGCAACATACCAGAAAGATCAGAATGGACCAGTTGCAATATCTCAGATGTCTTTGTGACACTTGAGGGGAAAGGTCCCCTTGTATGTTTTCCTTCAGCACAGCCCTTACATACACCTTCATGATTATTTCCAAAGTCAGGCATCACTGTCACCACCTTCCTAGCTTCGGGAAGGGCCTTGTAATGAAGGTGTCCAAATCTTCGGTGCCATAGTTCGGTTTGACGGATAGTATCACAAGTCATAGCTCCCAATGGACTCCCTCCAACCTGGTAGAGTGTACCAACTCTAAAACCAATTGAGATAGCTTCCTTGAAGCTCTTCTTCCACATGAGTACCTTTCCATCAGAGAAAGTTACATTGAATCCTTTGTCTTCCATGGCAGATACAGACACAAGGTTTTTCTTCAATTTGGGTACATAGAGTACATCTTGTAGACGGAGGACTTGTCCTTGAGACAAGTGGAGGGTCACAGTCCCGATCCCTTTCACGGGATAAGTGGCATTATCCCCAAGGATAATTTCTAGATTAGTATCCCTTTCAACCATGTCAGAAAGTGCTTCCTTGAATCCGGTGATGTGTCTTGAGGCACCACTATCGATTAGCCAGACATCCATAGTGTCGGGCGGAGAGTCAGCTGAAAGAGCAGATACTAGAATATACTCATTTCTTTTATCAACAACATTAGACTCCTCATACCTGGTATTTCTGGTCCTTTTAGAAGGTTGATTGTTTCCTCCAAAGTGAGCCTTCCTCTTTCCTTTGGATTTGTCATTTCTTCGATTCCCATTCCTTCGATTGTTGTTGTTATCGTCACTATCGGGAGAATCCTTCTTGAATGGGCATTCTCTAGCATAGTGTCCAGTCCTATGGCAGGTGAAACATTTACCCTTCTTCTCTTGAGTCTTAGTCCTTCTTTTGTCCTTAGAACCACCAGAGTTCTTCTTTCGGAAATGAGCACCATAGGCAACATTTCTTTCATTATCAAATTCCTTCATCCTTGTTTCTTCTTGCATACATCTAGACAGAAGCTCATCAAAGTTAGGAATGGTATTATTGTTGAGAATGGTAGTTGTGAATACTTGCCATTCATATGGAAGTCCTCCAAGTGCGGTGAGAACCATCTCACGATCAACTATTGTCTCCCCAATAGCTAGCAGATTGTTCCTGGTTTCGGTCAACTTCATAAAGAAAGTTTGAATAGACTCGTCTCGACCCTTCTTCATATTCTTCAACTTGTTCTTGAGGAATAGCACTTGGTTCACATTGTTTACTTGGAACATAAGTATCAGTTTGTCATACATCTCCTTGGATGTGCCTAGTTCAGATATGTAGGCAACCAGACTCTTATTTATGGATTCCCTGATCAGCAGCTTTGCTCTGATTTCTCCCTTCTTATACTTGTTTCTAACAGCAGCAGAGGCATTTGATGGAGGTTCTTGAATCTTCCCTGTCACATGATCCAGGAGATCATGATCTTCCAATTTGAGATCTAATATCATCCTCCAGGGATGGAAGTCATCACTTCCAGTCAGCTTGTCATTCTCCTTGAATTCAAGACTAGTGGAACCCATTTCCTCCGATGATGATTGCTATAGATTGAGTTTGTCTTCACCTCAGCTCCGATACCATGTAAAGTTTTGTAGATGTTCTATGCTAGTAGCAATTTCACTTTTCATTCTGCAATCATACAAGTAGTTAAGAAAAATGCAGATAGAACATATAAGTAGATCTTACAGAAGACAAATCAGAAACAGGAAAAATGTGTATGTTCGTTTCGGCGGTCAACAGGATGCTTCAACCAGCAAAGTCTCCTTTGGTCGGCCAGCCCAGCATGTGTCACAACAACCCTTCAATCTGTAGATGAGTCAACCCAAGTCAACTCTGCAAAAGTCAACGCTGTCCTGAAAAGTCAACGCAGGGGCAGCAAGCTAAAAGTCAACGCAGCAGCAAAACGGTCAGCCCTTTGACCTCGATTTTTGTGCCAGGTAGTACGGCCTTCATAAATCGAACCTTCCACCAATTTTCAGCTTGTTTGGACCAAGCGTTGACCAAAGTCAACGCTGGTCAAAGTTTCTGCGAAACCCTAGCAGCAGCAAATCCGCACTTCAGCTTGACCGTACAGTTTGCCCTCTTCGTCCTTCACACGTGTGGATTAAATTCGTCCTTCTTGGTAGCTCGTACTCCTTGATGAGAGAGGAAGATGTGAGTTGTGATGATGATGAAAATCTCTCCAACTTTTCCTGTATATATATCCATCATGAGGGTGTGTGACACATCTGTTGGGCATCCGAGCCTACATTACAAAACTCGCCGACCTTGCACATATAATTTATTAAAAATAATAAATTCAAAATATAAGTTCTGCTCATCGGATTAAGACATATTTTATATGGATTTTACACCTCTCAGAAAGAGGAATCCAACAAAAATATTAGCCTCTTAATCTGAGCATCAGAACATGGAGTTTGGACCTAGTTGTCCAAATTTAACACTTATACTACCACAGGTCAATGAATGACTGTAGCTAGGCCTAGTATGCCTACGATTTCAGTCTCTTTTATACTCAAAGACAAAATTGGGATCTCGACTCCCTTTTTCTTGGTAACTGTAGCCTTCAGTTTAGATCTGCTTTAAGATTATACAATTTGCAAGGAGATCCTTCAAACAAGGAACGTGCTCAGGACTTCCTTTTATATAACTTGTACTTTGAATGCACAAAAAATTAGGAATTTGGATGGAGGTTGCAGACCTTGTGAGGTCTCTTTTGACCTTTGCTCCTATACTAAGAAGTGCGATCTTCCTTGGGCTGGTAGACAATCCTTTCGTCCTTTTACAAATAAGGTTCATTATACCTTCGCTCTCCTAGAATAGATCTGCGACTTTGTAACATAGATTAGGGTTGGATAAGTGTGTCCAAGAGCTTCGATCCGTTTGGTAATGAATGAGTTCTATAGAGGACTATTAGATTAGCCCTATGTTTCCTTGAACAGGGCTTATATACCCTCCAAATGCTCTCGCTAGCCTTGGCCTTATCTTTGTAATTAGGGCTTGATGGATTACCCATAAATTTGTTCTTCTTGCCTTTACTGATTCGGCCTAGGGTAATTGTACTCTTTGAGATGGTATAAATCCAAATCAATCTTCTTTTCTGCCCTCTTTACAAAGCCCTAGCTCTAATTCCATGTTGAGAAATCAAGTGCATTACACAAATTAGGTTCTTTTGGAAGATTTCTCTTAGACTTTGACATTTTCTTGTGATTGCTCTTTTTTTCTTATTAGTTCTTTCAATTTATTATGTTCATTTCATGAAGACAAATGCCAAACAAAGAAGATCACAACAAGGGACACAAGATGTAGGCACTCAGTTAGGGAAAAACCCCTATACAGGGGAAAACCAATCCAACTATTCCACTAATAAATCTAGATGAGACAATCCAAGACCCTTTAGACCTAGACACAAACTTCCTCCAAACACCAAGTCAACCATTCCTCCTTGTAGATGACCTCTGCCAAAGTCTCCAAGTGTCAGCTTCCCAAAAACTTCACACGTGTGAGAGATAGATTGCCCAAGAACTTGATTTAGGTCCTCCAGTGTTAGGCCTCCCTAACGAGCAAATCGCGGGCCTAACCTTCTAACTAGGTTTTCTCTCATTTTGGGTTTCCTGGGATATCTCTTATGTTCGTTATGTGTATGGTGTGCTCATTTGCTTGTTCTATCATTTTCATTTTTTAGTGATTTCATTTCATTTTTTAGTGTGCTCATTTGCTTGTTCTATCATTTGCTTGTTCTATAAATTTAAGCAATAAGTTATGGGATCTAAGGAAATTTTCTTCTTAATCTTAGATTTCATAATCTTACAAAATTTGCTGTGATGAACTATTTTAGTGAAATATGCATTATAATTTTAAATTTATACATCACAAGTGGAGCATCATCCTCAGATAATTATGAGCCCACATAAGTAGGACTGTAGGACTCATTCCCAAGAGGGTATTTGAGGCTTTAGATGAAAATTGACTTGGTCAACTCTAATGATAACATGGTAATGTAATAAATGAGGGCCTTAATCATAATAAATTCCCACTCAAATGTATTAATGACACAATATGAGATGCTTGTGGCGTCGTGAATATTACACCAATAATTCCAACACCCTCCCTTGTGTATAACAAGGGACCGTCGAGAGAAGCCATTACAACATGGGATTTACTAACTATGTTAATGGTGAGCAAGAGTCTCGTCACTCCACTTGAAACCTATATTGCCTACACCAACATGGTTCCACAACTTAATGAAGGTGGTCTTTGATAGAAGTATAGTGAAGTTGATGTTGATGTGTTGGACTATTGAAGGTGGCCAAGTGTAGATTATCTAGAACAAGAAAACATCATTAAGGGAAAGATCCATTGTAACATCTTGATTGATTGAAGGTACAAAGTGTGGCTTAAGCTATGCTTGAGGCTGAAGAAGTTGAAAATCGTAGATCTAATAAAGACCAACATCATAATAAGGGAAGTAGAGATACACTGTAATAGACCTAGACTCATTTGTGGAAGAATCTGTAAGTAGTGTAAAGGATTCTATAGACTTTTGAGTAGAAGTGCTATCAAAGAAGGTGAGGAAGCATGTGGCTTCCGCATGCAAACAAGTGGTCATAGGCCTACAAATGTCACTACTAAATAAAAACTAAGATGTAGCATCACATTAAGTTGAAGTATCCACCTTAAAAAAACCAACTCCTAGAACATTAAGAACATCCCCAAATGTGAAGGTGTCAAAGATGATATCATTGCATTCTAGAAGTGGTAAGGCCCAATACGCAAAGTGCATTGTGCACTGTAAGAAGACTCCCCATTGAGAAGTAGAGTAAACAATCCAAGCAAATTGTGAATAGAAATTCTAGCAATGATAACATTTGTATGATCTTATAGACAATATACTAGAATATGGGCCCATGTACTTGATCCTAAAAACTTGAAATGCGAAAATGATGAAGTCATACCTTGATCAAGGGTCTGACACAATAGATCAAACCTATATGCAAAGTGCACAGCTAGATGTGCATTGTAAATTACCAGCTAAAAGATGTAGAAGATCCTTGTTGCACACTGTTACTACTACAAGCTCTTTAGACTTTAATCCCTTCAAGAAAACTAAAGCAAGACTTGAAGTTACAACTCTTTGTATGACAACCATTGTGTATAGTCTCTAGAGTTATATTGTAGATCTTCCCAAATATAAAAAAGTCTTGTTGATTAGGACAAAGAGCCATTATATGGTCATTAGGTTCAGTAGAGAAGAAGGCTTGGTAAAGTCTTCAAAGAATCCCTTGTATAGACCAAAGAAGGAAATAGTACTAGTGCTTCCAAGAAATCTGCAGTGTAATCTATTTGTAATTAAGACAACACAAGCCTTAGCCAAAAATACAATCGTAGAGAAAATATCACTGCAAGGAATGAATAGCAATATAGCATTGGATTTTGAAGAGAGGGAAAACCCTAGAAGCAAAAACATTGATCTTTTAAAGAGGGTAAAAATCCTTAGATATACCCAAGGAACCCTAGAGGAGAAGTGCAATCCATTATAAGGATAAAGCCATAAAGGAAGAGACCCAAACATGTAGCCCCATAGATGACAACAGAAAACATCATACCAATAAAGTGAACTATGAAAGGGAGGATCCAAACAAACTTCTGGATCAGCTCCTGTAGTGAGCCCTTGAAGGTGGTTAAAACTATAGGATAAAATCTATGAATCCCTAGAAAAGAGATGACCCCAAATCCAATTCTACAACCCTTAAGGCTAAGTTGCAGGAAACGTTGGGCAAAGGGCCGTTTCCCCCTGGAAACGAAACGGAAACACGTTTCCCCGTATCGTACAGCCTAGAAACGGGTTTCCGTCCATACTAGGCCGTTTCGCGTTGAGGAAACGTGCCCAGTACGGACGGAAACATGTTTCCAGACCGTACATGCGCATTCCGACGTTTAATATTCTTTTATTGCACTTTTTTTTCGGTTTGTATTTATTATTATTTTATGAGGCATGGAAAGTATCTTTTAGATGCTTTTAGATGGCTCTCTCAACCTATAAAAAGACTCTCGCCTCATTTCCTCATAGTCTTTATTGTACTTGCAGTCTCATATATATAATAAAGGCTGATTTTGAGATTTGGATATATAATAAAGACTGATTTTGGGTATTCCGATATTGCTATTTTCATTATGTCTCTGTGATCATTCATGAGTAAATGTGATGTAAATTTAGAGACTTATAGTTTATGCATTGTCATTGGACAATATAATCATAATGTTTAAACTTTAAATATAATAAATTATAATTTATCATGTATGCTTTATGATTGCACATAACATTTCTTAAATGTCCTAAATTCTAATATATATATATATATATATATATATATATATATATATATCAACTAAGTTTGTTTCCCCTGTACTTAGGGGGTCGATTTCGCATCTGGGTGTCTGCTTCGGAAACTCGTATCCGTTTCCCCATTTCATGCAACTTAGCCTTGAGGCAATGCCAATAGCCAAAATCTTTGGCATCTCAAAACAAAAGGATGAAATAAATTATCTAAGTGCGAAATGACCAACACGAACAACCAAGAATCAGTGGACAAGATCTATGTGATTAGTGCATTAAAAAAACAACGCTAAAAAATGGCTTTTCCAGCCTGCTAAACACCATGAAAAACAGGTCTTACAACTTGGTTCTTTTCTGGATGCCAAAATCAGATCAGAATAACATGAACATCCATTAAAAAACCTATCAACATCAAAGTAGGTAGGTATGGTTCACACCTGCCCTGATACCATGATGAGATTTCTAAACAGAAAGAGGGGATTGAATGGAACTAAAGCGGCAACCACAAACCTGTAATAAGGAGCATAAGGATAATGGTGGAGTTGATGCATTGGGAGATGCATGGTACATAGACTCAAGTGTCACAAATTACATGGCATGTAATAGATAATAGTTTTTAAAATTGGAGTAGATGAAAAGATTCCTTCAGAAACGGCAAAGAGTGAGGTATTGTTAGTACGAGGATGCTGGATGGTGGAATTGAGGAGGTACAAGATGTGTTGTATGTTGGATTTTAAGCTGTACCCCAAAGTTAGAAGTATCAGAATTAATAAAAAAATCTGGTTTTTATAAATCAGATCATGAAGTAGCATTTTAACCTACAGTTTAGAGGAGAGCAATGCCCTCATAAATGACAAAATGAATCATTACACGGGAGTGGCTGCTAGCTTTATATGTATAGAAGGAGAAGGTTTGTAAAAATTTCAACTACAACAATGCATTCACTATTGATTAAAGGCAATGCCAAATTCAGCTTTGACATCAGAGGTTGGCCATGTTTTCTACTAAAGCCAAATACTTTTGAAAAAGTTGAATGTGATATATGCAGGTGATTCATCTCAGATTGTTTGCATGTAATGTATATGATTATGTTCTAAAGAAAAAAGATACAAGTTGGATGATAAAAGGAAGAAGGGTGTTCTGATGGGTTATAGAGGATAGTGTATGCAGTATTGTAAAATTTGGCTTGACAAATGAGTAAGAGTACCACCCACACTTGCTGAACTTTATAAAAATAAAAAAAATGAAAACCTTACATAAAAATTTCTCTTTAGGGAAGTTTGACAAGTTTTTATCGATTTTTGTTGTGTCAAACCCTCTAGGTTTGAAATAGTTACTCACGAGTTAGAGTTACTCTTGCAAGTTTGTCCAAAGTTTTGTTGTCAACGAGTTTTTTTTCCAACAAAGTTGACTCATCTTGGTTTGGCACTGAGTTGGGTATGAGTTGCAAGTCTGAGCCATACCTAAGGAGTTTTGTTACTTTGATTCTAAAGCATATTGATCTATGATTGGGATACCATACTTCTGAAGAAGACAAGGGAGACTTGGATCAAATTTATTTTTTAAATGTTATGGTGTATTGAAATTTATTTTTCAAGTGTTATGGTGTATTGAGGATAGAGGCAAGAAAATAGCCAAAATAAGAAGTCTAGGATAGGAAAGCAAAAGCCAAGAGTTAAGTGATGATGAAGTAGCATGTGAGACTGAAATTAGCAATGAGAGGACATCACCAAAGCCTAAGAAGATTCTGAAATGGTTGTTGCAAATGCTGCAATATTGCAAGCTACAAGAGCTATCTCCATGCAGTGAAGGAAGCATAGAATCAGGAAGACTGGTGATCATATTGATATCAGGAAAATATAGAATGATAACCAGTGTTTTGAATCTAAAATAACTTGTTTCATTTTGGGATGTTCTTGTGAAAGAGGAATGAAACAAAGTGATGTAGATAGGAAACGATTCAAGACAAATAAATGGAACATAGGAGCACGCGGAATTTCCTACATGGAAAAGTGCTATTAGATGTGGGCGGTTCTACGATAGTAAGTACAAAGAAGATGATTTAGTTCCCAAGGAGTCAAGGCTAGTCGCAAAAGGTTTTTCTCAAAAGGATGGCCTCGATTATGAATAAACCTTTTAATTATAAATCTTCCGGGAAATCACATAAGAAATTTTGGAACCAACGCGTTTCGAACTACCAACTGTAGTTCATCATCAGGAACCTTCGCACTTGTGTCAAAATTGAACACAATTAGGATGGTATAGATAATATTAGCTATTGGCACAGTCCAAATTTTCTTATTAGATGGATGTCAAATGTGTGTTTCTAGACAGAGATTTAGAAAGCAAGATTACATGTAGCAGCTGCAAGGATTTCTACAGAAGGGGAAAGGGCATGTGGTGTGTAAGTTAAAACGTACTATACAGACTCAAACTTGTGCCTAGATCTTGGTGTGCATAAATTGATATGTTCTTCAGGGAAAATGAGTTCAAGAAATGTCCATCAGATCCATCTTTGTACAGTATAAGACAAGGCGATGGTATTGTGATTGTGGTGTTTTATGTAGATGATTTGATCATTACAGGAAATCATCCATAGATGAGTGAGGAATTAAAAGGTGATTTCTCCAAATCCTCTATAATGACAGATTCAAGAAGATTTCATATTGCTTAGGAGTGGAAGCATGGAAGATGAATGACAACATCATCATGTCCTAAAGCAGGCATGCACAAGTATCATTGAAGAGATTTGATATGGTTTGCACTTCAGTGATAACTTCTATTAAAACAAGAATTAAGTTCTCAGCTTTTGAAGTTTTAAAGCCAGTGGATGTAACTTTGTAGAGGAGCTAGCAGGGAGTTTGATCAACCTCGCTACTACCAGACCAGTTTTCAGTTATGCAGTTGGGATTTTGTCATGAGTTATTGCAAGGTGGTCATGGAAGGCAATAAAGACAATGCTAAGGTAAATGAAGGGTACAGTTCGTTATGGACTTTAGCATGTAAGAGTGAGAACGAGTGAGAACTTCATATATGTTGAGTACATTGATTGCAGTTCCACATATTTCCTGGATGAAAGAACGTCTACCATTGGTTTCTCATCCAACATGGGATTGGGGATAAATTTGTAGATTAGTAAGAATGAAACAACTGCTGTGGCCTAATTTCTAACTGGCAGGGAAAATATAAAACAACTCTGAAGTGCAACATGTGAAGCAATGTGTCCAAGCATGGTAATAAGAGAGTCAACAGACATGCCACACCCCTCAACTGTGACAACCCAAGTGTGATTCAACAAACTTGCCATTGCACCAAGAATCCCTGAAGGTTATTACTTTGCCACATTTATGGGTTTAGTCTAATTCTAAAAAAGGGAGGAGCTTTGGGATCCTTTTTTGCAAAATCTAGCCCATGATTGCTTGCGTCAAAATATATCATATATGTAGTCCTCCCATCTGTCATGTCTGACAGTATTTTGAGAAATCAAATTGCAACTTTGAGTAATCTTTTCGAAGTTGATGAACTTTGCAAGCTGGATATCCTTGAAGAAGGAAATAAATGAGTTATAGCATAAAATTTTAAATGAACATTTTGCTAGAGAGTGTTGTCTGAATTACCAAATCCTAGATCAACATGGTTACTAGAGCTTTTCAGGGGAGCTGAATACTACTTTGTTGCTGACCTCCCTCAAGAGCAAGGCACACAAACGACATTTCCTTTGACCAAATCAAACCTTTTATTGCCTATTTTACATCTTTGTATATCATGCTTTCTTTGGTATTTTTCACTTCTGTTCTATGCAAATTTAATTTTGAACATCTTTTTTCTTTGAGGGCAGAAGAATGGAAAACAGTCTTATTCAATCATTGAATTTTTCTTGAGGGTTTTGAGGTTTTCAAATTTCATTTGCAATTGCGTTTTTAAGGAGAGTTTCTGAATTCTTCCTGGAATTGAGAATGGGTGGGGCTTCGTATCATTGATTTTTATTCTGGTTTGGTTTAATGGAGTCTGTGGTCTTCATGATTTTGCCGTGTTTGTGTTTGTGGCTATGAAGTCTAGGATCATTATTCCAAGTTTAGTAGGTGATGTAGCCCCTGAAATCTTATGCTAGTCCAGTCAGGTCTTGGATTAATAAATTATTGTGGATTATTTTATATGGCACCGAAGTCTTTTAATTTTGTCCACTTTAGTTTTTGAGTTTAGTCTAGTGGCTATATTTCCACAAGCATAGTAGGCATAAGAATTGATACAACTAGTATTGGGGATTTTTAATTCAATTCTTTTCTGTTCTGATGGCAGTTCAGTCAGTCTCTACATTTTAAAGTGCATTTGAATTTGATCCTAAAAGTTCTTTTGCTGGAGAGTTTTAGTTCTTCTGACAAATTTGGATTGTGCTGCCTCAATTTGACAGGCTGAATCTGAAAATTGTATGATATTTGTTGTCTGGTAGTCAGTGGAAGCTCTGGATGTTATCACATATTCTCTTTGTTAGCTAGCTTGTAGAACAATTTCTGATTATTAAAATAAAACTGTATTTGGGATCCATAACAAATTCATGATGGGTTGAATAGAATTGTCACAGGTGGGTATGGCAGAAACAGCATCAGAACTGCGGAGGCAGATTTTGCTTGCACACAATGAGGAGCAATCATCAACTAGCTTCCATGGGGGAGAGAAGTTGATACCAATTGAGGAAGAAATGGAAGACTTGCATGATGGTCTCAGTTTTGGGCAGTTTATGGTGGCAGGATCTGTGGCTGGGATGGTAGAGCATATGGCCATGTTTCCAGTTGATACCTTGAAAACTCGTATGCAAATGCTAGCAAGCACGGGTGGTTTTTCCCATTCAGGCGTGGGAAAAGCTCTTTTGTCAATTATGAGAAGTGAGGGACCTTTTGGCCTTTACAGAGGCATAGGAGCAATGGGTTTGGGAGCAGGGCCAGCTCATGCTGTATATTTTTCGGTATATGAACTTTGCAAGGAAAAGTTTGGCGGCAACAAACCTGGTCATCATCCTTTGGTCCATGCAGGGTCGGGGGTAACTGCTACAATTGCAAGTGATGCAGTATTCACACCTATGGATGTGGTCAAGCAAAGGTTGCAACTTAGGTGCAGTCCATATAGGGGAGTTATGGATTGTATTACCCGAATGTTGAAAGAGGAAGGCATTAGAGCGTTTTATGTGTCATATCGGACGACAGTAGTGATGAATGCTCCCTTCACTGCTATGCATTTTGCAACTTATGAAGCAATGAAGAAAGCTTTGAGTGGAATTTCTCCAGAGACTGCTAGTGAGGAAAATATTTTTGTTCACATCATGGCAGGAGGGGTAGCTGGAGCTTTAGCAAGTGCTGTCACAACACCTTTTGATGTTGTCAAGACTCGATTGCAGTGCCAGGTGCATAACTTTTAATCTTTTTTTATCTTACGTTGAGATTGATTTTTATTTGTACATGTATTATAGCATCTGAAATCTTTTGAAGTTATATCAAGCCGGAGCTAAAATTAGTACTGCCAGCTGCATGACATTTCATTGTTATTTTTGGCATTCTATCCCGTTTTATGGCCGTGTTGATAGTGGATCATAATTATTATTTTAAATATTTATTTTCAAGGCGTGAACCTGGTTTCAATGGAATGATTTTGTCATCCTGTACATGCTATTTCAACAGGCTTGACATTTTATTTCTTCTATTGAGTAAAACAGTGGCAATTATTCCCACCTCAACCGTTATGACAATTTATTACCATATTTTCAGGGCATTTCCTTTAGAAATTAATATTATACAGTCTGAAGGAATTCTGTCCGAGCTTATGTCTACTTGAGTAGAAACATTTCTTATTGTAGCTGGGTTATTTTATTCTCGATGGCAAGCTTAGATGTAATGACCTACAACAGTTTTCAGCAACCTGTAGTAGCCATATGCTGAAAAAGCGTAGAAGGGAAACTAGGAGAAGAAAATAATACAATAAAAGTTGCTTCTTGCAGAAAATGATTGAAAATTGATATGTATCTCTTGTTTAAGATATACATTAAAAAAATGGCCCACTGGATGTTCAGTGACAACTGTAATTTTTTCAGAAACTTTTCTATCTACTATAGGTTAAACATAATCAGTCTGCACAATGACCACTGTTCTATTTACTTATTTCATGATTAATTGTCAGAAACCTATATAAATTTCTAGTAGAGAATGTTTGCATGCACACTAATAAATAGTCTCTGATAACTAAGCCCCGGTGTACTTTCAGCTATCTGACTATCAGTGGAATTTGAAACCATTCATATCTTTTAATCAGCTTGACTAACGTATTCATTATTTTGATTCACTATATATGTTGTTACATGTAGGGTGTTTGTGGGGCGGACAGATTTACCAGTAGCTCAATACGAAATGCTGTTCAGACAATTGTGGCAAAAGAGGGTCCCACAGCTTTGCTAAAAGGCTTAAAGCCTAGAGTGTTATTTCATGCACCTGCTGCAGCCATTTGCTGGTCTACATATGAAGCATGTAAGAGTTTTCTATACAATTGGAATGCTAAGTCAGCAACTTAAGGTGAAATGTGGAACAACATCCCCCTTGTTTTTGGCCAGGCTCTTTTCACAAAAAAGTTGTGAAGAGGTATTACTTTCACGGCTATTCATTAACTTTTTCAGAGAACAAGCAAGAGAGACTATTTATGTTTCTCGATGAGCCACTTCAACATTTGTAGTTTATGTTTATCTGTTTGGATCTCCTTCATTAACTTATACAGGGCATTCAACTGGGACCATTTTTTTTAGTTTAAACTCGGAGTTTCCCATCAGGTTTGTCATACCAGTCCTGCTATTCTTGATGGCAGATGCTCAAGCCATGTGATATAATCTGTTTCCTCTCGTTGGCTAGGAGAGCGATATAATATGGGAATGAAAAATTGGCCAAACAAGCAGTAGTCTGTGGTGAAGTACCATGAATTGTGTGGTAGTTATTGCAGAGTTGTGCTATCACATCACACTGCAAGATACCATTCACAGGTGAAGCATTTTGTATTTATAAGAGTATTTACTGTTGGCAACTGTGTGAATAAGCCACAATACCAGATACATGTGTATTTTAACGGCAGGCTTCCTATATCATTTTCTTGATGCAGTTGATGTGCTTTCCTTCTCTGCTTATTGAAAGTGACAGCCCTGCAATTTTAGTTTTCTTTTTTCACTTCCAACCAGAAACTACCATTGGAATGGAACTGCCCTTCATTTATGTCATGTGTTCTTTTAGCAAGTGATGTGTATATCATGGATTTTTTTTCTTCCAATTTAATTTAATTTTAAAATTCACTTTAATTAATTAATTAATTTAAATTGGGCGAGGGGTATAAAATGCTTCCTTTAGCTATATCCCCATTGCACATTTTTACAGAAAAGTTTGATGCATGGCAGCCACCATGACCATAAAGTCAATCAAAATTTCCGCTTGGGATTACAACGTCAAAGTTAGTGTGCAAAAACCGCTTGGCATAAAAATGTAACAACCATAAAGCTCTGCTATTAAGGCATATCAAATGTTGGTCCCACAAATCCATGAAACCTATTACATTGCATCCAGTGTAAAACACGCTACCACAGGAGGATCATCCATGTTTTTAAGGGTAGGCCCCCATCCACCATTTGCTGGTTCCGCATCCACAATAGTGCTCCCCAATCCATCATTTGCGAGCAACAATTTTTATTATTTTATTTTAGTTTTTGACATAGCAAGGGTGGCATTAAAGAATTTTCATTGAGAGGCCAACCACAATGGCAACGTTGCTCCTTTCCCTCAACACAACCAGTTCTATGGCTTGAAATCTGTCAAAGCATTGTAGCATGAGTGAGGAGCGCCCTGATCCTTACCCATCCACCATTCTTGGGCAATTTCTCGTTTATTAAGAAAGCAGGGGCAAGAGTGTAGAACTTTTCAGATGCTATGGGGGAGCTGTGTGGCCAACTATGGCAATGCTCCTGCTTTTCTGCACAAATGGCTAGCTGTATGACTTGGCTTCCCTTTAGAGTGTTGTGGCATGAGAAAGGATGCCATACCTACACCCTCTCCCAGTACTCCAACATCTGGGACAAATGTATCGGGGTCAACTTCACTTTTTGGACTCCATAATAATCTGCTTTCAAATTCAACACAAATCAGTGAACTATCAACCCAAGAAAATCACTATACAGGCTGGCCCTGATTACGCTTATATCATTTTTCCAAGGGAGCTTATCCCCGAATGGGTGACTTGTATGAAATTTCAAATGGGGGAAGGACATTTACCAAAGAATTTAGTGATCCAATGTCAATCTGATTTAACAGACAGATTCAAAACAATTCTTTGAGGTTGTTTGAGCTACTACAAAAGGGACACTTGCACTAGGGGATATCAAGGAATTCAATTATTGGTCTTGAGCAAGCCCCACAAGGATGGGGCCCTAGGCAAAGAATGACTTACTGAGCTCAACTAGGTGTTTATAGACATTGTGTAATTAGAGGAGCAAAAGCCTTCGCTCAGATTTCAATCTTTCTGTCTAGTTTAATCAAACATCTAACATGGGGTTATGTTAGAGCCACATGTAGCCATCTCGTGGGTTGTACTTCTTGAGAGCTTTGGCCTTGGTCCAATTCCGGTTCTCTCATTAGTGGATTGGAGATTGAGTTCTAGTTTCAAAAGGAAGGAATTTAGATGAGCTCCTTGACCTGTTAAAGGATGAGCCCATTTGGGTTGGCAAGTTTTGAACAACTCTTTAAGTGCAGGGAAAGGGATCCATTGTTAACTTTGAGAGTAAAAATGTCTCACATTTTGTTAACGCCTCTTGAAAAACCAAATGGTGGAGAATCTTGTTGCAATGGCCATGGTGCTTTGTGCGAAAGGGTGAGGGACCACATAAGGAATATTTCAGTGAATTGCAAACCAAATATGAATCATTGGTATTTCTTGTTCAAGATGGGTTGGATATTCTCCAAGCCTTCCCATTGGTGGAGGGGATACCTTTAATCAAACCTTTGCCCACCATGTAAAACATCAATTATAGCCTAAGGCATCTATATCCAGCTAATGAAAAGTCTTGCAAGATCAAAATAATCCTACTTTTCGTTTACATATGTTGTTATGACACTAGGGAGGAAGGTGCCAAAGGCAAGAGCTTTGAGCATGACTATGATGAACGACCACTACACCTTATGGTAAGCCTTTGGAAAATAAATTTAGATGAAGATCATCAAATCAAGAGCATCTATGTGGATCAATCCCATGCAACTATAATAATGTCTAGAATAGATTGCTCCTTAATTAAGTTTGTTTATTTGGATGGATGACCATAGGAAAAATGTATTAGACATGCAAGACCAAGTCCTTGGCTAGAATCTTGTAAGAGACATGGAGGAGGGTGATGGATCCATAAGCCAATCTCTAGTGATTGTTGTTTTCTAACCATGTTTTTGTACACTTGAAGTGGGTTTGATTAACAAGTCCCAAGTTGCCTCATAAAATTTGCATGGAAAATCGAATCCATGGTACTTACTTTAGTCATATTTTACAAGGCAATCACCCACTGATACAAGGGCAAGAAATGGTCAAACATCCTTATTTAGGTCTCAAGGTTTACAAGGGATTGCATCTACATAGGTGTGCATGTCCTTCCAATATTTTTCATTAAGGATTTATGATCGAAATACCATTTTAGGATATGGATGAAAAATTCCCCTTCAATTTCCACTTGTTTAGTAAATGCTCCATTAGGAATTTTGATTGCAAAAACATTCTTTGTAGCTTCTTGTGTGGTCAGTCTTTTGCTTGCAACTAGGCCTCTTGGGCATGGTGAATTTCATCAACTTTCACAAGGCGCAAGAGCTTGGTGGTCATGGCTTATAATTCTTCACTAATTGATAGTGATTTCTCTAGAGTCAGGCACTCTATGAGTGATAACGTCTCGTGAAAAAGGTGTTATGAGTAGTGGCATCTTCCTACCAAACATCCCAACCATCCTCTCCTTTGGGCGTGAACACATGATTCCAAACTTTTTTGATGAAATTCTGGAGTGTTTATTCTTCAAATGAAAGGCATGGTATAATGGTATTTGGGCACTTTTATCTCATTTGTGACCCAAGACATGGGGAAACACACATGTTAATGGTTTGAGAGTGTGGCCTCCCCTCAAATTTGCATCGAGTAATCACCACCATGGTGAAAAGACATTGTGTTTGTGTACTACTCAAATAGCATGGGCCAATCAAGCCATTAATGATCATCATTGTAGTTCAAAAAGTTGGACCATATAATCTAAAGCTGAAATGACTAATTTCTTTTGATGGGCCATACAACTCTACCATGGCTTTGAGTGGTTTTTAATTTTATTTTAATATTTATTTATTTATTTTTTAAACTGATACATCATTTTACTTTGTAGGTAGATGGATTCTTCTTCCTATGCATATACTATGTTGAAGTATCCACAAGAAAACGATTGGATGGGTTCATTTGGCATTCAAATCTAAATATGAGCTCTCTCTCCAACATTGTCGATTGCTTATGTATTGACGACGCCCAACATGCGTTCATCCAAATTCCACTTAATGCATAGTAATGTTTGGGTGGAACCAATTCTCTAGTCTATGACAATTGCAACAAGTTGTGGCAACACAAGGCACTACCCACTCTTATCCTCTTAGTGCACAAAGGTACAAGTCCTTGCATTTGGCTAGATGAAATTTCAACTGCTCAAACCAAAAACTTGAAAGTTATCCCATATTGCAAATAGAGGATCTCAATATTCTAAAGCATAATAATGATCTTACAGAGCATGAATTTCTATAAGTCTTTGTGATTCAGATTGGATCATTATATTATTTTTCGTCATTCTTGATGCTTTTAGAGTGGAAAATTGGAGGAATTAGTTCACATGACCATTTACGCTAGTAGGCCCTAGTTTCACGAATTGGGGTTTGAAACCTTCTAGAAAAAGTTAGAGGCATCAAATAATGTTTGTTGGCAATATTATTATTTTTGCTTAAGTTCCCCCCCACCCCCCCCTTCTACAACTATTCTACAATCAATTACTTTTCTAATGATGCAAGAAAGACCTTAAATAGAGTTAGTATGCAAAAGTTATGACACATGGAAGTTGACTTTCCCGTTTTGACCACCATGATATGTGAGGATGGCACATGAGCTCCCATTATTCATAGAAAAGGGGTTAGCCATGTGATTATGATGAAGAGGATTCTAGAAGAGTCAATATTGCAACTCTAGTTAAGTATCGAAGGAGTCAAACCTAACCACTTGCATGCTATCGGTTCGTGTTATAACTAGGCCACCAGGAGGAAAAGGGGTTCCATTCTATTGAAGTGCACTTTGTTCCATAAATGGGCAGAGTAGGCGAGAGTTGATAGAGAGAATCAAACAAAGAGGGTGTTGAGAAATAAGGGCGTTTAATTCAATTTCTCTTTCATGATAATTATTAGTGATTTCTGTTAATTTTGGACAACTAGGTTCAAACTCCATGTTGTGATGCTCAGATGAAGATGCCAATATTTTTATTAGATTCCTCTTTTGGAGAGCTGTAAGATCGATCTAAAGATCATCTTGATCCGATGATCAAAACATTTATTTTGAATTAATTCCACTTATGTGCAAGGTCGGCCAGAATTGAAATGTAGGCTTGAAGCCCCAATAGATGTGTCATACACCCTCGCTGATGGATATATAGAGGTCAATGTTGGAGGTCATTTTCACCTCACTCATCACACATTCTCTCTCATTATCTGATTTGTTTGATCACCTTGGAGGCTCTTCTTCTCTCACACGTGGGAAATTTCAACAAATGAAATTTTTGGTTTTGACCTAAGGTTTCAGCGCAGATTTGACTAGTGTTGACTTTGGTTAACACATGGTCAAATTGACCCCAAACTTGCTCAAAATTCCGATTTCTGAAGTCCACATTTATTGGCATAGAAATCGAGGTTGATCATTGACTTTGATTAGGCTGCATTGACTTTTTGCTGTTGTTGTTTTGCGTTGACCGTTGACTGGGACAACATTGACTTTCGTTGACTTTGGGTTGACTGATATAGTTGTTCGAGAGGGTTGTGTGACACTTCTGGTTGGCTGACTATATTGAGACTTTGCTAGTTGAAGCATCTTGTTGACAACCGTAACACACAACACACATATTTTGCTGATTAAGTTAAGTGTATTTTTGGCTTGTCTTTGTCGATCTATTGGTATGTTCTATCAACATTTTAATTTCTTGTTTATGTGATTGCTGTTTGATATTGGGGATAAAAGTAAAGTCGCATCAAGCATAGAACATCTACAAAAATTTACATTGTATCAGAGCTAAGGTGAAGACAAAGCCCAAGTTTGTAGCAATCACCAAAGAAGAGCATGGGTACCTCAAACTATAATGGCTTCAAAGCTGATGACAAATTGACTAGGAAGGAAGACTTCCATGCCTGGAAGATGACTTTGGATCTTATGTTGGAAGACCAAGATATCATGGACTATGTGCAGGGTAAAATCCAAGAGCTTCCATCCGCTGCCCCTGTTGCCACCGAGTCAAGGTATAAGAAGCGGGAAATTAAAGAAAAGCTGATGATCTAGGATTCAGTTCATAAGAGTTTGGTAGCCTACATATCTGAACTACACACATCTAAGGAGATGTATGATAAGTTGGTCAACATGTTCAAGGCCAACAATGCAAATCAAGTCCTTTTCTTCAAGAACCAATTGAAGAATCGGAAGAAAGGCAGGGATGAATCTGTTCAATCATATTTTCTAAAATTGATTGAGATCAGAAATAATCTTCTGGCCATTGGGGAGACAATAGTTGATCGAGAAATGGTTCTCATCGCACTTGCAGGTCTCTCCTTCGAATGGCATGTATTCAATACTACCATTCTCAATAACAATGTGATACTTGATTTTGACGAAGTACTATCGAGATGCGTACAAGAAGAGACAAGGATGAAGGAATATGAAAATGAAGGAAATGCTTCCTTCTCTGCTTGTGCTAAGAAGAAGAAAAATGGTGGTCCAAGGAATAAAGGAAGAGCAGGGGCCCAAGGAAAGAAAGGTGCCCAAGGAAAGAAAGGTAAATGTTACACATGTCACAAGACCAACCACTATGCTAGAGAATGCCCTTTCAAGAAGGATTCTCCCGATGATGAAAACAACAACAACAACCGGGGGAATGGAAATCAAAGGAACAACAAGTTCAAAGGGAAGAGGAAGTCTCCCTCTGGTGAAATGGGCAACCTTTCAAAATGTCGAGAAATTCCAGGTTATGAGGAATCTAATTTTGTTGATGATATAAGAAGTGAATTCATTCTTGTATCTGCCCTCGCTGCTGCATCTCCACCCGACACTATGGATGTCTAGTTGATAGATAGTGGTGCCTCAAGGCACATCACTGGGTTCATGGAAGCACTTTCTGATATGGTTGAGAAGGATGTTAATCTGAAAATTATCCTTGGAGATAATGCCTCATATCCCGTTAAAGGGACACCACTGTGACCCTCCACTTGTCTCAAGGTCAAGTCCTCCGCTTGCAAGATGTACTATAAGTACCTGATTTGAAGAAGAACCTTGTGTCTATTTCGGCCATGGAAGACAAATGTTTCAATGTGGCATTCATTGATGGGAAGGTGCGTACCTGGAAGAAGAGTTTCAAGGAAACTATCACGATTGGGTTTAGAGTTGATACACTCTACTAGGTTGGAGGAAATCCACTGGGAGTGATGACATGTGATACTATCCGACAAACTAAACTATGGCACCGAAGGTTTGGACAACTTCACTACAAAGCCCTTCCCGAAGCAAGGAAGGTGGTGACGGGGATGCCTGAGTTCACAAATGATCATGAAGGGGTATTTCAGGGTTGTGCCAAAGGAAAGCATACAAGGGGACCTTTCCCCTCAAGTGTCATGAAGACATCTGATGTCTTGCAATTGATACATTCTGATCTGTTTGGTATGCTACTCGTGACATCCTTGGGAGGATGTTTTTATTATATGACGTTCAAAGATGACTTCTCTTGCAAGACTTGGATATACATCTTGAAGAAGAAGGATGGGGCTTTGATGCGGTTCCGTACCTTCAAAGCCTTGGTGGAAGATATAACAGGGAAGAAGATCAAGATTTTGAGGATTGATAATGGCACTGAATATGAGACGAACGAGTTCAAGAACTTTTGCAGAGAAGCTGGCATCAAGAGGGAAACCACAATTGTCTATACTCCTCAGCAAAATGGCGTTGTTGAAGGAAAGAACAGGACCATTGCGGAAGCTGCCCGTACCATGCTATGTGACCAAGGTCTTCCGAAGTTTCCATGGGGAGAAGCTGCGAACACTGCTGTGTACATACAAAACCGATGCCCGCATTCCGCTCTGGACTCCAAAACTCCTGAAGAGGTTTTCTCTGGTAAGAAACCTAACGTCTCACATTTTAGAGTTTTTGGATGTCCTGTTTATTTTCATGTACCGAAAAGAAGAGGAGCAGGCTAGATGCTTATGGGAAGAAGGGAATTTTTGTGGGCTACAGTGAAACTTCGAAGGCATATAGAGTCTATGTGCCTAGTCAAAGGGAAGTGGAGATATGTCACGATGTTACCTTTGACAAAGATGCTTCCCTGAGGAAAGTAATCAATCTTCCGAGATCTGAGGAAGATCATGAAGCAAGGCCTAGAAATCAAGAAGAACCGAAGGATGAGACGATGCCCGATGTTGAAGGACCAATGGACCCTATTGATCCATCTCCTTCAATGAAGAGAAAACCATCATGGCTCAGGGACACTCTCGAGGATGTCAAGAATCATATGGCCCCAAGGGGAACATTCCGTGAAAGCAAGAAGCCGAATAGATACCAAGGGTATCTAGCAGCCATGAGTACAATCGTACAATCTCAGCCTGGATCTTTTGGGGAAGCCGTAAAGCATCAAATCTGGAAGGATTCTATGCACGAAGAATATGGGTCCATTATGAAGAATGATGTCTGGGATGTGGTTCTGATACCGGATGACAAAGCAGTTGTCACCTCAAAATGGCTCTATAAGATCAAGCATGGATTTGATGGTAGTGCTGAAAAGTTCAAGGCAAGATTCGTTGCCCGTGTCTTCTCTTAAAAGGAAGGCATAGACTATGATGACATATTTTCACCTATGGCCCGATATACCACCATCCGATCTATCATAGCCCTTACTGCTATGCAAGGATGGAATCTTCATCAGATGGATGTGAAGATCGTATTTCTGCATGGTGCGATAAAGGAAGAGGTGTATATGGAGCAACCTTTGGGGTTCGAAGTCCATGATTGAGACACCCATGTTTGCAAGTTGAAGAAAGCCTTCTATGGGTTGAAGCAAGCACCCAGAGCTTGGTACGACAAGATAGATAACTACCTGATGAAGCTGGGCTTCACTCGCAGTAATGCTGATCCGAACCTTTACTTCAAGGTTGATAGAGAAAAGCCTCTCATTCTGGTGCTGTATGTGGACGACCTCTTCTTAACAGGTGATGACCCTCTCATTCATTTGTGTAAGAGGGAGCTCGCTATTGAGTTCGAGATGAAGGACCTAGGACTGATGCATTACTTCCTAGGCCTGGAGGTTTGGCAGAGACCAGGTGAGATTTTCCTTTCTCAAGGAAAATATATTGTGAAGCTGCTGGAAAGGTTTGGAATGGTGGATTGTAAGTTCGTGTTGACACCGATGGAGCTCAACTTTAGGAAGTTGAGTGGCAGCGCTGCTGGGCCCGTGCTAGCAAATCCTACTGAGTATTGTCAACTCGTAGGGGCCCTGATGTTCTTAGTGAACACCCTTTCGGACGTATGTTTTGTAGTGAACACCTTGAGTCAACATATGGTTGAACCTCATCACTTTCACTGGGTTGGTGCCAAGAATCTGTTGAGATATCTTCGGGGCATGATAAACCATGCACTGAGATACACTGCCGGGAGGGTGACATTCCATGGATATACTGATGCCGATTGGGCTGGCACTGTGGTGGATCGCAAGAGCACATCTGATGCTGCTTCACACTTGGGTATGCTTCGATACCATGGATGAGCAGGAAGCAGAAGTTGGTGGCTTTGAGCACCACAGAGGTCGAATACATTGCAGCGAGTATGGCCTGTTGTGAAGCAGTTTGGTTGCAAAAGCTCTTTAGTGAGCTGTTCGGGCATGTGCTAGATACCACCATGATACTTTGTGATAACCAGAGTGGGATTCGGTTGCCCGAGAGTCCTGTGTTCCATGATCGATCCAAGAATATTGATATCAAGTACCACTTTATCTGGGATATGGTACAACGAGGCGTCGTAAGGCTCGATCATATAGGAACTGATGAGCAGGTCGCTGACATTCTCACAAAGCCCTTGGGGAAGGTCAAGTTCCTAACCTTTCGTGAGAATCTTGGAGTCGTGGAACGACCTTATTCTGAGGGTCTTGTTGGACGATGAGCTCTGGGAGCTCTGGGTGGCTTTGGGGATAGGTTCTTGGAGCTATAAGCAATCACACGGCTAGGCTTGTCGAACCTTGTTGGTTTGCTTCTGCCCCACTGTTATGATATTGAGTTGGTTCACCTCTCATGATCTGTGCCCCGTATGCATCCTACCCATTGAATCTCGGACTCATGGGAAGTACCTCTCATTTGGCCAGTGAGGTGGGAAAAGCTAGAGACCAGTAGCAAAGACCGATGTACGCATCAGAGATTGTCGTGCTCTCTATGTCTAGGATGGCATGTGTCCAACCACTTGATCTGGGATCAAGTCTAGTGAGGTTTCGGACCTCCAACTGACTTCGGGTCAGGTAAACCAACTTCAGGTTGGTATGTGACTCTATTGAATCTTATAGAGGTTTTGGGCCTCTGGCCTGAATTTGTTAGCCGGGAGTGATGTCTTTGTGACTGACCCTTTTGTTCTGAAATAAAGAAGCCAACAAAGCAAGTTACGAAGGGATTACACACGATGTTTGGATGGCGCAGGTGGATGGAGTTCTCCCTAGTTGAGAGGGAGTGTTAATTTTGGACAACTAGGTTCAAACTTCATGTTGTGATGCTCAGATGAAGATGCCAATATTTTTATTAGATTCTCCTTTCGGAGAGGTGCAAGATCGATCTAAAGATCATCCTGATTCGATGAGCAGAACATTTATTTTGAATTAATTCCACTTATGTGCAAGGTCGGCTAGAATTGAAATGTAGGCTTGAAGCCCCAACAGATGTGTCACACACCCTCACTGATGGATATATATAGGTCAACGTTGGAGGTCATTTTCACCATCACTAATCACACATTCTCTCTCATCATCTGATTGGTTCGATCACCTTAGAGGCTCTTCTTATCTCACACGTGGGAAATTTCAGTGAAGGAAATTTCTAGTTTTGACCTAGGGTTTTAGCGTAGATTTGATCAGCGTTGACTTCGGTCAACACATGGTCAAACTGACCCCAAACTTGCTCAAAATTTCGATTTTTGAAGTTCGCATTTATTAGCACATAAATCGAGGTTGATTGTTGACTTTGACCGGGTTGCGTTGACTTTTTGCTGCTGCTATTTTCTGTTGACCGTTGACTTTCGTTGACTTTGGGTTGACTGATATAGCTGTTCGAGAGGGTTGTGTGACACTTCTGGTTCGCTGACCGTATTGAGACTTCGCTGGTTGAAGCATCCTGTTGACCGTCGTAACGCACCACAACACACATATTTTATTGATCAAGTTAAGTGTATTTTTGGCTTGTCTTCTGTTGATCTATTGGTATGTTCTATCAACATTTTACTTTCTTGTTTATGTGATTGCTATTTGATATTGGGGATAAAAGTAAAGTTGCATCAAGCATAGAACATCTACGAAAATTTACAATTTCGTTATACTTCTTTCTCTTAGATCTTATCTTCATTAGCTTATTATGTCTTTCATAAAGTCAATTACCAAATACACAAGAGACACAAATATTTAGGCTTTCAAGTCAGGGCCAAAACGTCTCTCTCTTGGAGAGGAAAACCCGATAATAATTCTTCTTATAGATCTTGAATTGACGAGCACCATGACGATGACACAAACCCTTGACACCAGTATGCCTCCAAGACCCTTGTCACCACTCTTCTCGTCTTCTCTAGCTGATCTCTCCTTTCTGCACTGCTTTGCACATATGTTAGGAAAGCTCAGTTCCTAGCCTTTACATAGATCTCTTGTCCTTCCTATAGCCTTCTAGAGACTTCTTCTCGACTTACCCTCCTGCACCCTTGATGCCCTAGACCGAGAGCTGCTGTAGACCTTCTTCATGCTGTATGTACCCTTCTTCTTTTCTGAGATTAGCAAGGTATAGAACAAACTCAAAACATAGATGATCATTCTTCTTCATTGAGTAGCCTCTTCCTAAGAACTGTCCATAGTCTTTCTTACGCATTCCCTGACCTTCGCACTGTATAACATATTCATTCTATGCTGAGGTAGTCTCGGCTTTGCCTGAGATATGCGAGACCCTAATACAGAGATGATACTCCTTTACTTGAACCAAACATAGAGTTATTCCTTGCTGAGATCATATTTGTCTTTGCTCCTTTCCTCACACTCGATTGCAGTCCTTATCTCGCACTACATACACAAAAGTTGATCCAAGATTCTTCTCACCAAATGAGGTTGCAAACCTATATATATAGGGACTGCCTCCCTCTGCCTAGGCCAACATGATCTCTTGCTATTAGGCCGACTTAACGAGTAGTGTCTTGAACACATTTGAGCCGACTTGTTCAAGGAGTTCTTCTAGCATCTTCTAGAGCATTTTGACAAGGTCTTGAGGCATACTTTTTACATCAATAATGATCCTTTACAAGTGTAACAACACTTCATATACATTACTCTAAATTATACATTTATGATAAGATGACAAATCCCTAAAGACACCAAGAAGAAGTCTTTGACCTATAATAAATACTCCTTGCTCATGAAACCCATGATGCAAGTATTACATTACTCTAAATTATACATTTATGATAAGATGACAAATCCCTAAAGGCACCAAGAAGAAGTCTTTGACCTATAATAAATACTCCTTGCTCATGAAACCCATGATGCAAGTATTACAAAATACATTTTGTTATCTTTGTCTTCTTCATTACATAAATTCATAATTACAAGTCATTATGAAGACCGAACCTAGTTACAATTTTCAACACTCCCTCTTAACTTGGGAGGTATTCATAATGGTACATGGTCACTTTCAATTTGAAGAATCTCATAAGAATAATTTTGATTGGTAATCCATCTGTTATAACATCATATTAACTAGCATTGTTACAGTGCAAGGCCTTGAATAACAACTCCATCTATCCACGAGACCATGAGCTACAATGCTGGCGAGACCAATGATTATAAACACCATCAACATTGTCTCCAAGGTACATATTGCACCTAGGTGTTCACGAAGTATGACCTCCTAGGACTATTCTTATTGGGATATCTAATCCTCGAAGAATATCCGTCCTTCCACGACTACTCTTTCCTTGGATGCCCTAATACATCCCCTAAAAGAGTATTGGATACTAGATTACCCAGTCCTCCATTCTGTCTTCCCAGGTGAAGACTAGAATGCTGTGTCTATCCCTCCCTCTCAACTAGGGAGGACACGTTTCACAAAGAAATGTACACATTCCTATACAAAGAATGTACCTAAGCTCCCTCTTGGCTTAGGAATTACCAAGTTTCTTCTAAGTAAGAAACTTATTACCAGGCTCCCTCTTAATTAGGTACCTGCAACAACAATGGTGAAAAAACCCAGCTGCACATTAGGAACTCCTTTTGCTGATGTCATGAATTGAGGAGCCTTCATCTTTGGGTTCTCTTCATTAGGGCACATATCATCCATCACTTTCATCCATGAGTCATGTCTTCCGAAAGTGATCCATCGATCTTCTGGTCTAGCTTCATGTCATGCTGCTCTCCTTCGTACCATATTTCTTTCAAGGATCTTTCATCTTGCCATATGGTTATCAATTATGGAAGACATATACCTCCCTTTGGTAGCCTTGCATAAGCTCATCATATGTTATTTAATTATAAAAATGAATACTTGAATAAAAAATTTACCTTAGTGATGATCTTTCATCATGACATACTTTTTGTAAGCATCGACATCCTTTGTATAGATTGACATATCTTCTAAAGATATGTATTGTCAAGGGTCTCCATCTTTTCTAGACATTATCAGAGTCTACATATCTTCTGAGGAGATTTTCTTAGTTAAGTCTTCTTGGCTTCCTTGGATGTTGACTATTTCTTTTCATGGTTGTACTTCCGACGATCTCTTCCTTTTTATTTCTCCACACTGGTTTATTTCATTCCCAGGAACTTCCACTGTGCAGTTCCTTGATAATGAACAATCACCTTATATTCCATATGAGGGCATATTATATTGATTTCATCTAGTGTAGATCACGCCTTTTGGAAACTTGTGTATCAGAAGAGTTTTTGCTTTATATTTTGATCATACTTCTAAAGATAGAAGTATACTACCTGTAACCATATGATATGACTTCATAGCATCCAGTGTCTGCATATATATACATGTACCTCATTCTTTTCCTTTTTGAGTCATCCTGCAGCTGGTTTCCTTATAATGAAGAGTTTCATTCCCTTGACCTACTTCATCAATATATCATCATAGCCTAATCCCAGAATTCTGTGAGTTAGAATTTTGATTGAAACCATTTACTTCCTTTCTAACCAGTGAGTCCAAAGAGGATTCTGTTAGAAAATGTTAGCACCCGTTTCCATATTGATTATTGAATGATGACCTTTGATCTAGATGACTGCCTTCCATAAATGTTCTTTTCAGTGAGGTTCCAAGGAGCCACTTATCTCATAGCATAGTTGTCACATATGTGTTTACATACAATCTCCTACGACAAGTGTTCCTCCTTTAGTGCCTCCATCATGATCCCAATTCTAAAGAGATGCATTTGTCTAATATACAATGCTTCCTAACATACTATCTTATAACTGATAGATACCTCTTAAAGAGAAAGATGATCTCAATCATAGTGGAGATATTTCATTTCTTCTTTCTTAGGTTTCTTTGACTCTTGTTCTTCCATTTCTTTGGCGACATGGGCTTATTCCTTTTTCCTCTTGTCCTCATTAGATTTGTGACAATCCTTCTTATAGTGCCCCAGGTTCATTACATCCATAGCATCATATCTTACCTTTTCTTCTGAGAACCAAACTTCCCGAATCTTTCCTTTCTTCTTGACAGGGCAGCATATGCTTGATTCTCTTTATTTTGATCCTATATCAATTTTATCTTTTAGCCTCGTCTCTTCTATCTTACATAGAGGCCATAGATCCAGGAATGGTGTTGCTTCTTTCTTCTCATAGATACTTGAAGTGAAGTTTCCCCATCCCTTCGATAGAGCATTCAACACCATTGTAGTCATTTTTCTATAAGACATTACTTTTCCCAATTCTTGCAGTTGATCTTGCATTTGAAAAATATTCATAAAACATGAAGGGATTCCCTCCTCTCTTTACATCTTCAACTTGTATAGTTCTTGTCTCAAAGATATTACTTCCCCTGCAATACTCGTTGAGAACAACTCCAATTTTTCATATATTTCTTTTGAAGATTCTAGTTTTGATACATAGGGGATGAGAGAGTCCTTTATGGATTCTATAAGAATCCTCTGGGCTCTTATGTCTCCCTTGAGTATCTTCTTTTGATGTTACCAACCCTTTGATATAGTCCATGCCTTAATTTTAATTAAGATCTAGACCTGCCCTTTTCTTCCATGCAAGAAATTTTGAAACCCTAACTAGTTTGTTACGTTCTTTGCAAAAAGACATTTTGACAGATTCAGTTGAAGTCATAAAGATACTTGAGTAGATGCTTTTCTTCTTCTATCAACTTGTTGATGATGATGTACATAGCAGGAGGAGCTCCCTCTTAGATTAACTTCTTCAATAGTGGTGAATGAGAGCTAGATCACCTTGAATCCTTCTTGATGTGTAGGGCCTTTGAATAAGGTTGTTGATCTTCTTGAGATGGCTTGAGGGTTTCTCCAATTTCTGCAAGCTACTCTTTGAATGAAGGTCTTCTTCCTTGGATCTAGGGTTTTGACCTTTTAATGTATATCTCTTTTCTTTGAAGCTTTCCTTGAAAAATGATCTTTGACCTTCTTCCCAAAACTCGATCCATGTGTCTTCTAGCAAAAATGCTCTTACTTGGCACATTAGCTCTATTACCATGTTGAGAAATTAGGGCATTTAATTCAATTTCTCTTTCATGATAATTACTTGTGATTTTGTTATATTCTTTCTCTTAGATCTTATCTTCATTAGCTTATTATTTCTTTCATCAAGTCAATTACCAAATACACAAGAGACACAAATATTTAAGCTTTCAAGCCAGGGCCAAAACCTATCCCTCTTGTAGAGGAAAAATTGATAATAATTCTTCTTATAGATCTTCAATGGACGAGTACCATGACCATGACATAGAACCTTGACACCAATATGCCTCCAGAACCCTTGTCACTGCTCTTCTCATCTTCTCTAGTTGATCTTTCCTTTCTGCACTGCTTTGCACCAATGCTAGGAAAGCTCAGTTCCTAGCCTTATACAAAGATCTCTTTTTCCGCCCTTCCTTTAGCCTTTTAGAGACTTCTTCTCGGCTTACCCTCCTGCACCCTTGATGCCCTAGACTGAGAGCTGCTGTAGACCTTCTTCATGCTGTATATACCCTTCTTATTTTATGAGATCAGCGAGGTATAAAATATATTCAAAATAGAGATGATCATTCTTCTTCGTTGAGTAGCCTCTTCCTAAGAACTGTCCATAGTCTTCCTTATGACTCACCTTCACACTATATAGCAAATTCCTTCTATTTTGAGGTAGTCTCGACTTTGCCTGAGATATGCGAGACCCTAATACAGAGATGATACTCCTTTACTTGACCCAAACATAGAGTTATTCCTTGTTGAGATTATATCTGTCTTTGCTCCTTTCCTCACACTCAATTGTAGTCCTCATCTCGCACTACATACACAGAACTTGATCCGAGATTCTTCTCACCAAATGGGGTCATAGACTTATATTTATAGGAACTGTCTCCCTCTTCCTGGGCCTGCATGATCTCTTGATATTAGGCCGACTTAACAAGGAGTGTCTTCAACACATTTGAGCCGACTTGTTCAAGGAGTTCTACCAACATTGTAAACTTATGTAGATGTTCTATGCTTGATGCAACTTTACTTTTTATTACAGCAATCACATAAACAGTCAAGTAAAATGATGATAGAACATACCAGTGGATCTATAGAAGACAAACCAGAAATAGAAGAATGTGTTGATGCGTTACGACGGTCAGCAGGATGCTTCAACCAGCAAAGTATTCTTGGTCGGCCAACCCAGCATGTGTCACAAAAGCCCTCAAATCAGTCACCTAGTCAACTCAAAGTCAACCCCAAAAAGTCAATGTTGTCCAGAAAAGTCAACGCAGGGTAGCATCAATAAAGTCTGCGCAGCTCGGTCTTTAGTCAACCTTTTGACCTCAGTTTTTGTGCCAATGAGTACGGCCTTCCAAAATCTAACTCTCCACCAAATTTCAGCGCTTTTGGACCATGCGTTGACCAAGTCAACACTGGTCAAATTAGTGTGGAAACCCTAGCTACGGTGAGCTGCAGTAAATTTCGATCAACCCTTGCTGCAGTAATTCGTCCTCTTTCCCACATGTGAACCAAATTTGCCTCCAAGGAGCTCGTACTAAATCAGAAGAGGAGATGTGTGTGATGAGAGTGAGTGAAATGATCTCCAACGTTGAATGTATATATATCCATCATTGAGGTGTGTGACACATCTGCTGGGGGTGTAAAACCTTAAGGCCACTTGCACATATTTGAAATTATTAAAAATAAATTCAAAATAAATGTTCCGCTCATCAATCTTACACCTCTCCGAAAGAGGAACCCAATAAAAATAATGGTATCTTCATCTGAGCATCACAACATGGAGTTTGGACCTAGTTGTCCAATTTGAACACTCCCTCTCAACTAGGGAGAACTCCATCCACCTGTGCAAACAAACATCGTGCATCATCCCGCCGTAACTTGCTTTGCTGGCCTCTTTATTTCAGAACAAAAGTGGGTCAGTCACAAAGACATCATCCCCCGGCTGACAGATTCAGCGCAGAGGTCCAAAACCTCAATCAGACTCAAAAGAGTCTCATACCAACTTGAAGTTGGTTTACCTGACCCGAAGTCAGTTGGAGGTCCGAAACCTCACTATACTTGATCTCAGATCAAGTGGTTGGACCATGCCATCCTAGATAGAGAGTACGACAATCTCTGATGCGTCCATCAGTCTTTGCTACTAGTCTCTATATTTTCCCACCTCATTGGCCAAATGAGAGGTACTTCCCATGAGCCCCGAACTCAATGGGTATGATGCATACGGGGCACAGATAATGAGAGGTGAACCAACTCAAACATCATAACGGTGGGGCAGAAGTACCACAAGGTTCGGCACGCCTAGCCCCGTGAGTGCTTATAGCTCCGAGAAGCTATCCCCAAAGCCCCTCAGAGCTCCCAGAGCTCATCGTGCAACAGGACCCACATCATAGGGTCGTTCCACGATACCAAGACTCTCACAGAAGGTTAGGAACTTGACCTTCCCCAGGGGCTTTGTGAGAATATTCGCGACCTACTCATCAGTTCCTATATGATCGAGCCTTACGGCGACTTGCTGTACCATATCCCGGATATAGTGGTACCTGATATCAATATGCTTGGATTGATCGTGGAACACTGGATTCTTAGACAAGCGAATCCCACTTTGGTTATCACATAGTATCATGGTGGTATCTAGCACATGTCCGAACAGCTCACTAAAGAGCTTTCGCAACCAAATTGCTTCACAACAGGCCATACTTGCTGCAATGTATTCGGCCCATGCAATGCTCAAAGCCACCGACTTTTGCTTCCTGCTCATCCATGAGATCGAAGCAGAACCAAGATTGAATCAGCATCCCGATGTGCTCTTACGATCCACCACACTGCCAGCCTAATCGGCATCAGTATATCCAAGGAGTCTCACGCTCTTGACAGTGTATCTCAGCCCATGATTTACCGTGCCCCATGGTATTTCAGAAGATTCCTGGCACCAACCCAGTGAAAGTGATGAGGCTCAACCATTTGTTGACTGAAAGTGTTCATTGCAAAACATATATCTGGACGGGTGTTCAATAAGAACATCAAGGCCCCTACGAGTTGACGATACTCAATAGGATTTGACAATACGGGTCCAACAATGCTACCACTCAACTTCTTGAAGTTGAGCTCCATTGGTGTTGACACGGACTTGCAGTCCACCATACCAAATCTTTCCAGAAGCTTCACAATGTGATTTCCTTGAGAAAGGAAAATCTCGCCAGGTCTCCGCCAGACCTCCAGGCCTAGGAAGTAGTGCATCAGTGCTAGGTCCTTCATCTTGAACTCAACAGCGAGCTCCCTCTTGCACTAATGAATGAGAGGGTCAACACCTGTTAGGAAGAGGTCATCCACATACGCACCAGGATGAGAGGTTTTCCGTTGACAACCTTGAAGTAAAGGTTCGGATCGACATTACTTCGAGTGAAGCCCAACTCCATCAAGTAGCTATCTATCCTCTCGTACCAAGCTCTGGGTGCTTGCTTCAGCCCATAGAGGGCCTTCTTCAACCTGCAGACATGGGTGTCCTGACCCTGGACTTCGAACCCCAGAGGTTGCTCCACATATACCTCTTCCTTTATCGCACCATGCAGAAATGTGGTTTTCACATCCATCTGATGAAGACTCCATGCTTGCGTAGCAGCAAGGGCTATAATAGATCGAATGGCGGTGTATCGAGCCACAGGTGCAAATATGTCATCATAATCTATGCCTTCCTTTTGAGAGAAGTCACGGGCAACGAACCTTGCGTTGAATTTTTTCAGCACTTCCATCAGATCCATGCTTGATCTTGTAGAGCCATTTCGAGGTTACAACTGCTTTGTCCTTTGGTCTTGGAACCACATCCCAGACATCATTCTTCATAATGGACTCATACTCTTCATGCATATTGTCCTTCCAGACTTGATGCTTTACGACTTCCTCAAAGGATCCAGGTTCGGATTGTACAATAGTACTCATGGCTGCTAGATACCCTTGGTATCTACTCAGCTTCTTGCTTTCACGGAATGTCCCCCTTGGGGTAGCATGTCCCTCAGCATCCTCGAGAGTGTCCCTAAGCCATGATGGTCTTTTTCCCAGTGAAGGAGGTGGATCAATCGGGTCCATTGGTCCTTCAACATCAGGGATTGTTTCATCCTTCAGTTCCTCTTGATTTCCAGGCCTTGCTTCATTATCTTCCTCAGATCTTGGAAGATTGACTACTTTCCTCAGGGAAGTATCTTCGTCAAAGGTGACATCGTGGCATATCTCCACTTCCCTTTCACCAGGTACATAGACTCTATAGGCCTTCGAAGTTTCACTATAGCCCACAAACATTCCTTTCTTCCTAGAAGCATCCAATTTTCTCCTCTTTTCTTTCGGCACATGAAAGTAGACGGTACATCCAAAAACTCTAAAATGTGAGACATCAGGTTTCTTACCGACGAAAACCTCTTCGGGAGTTTTGGATTCTAGAGCAGAATGCGGGCATCGGTTTTGTATGTACACGACAGTGTTCACAACTTCTCCCCATAGAAACTTCGACAGACCTTGGTCGCATAGCATGGCACGGGCAACTTCCATAATGGTCCTGTTCTTTCGTTCAGCAACACCATTTTGCTCGGGAGTATAGACAGTTGTGGTCTCCCTCTTAATGCCAGATTCTCTGCAAAAGTCCTTGAACTCATTTGTCTCATATTTAGTGCCATTATCAATTCTCAAAATCTTGATCTTTTTCCTTGTCATATTTTCCACCAAGGCTTTGAATGTACGAAACCACATGAAAGCCTCATCCTCCTTCTTTAAGAAGTATATCCAGGTTTTGCGAGAGAAGTCATCTATGAACGTCATATAATATGAACATCCTCCCAAGGATGTCACGGGCAGATAGATCAGAATGGATGAATTGCAACACATCAGATGTCTTTGTGACGCTAGAGGGGAAAGGTCCCCTTGTATGCTTTCCTTCGGCGCAACCCTTACATACACCTTCATGATTATTGGGAAACTCGAGCATCCCTGTCACCACCTTCCTTGCTTCGGGAAGGGCTTTGTAGTGAAGGTGTCCAAATCTTCGGTGCCATAGTCCAGTCTGTCGAATAGTATCACATGTCATTGCTCCCAGCAGACTTCCTCCAACTTGGTAGAGTGTATCAACTCTAAACCCAATCGAGATAGCTTCCTTGAAGCTCTTCTTCCACATGAGCACCTTTCCATCAGTGAATGCCACATTGAAACCTTTGTCTTCCATGGCCGATATAGACACAAGGTTCTCTTTCAAATTTGGTACATAGAGTACATCCTGCAAGTGAAGGACTTGACCTGGAGACAAGTGGAGGGTTACAGTCCCCGTCCCTTTCACGTGATATGTGGCGTTATCTCCAAGGATAATTTCCAGATTAGTATCCTTCTCAATCATATCAGAAAGTGCTTCCTTGAAACCAGTGATATGCCTTGAGGCACCACTATCTATCAACCAGACATCCATAGTGTCGGGTGGGGATGTAACAATATCATTTTCCAAGCATGGAAGTCATCCTTCCTAGTCAATTTGTCATCCTCCTTGAAGCTATAGCTTGTGGAACCCATTATCCTTTCCGGTGATTGCTACAAATAGGGCTTGTCTTCACCTCAGCTCCGATACCATGTAAACTTATGTAGATGTTCTATGCTTGATGCAACTTTACTTTTTATTACAACAATCACATAAACAGTGAAGTAAAATACTGATAGAACATACCAGTGGATCTATAGAAGACAAACCAGAAACAAAAGAATGTGTTGATGCGTTACGATGGTCAGCAAGATGCTTCAACTAGAAAAGTCTTCTTGGTCGGCCAACCTAGCATGTGTCACAACAGCCCTCAAATCAGTCACCTAGTCAACTCAAAGTCAACACCAAAAAAGTCAACGTTTTCCAGAAAAGTCAATGCAGGGCAGCAGCAATAAAGTCAGCGCAGCTCGGTCTTCAGTCAACCTTTTGACCTCAGCTTTTGTGCCAATGAGTACGGCCTTCCAAAATCGAACTCTCCACCAAATTTCAGCCCTTTTGGACCATGCGTTGACCAAAGTCAACACTGGTCAAATTAGCGTGGAAACCCTAGCTGCGGTGAGCTGCAGTAAATTTCGGTCAACCCTTGCTGCAGTAATTTGTCCTCTTTCCCATGTGTGAACCGAATTTGCCTCCAAGGAGATCGTACTAAATCAGAAGAGCAGATGTGTGTGATGAGAGTGAGTGAAATGATCTCCAGCATTGACTGTATATATATCCATCATTGAGGTGTGTGACACATCTGCTGGGGGTGTAAAACCTTAAGGCCGACCTGCACATATTTGAAATTATTAAAAATAAATTAAAAATAAATGTTCTGCTCATCAAATTAAGATCAATTTTATATCAATCTTACACCTCTCCGAAAGAGGAACCCAATAAAAATATTGGTATCTTCATCTGAGCATCACAACATGGAGTTTGGACCTAGTTGTCCAATTTTAACAAACATCTACTAGAGAATTTTGACAAGGTCTCGAGGCATACTTTTTACATCAATACTGATCCTTTACAAGTGGAACAACACTTCATATACATGACTCTAAGTTATACATTTATGACAAGATGAAAAATCCCTAAAGGCATCAAGAAGAAGTCTTTGACCTATAATAAAAACTCCTTGCTCATGAAACCCATGATGCAAGTATTACGAAATACATTTTATTATCTTTGTCTTCTTCATTACATAAATTCATAATTACGAGCCATTATGAGGACCGAACCTAGTTACACTTTCCAACAGAGGGTTTGTGCGTTGTAGCAACCCATGGGCCACAGGTCTCACTCCTTTGAACTTGCATCCATTTCTATTAAGAGAGAGAGAGAGAGTAGAGAAGACTCACCTTCTCGCTGGGTTTTCTCCGCAAGGGTTTGCCAAATCACATCCTGTGTTCATTGTGGCCATGAGTTTTATTTTGTTGTTCTTTGTTTTCCATATTTTATCTATTACATGCATAAACAAAACACACCAATTAATGAATCCAGAAATCTAATGAGAAATTATCCCTTATAGTCTAGGTTGGATGTTTAAACATATTTTAGTAGAATTGTCATGAAAAATTGCCCAGTGGAATATCCACGATAGTTTACGGATTATATTGATGTTAGAGTAGGTACACTTGGGCATGTTGTGGGAGTTGTAAGGGATCCATATTGGTTTAGTTGAAAGTTATAAGACCCCAACCATGGTCGATGAATCTATGAATAACCTTGAATCTATTAATAACCCTCAAGATTCCACAAAGGAGAGCTTTGCATGGCTGGAAGCATTGGCCCAAAATATAAATTGTAATGTGAACCTTCTCATGGTGACCCTAACCAATAAGCTTGAGTTGTTTGGAGAGGATGGAGGTTTTGACACAGAGGTCAGATAGAGGGGAGTTTGGGGGACCGAGAAGAACCAAAGAGAGACCTAAGAAAGAATCTAAAAAGGAACAACCTAGTTCGAGTGCCGTCAACCATTCACAGCCCCTATTCAAGATGGAAGCAAAGGTTGAAATCAAGCTATATCAAAGTGAGATTGACACTTTGAATTTAAATAAATTGTTGTGATAGTTAAATGCTTATTTTAGTGTTCACCACAGAAGAAGAACACCAAATTTTGTTTACACATCTAAAATTAGAGGGCCATGCCCCGACTTGGTGGGAAAAAACATAGCAACCGTGAGACTGAAGGGGGATATTCTAGCAACTAAATGGGAGGATTTCAAAACTCTCATAATGTCATAGTTCTACCCTATCAAGTATGTGGAAGACTAGTGAATCCAATGGCATTACTTCAGGCAAAGTTATGGGAAAAGTGTACATGATTACACTACTGAATTTAGGAAGATGATATTGTTGTTTTTCCACAATACTGGTGTCTAGGTTAGAATCTTAAATCACTGATGCTACCATGCCAAGTATCACAACGAGTCTACTTTGCACAACATAATATAAACAATAGTAAATCTACTAGTACACAAAATATACACAACTTTTTACAAATTTTTGTACAATAACCCAACTTCATTATATTAATCAAACTGAATAATAAAACAACTAGGGCTCCCATACTAGAGATAATGGCCCTCATACATCCACTAGTATAAGAATACAAAATTGGGGCTTGGTGTTAGTCCATCGATGACAATTCTAACGTTAACAAGATACTTTGACCATCTCGCTGTAGTGCTCTCTCTCAGCTCCTCTTGGTTGTACCATGTACCTTCTCGGTCCTTCGGCTCCCGATATACAACACTGTCTCTATCAATGCTCCAAGTCCATTTGGCCACTGAACCCCGACTGCCAATATGGTCTCTAGTTGTGCCTTAGTCCATCAAGGATACAACTCATCGAGACTCCTATCGAGTTGTTCACAATTCCACTCGTGAAAAACTCTCATCTGCCCACTACTGCTCCTCAGCTACTCAGGGACTTAATCCCACTGTAGTCTCCTTGTGCTGCTCCAATGAAGACTAACATAGGGCACAGATGGCTGCCACCTATCACTGCAAGATGTCCATCTCCCATAATGAACACATGGTAGGAGGATGACCCATATTCTACAATAGATGTCCTTCTCTAAACACAAGTCTAGAGATACTCAAACTTCTACTGGCTGATCAAAAACTTGAGCTCTTCTCCTGCCACTCTAGCAACCACCTAAGCCCATGAAGATGGTGCACACCGGGCTCCAACTTGGGAATTATCACAATGTCCTCCAACATACCATAAATGCCCAATACATTGTCCACACTTGGTCCTCTCATGCTACCCTCCAATGGAAAATGAGTGACCAATACATGTTGTAGCATTTTCTCCTAGTTAGGGCATCCAACCATTTAGGAAACCCCTCCTCTTGGCTTCCAACAAACTCCTCAAATATGCCTCTCCAATGACACCATCCACTTGCAAGTCTCATCAACTCGAGAGGACTAACATACCTCTGCTCTGCAACCTCTTGTTGCTCCTCTTGACACATGAACTTTTGTTGATGAACTTGCTCTTTTGGATGTCCTAGGACCTCATCAAATCAACATAAATCCATCAAGTATCTAAACATCAATGAAGATGGCATATACAACTTCTCTGCTACTACCACCTTTCCCTTAGGACCTGTGCACAATGTTCTAGCTCTCATCACTGGTTAGGGTATCAGGAAACTCACCACATCTGCTACAACAATCCTCATCAACTAGTCCAACCTAGAAATACATCCATCTAGCAACACCAACTCAAGAGATGACATACCTGACTTGCGACCTCCTGTTGCTCCTCTTGACACAAATCCTATTGCTAATGATGACTGCTCTTAAGATGTTCCCAAACTGTTGTCCAATCTGTACACCTACTCATCCACTAACAAGACATCATTTCAAAAGGTGAATACATAACTTGCTTCACATAATTCTTCTACCCTTTTTAACCTTAGATTTTGTGCACAAATATGAGATTTTTGGTCTGAAACTAGGGCTGACTGTAACTATGGTTGTTGTGGTGTGTTTGGTGCACGTATGTACGAAATCACACCTGTTTAAGGGGTGTGGTTTACCCCTTTAAACTATTGGTAACAGACAGAAAGAAGTGGAGTAAATGAGCATACTATATAGAATAAAAAACATGCAAATATATTAAAAAAACTAAACTAAAACTAAACATAAATAAACAGAAGCTTTGAATGATTCAAATGACACAATAATGCGAAACGGTGGCTCTAGGCCCCTCTTATTGAGCGCTGGTAGTAAAAAGAGTGATACTTTACCCTCTTGCCAAAGGGCCCCTAGACAATGGTTCTAGCTCCTGATGCATGGATATTTTTATCCCAAGCTTGCCTCGGTGTAGTATCCCTCTCTCTCTACTATGTGGATTGAGCTTGTTGGGTGGCCAACAAGTGAGTCCCCTCTGTCTTCAGCTCCGGGTCACACACTGCTGGTATTGCTTGGGCAATTCTGGCCAGCATAACAACGTGATCACCCATTCTTTATCTCATGGTGGCTTTATATAGGAGATTTCAAATCCTTCTTCCCTCTCTTGGTACATGGAGGATGGTGACCCACGAGAGGGGTATGGTTCTTTTGTGTGCTCCAAATATTCCATTGTGTGCTCACATAGTATCTAAGGAGGCGTTGGTGGCTGTCCTTAGGCGGCTTCAAGTAAGGAGTGACTTGTCCTTTGCTTTGTGTGGTCTCAGATAGTGAAATTTCACCACTCTTAAGAATGTGCGCATATCGGGAAAAAAGGCATGCAGAAGGCGCTCTTCTCGAAGGATAATGCGCACAAACAACATTTAATACTAGTTCAAATTTGATTTTCCTCAAACTTTAAAGATTTTTAAATACTTTCCAGATTCTGTAATGTCTTCCAGCCTTGTAAATCCTTTGACTTGACATTAATTAATGTCGTCTTCACGATTTTCCAGTGTTAACAATTGACCCCTAATGTGTGAGGTCTAGGAAGCACTATATAGCCGAAATACATTATAATTTCTTTTCTGTATTGTGCGTAGAGAGATAGAGAGAGACCTGTGTGAAGCCTTGGGATTGGAAACACCCTAGACCGTTTCCAAGAATGATCATGGCCTAAGGGATCCCTGTAAGCAAATACAATTTACAATACATGTACAAAAATTCAACGAAGCGGGCATGTCCCATGCTCATGATGTTATGGCTAGTTAAACAAAATTGACAGATATATGTTCTGTCTGTGTCACTATTATGGTAGAGATGCTGGTGGTTGTTGACGACGATTGTTGACGCCCTCAGGGGAGTTTTTCCTTTGACAGTAGGTGGAATGTGGTACCCATGTGCGTAAACTTGGTATGGCATATAGCTGCGCAATGTACGCATAGGTGCTGGCTGGGACCTTCCCGTGTAAGCGTTGTTGACAAAGACGCTTATGGAGGCACGGGTCTTCGACGGATCTGATCAAAGTGCAATGGTTGTAAGGTACGATACCATCTTGACATGAAAGCTTTTGTCATAGTCGAATGTTAGGAGGATCGATGGCATCCGTGGATAATGATGTCTCCCATAGTGCCACCCGAGGATGCCCCTTTGTATGGAGAGGGGTGATCCAAGGTACCGCTTCCTTTTTGGAATATGGGTGTTGAAGTCGACAAAAAAGGAAGCCTCAACCGAATGAGGGGTCGTCGATAGGAGGGATCGGTGACTTGGATGTGGTGGGTTTAACATAGGCATGTTGGCGAGAGGTGACTGAAACTGATGATGGGGATTCAGTGGCCCGAGGTCGGAGTATACTTAAGCATCTTGGCGGCAGTCATAGTTATTTTTGAAGGGGAAAACTTTGGAGTCTGTAGGACTTCCAGGGCGGGTGTAAACTGGTTATGAATGTCGTGATGGTTTGTGCGTGGGGGGTGAAATACTTCGACCAAGGGTGTTCAGGGACTGCTTCCATGGGAGAAAAGATGAAATGAGAGGGTGAAGGGACGAAGTGCACCCTTTGTAGTCTTTGTACACTTACCAAAATAATAAAATAATGGGGTTTGGTTTGTACAAAACACAGAGACGGGAACCCCAAAACATGAAAGTGTTCACTCACTGATGTTGTGAGGAAGGTGTTTTGCTGGGGGTGGGGGTCCCATTGGTTGGTCTCATGTGTGGGGTTGATGAAGCGGATGTAAAAGTATCGCAGATGGGATTATGCTGGTGGAGGTATGGTGGGCCAAATACGAGGTGCAGTGGTGCGCTCTTTATATGCTTGTACAACCTGGTCGTCCGGGAAGGGGGTTGCGGCTTGCATGGGAACCTTGACCTTATGCATGATGAATGGATGGGCACAAGGTGCTTCCCGGACTGAAGTGGCATGGCCATGGCGTTAATTATGTTGTGATATATGGCCTACTGTGGATGACGGGCACCATGGAGGGGAGGCTCTACTGACCAATGCAGATGTTTATCATGTGTAGGGTGAGGTGATGATAAACACGGTTGGATATGAGGACCCTATGGTTTATTCCTGATGGAGAAATGATGTTAGGATATGCAGAGTTCTCTGGGACTCTATCATGCTGGGGGTAGAATGATACCTGCTTTGGAACTTTCAGGAGATAACGTTGTGGATGGTTTACGAGTTTTTCATGCAAAAACAACTACCTCAAGTGAAAGCATCTTGTTTTTATCAAATATTATTGAAAGGCATGAGCTTTAAAAAGGAAGATGAGAGAGGGCATACCTATCGGCGCTAAAAAAATATTTTTCCTGGAAAGCGAATATGTGGCATCGCTTCTATTCATCATGGAGTGTTGGTTACGATGCAACTTACGGTTCGTAGAATGGACCCTCTAATCTCTCCTTATGGCCTTCCGAAGTTTTTGAAAAGGGAAATAAATAGGTGAATATGGCCTTGATTCAATTCATTTGTATTTGCCGAGTTTTGAGAGGTCAGAGGATTTTGCATAACATTTCTTGCCATTGCGGTCAGCCAGAGTACCAGGTACTAGCGATACTATGCCCAGGTAACCTCCATGACGTCCCGCACTTATTTTTTTACAGCTTGATAGTGCTGGGGTCCGTACAGTCTGGGTTTGTACGGACTTAAGGTGACTTTTGCCCTAGATTGCGCGGGCGATCTGGGCAAAAGTGCGCCATCCTTGCGCGCAATTTCGGAGGACAAGTGCGTGAGGGTGCTCTATTCCCCAATTCAAGTGCGCCTGTGTAAAATACAAGCGCGTGTAGCGCGCGTGCGTGAGGGTGCTCTATTCCCCAATTCAAGTGCGCCTGTGTAAAATACAAGCGCGTGTAGCACGCGCTTGTCTGAGGGACAAGCGTGCAAAGGCCGAGGTGACAAAGTATTTTTGTTTTTTTCCTATTTTTGGGTTCTTTCTCTGTACTGATGGGTACCTGTGTTGATGACAGGTTAGTGTCGAGGGAGCGGGAATGGCTCGAGATCCGAATTGCTTTAGCTGCTAATGCTGGGGCACGCCATCAGTTGGCGCTATGGGGCCTTCTGAAGTCTGCCGAGAATGAGTTTCTTCGGTCACAACACCGATTACTACGGTACATTATTCAGCATTGGCGCAGGCGATGCAACATGTTCGTGTTGCGCTTTACGAACTTGATCATCCGTCCTGAGACGGATATATATTTTGTGACTGGGTTACTGCCTCAGGGTGAGGCGCTGAGGTATCCACTCCCTATAGGGAGAATGGACTTGGATAGATTTCGGAGGCGACATTGTGGTGGGGCGCCTCTTACAGAGGGCTACATCAACATTGCATCAGTTACAGATGTGGCAGAGCAGTGCGCTCTGGAAGTGATCGTACCACTGGCGGGGTTGTTTGCTCTGCATCGGGCGTCTGGCCTGCAGGTTGGAGTTTTGCGCCGGTTGAGGTTCGGGCATTTTTTCGATTTTTCCCGTTTATGTTTTGACGGGATGGTGTCGAAGTTGAACAAGGTCCAATGTGGATCTAAGTCATTTGCGTACGCTAGCATCTTGTGCAACATCATGTACGAGAGGGTGCTGTTGCTGAGGCCTGTAGTGGCGGTGCCTATTAGGGGGCCACAGGAGCCATGTATGAGGAGGTGGGCTCCGGTGATTCCGCGAGGCAGCGGTGGCATGGTGGGGCATTATTGGAATGCCACGACAGAGGCCTGGTTCGAGGCCAACCCACAGATGTTCTTGCCATACCTCTATGCAGGAATGGACTTCAAGGGCGACCCAGACATGGGTCTCCCATTTGGTTATGTTTGGGGGCATGTAGGTATGTTTTATATGTTTTCTGCATTTTTTTGAGTATATATGTACTTATGTGTTTTGCTAGTGACCCTGACATTATTTTGGTTACTCGTGCAGAAGTTGGCAAGTTGGGCCGCCCTGTGGCTCGACTGGTGGGCCATGATCCTCCGCGACGACCTCCGGTGGTCAGGGAGGAGTTGATGCAGGTGGCGGTGATGGCGGTCGTACTGGTGGTGCTGGCCCTTTTGGGGAAGGTAGTAGCTTGGCGGCTAGAGAGGTTGTAGCCGAGCAAGCTCTTGCTGATGCAGCAGAGGCTCGCATTGCATAACTGACAGCTCAGGTTTCTACTCTTGAGGACTTCCGGGGTCGAGTGGACTGCTTAACCCAGGGGATGCCTGCTCGAGGTTTCATGGATGACTTCGAGGAGGTCTGGTTAGAGACAATGATGGCCCGTGAGAGAGGGACTATCGACCCATTCTACGTCGGGTGGCGATCGCAGTTGCAATGACAACTCCGGTGGTGGTACCGGGAGCAGTAGTGGGTCCAGGTGCTCCTCTTGAGGGGGCACCCCCCTAGAGTATTGTTGTACACAGGGAAAGCATCCGCTATGAGGATGCTTCCCTTATTTTTTATGACTTTTGTATCTTTGGGTTAGAAATTGGGCCAACGACACTATTTTTGTACTCAGATCTACACATTGTGATATATATATATATATATATATATATATATATATATATATATGAGAGATATTTTTTGCGGCTCTACATGATGTATCACCTATTCTGGTTTATGTATCTTGTTATGTTGATGGATTTTTGGTTTTATGTATGATGGTTTATTTGAGATGCATTCCAGTTTAGGATATTGTTAGCTATGTGATCAGCTGTTTGATTTGACTCCTTGGTACATGTGTAAATGTGATATAGTCAAATTGTCTGCTTAATCTTCTGGCACGCAAATATTTTCTAAACATATGCGTATCTCTTGTATCAAATGTTTGGTTTAGCTGCGATACTACTAACTGGGAGTCGAGGTAGACATGCATATGGCGTATGCCCTGATGGAGGGCATCACACATAAGTCTGATGACGGTGTCATATTCTACCTGATTGTTTGTTGCTGAACCAATGCACACCCCGTTTGAGTAGAGTGGCGATTGTTCAGGGTGGTAAATGACCCAGGCAACTGCGGCTAAATTTTGAGACCATCTTGATGCTCCATCAACAAATCCGAAATAGGGTTTATTTTGGTGATCCATGGTGATACTTTGAGTACTTTTAAATAAGTCTTTAGGTAAAAAAAATTGAGTGGTTAGGTTTGCGTGTACTTTCACTCTAGGGGAAGGGCCGGCTTGGCCCTTATTGGTAGAATTTCTCGAGTTAAAGGCTGTTGACGGGGTTATTAAGGCAGGTCTCGTCCGGTTCTGTCAAGATGTATGCCCCCTGTCGGAGGTAATGTTTAATGATGTAAGGTCCTTTCCACAAGGTTTCGAACTTTCCTGGCCCAAGGCCTCTTTTGCGACATATAGCGGAGGACGAATTATCCCTCGGTGAATGAGCGAGGGGTGATGTGGTGGTCGAATGATGCTTTTACCCTTTTCTTGTGGGCCTCTTTGTGTTGCAGTGACTGTTGTTGATTTTTGTCGACAAGCTCTAGTTGTACTAGGTGTTGCTCTAGAGGTTGGGTGTCATTGAGGAGTTCGATGGGGGCATGAAAATTTGAGATCTTGCGGAAATCTATGCAAAAGTGCAAGGTACCTTGTTCTTTTGCGACATGAATGAGATGGAAATCCTGGGACGAGGAGACGACAGTAATCCTATCGCCAATATGTGTTGATAAAAATCATATATGGTGGATTGTGTCATCGGTGTTTGGCGGGGGAAGAATCTCTGTAATGGGATTCTGCATGAGTGCAAGGTTGGGTTCCCCGCTAGGATGGTCGATTCCTGGTAGGTGGAAATTGTGCCTGCCACAGAGGTGCCTGAATGTTTCCATTAGCGGGCATGAATTTGGTGTGTGGTTTTGGCCAGTGCAAATGGTGCACGGTATCACTGAGCCAACATAGTAGATAGTGTGAGATTCTACGCTACTGGTTGTTCCTGATGTGGATGCTTGGAAAGGGTCTGGTGTAGAAGAGGTCGTCTTGTGCTTCCATTTCCGTATTGTTGGCTTAGGTGTGTCTACATCTTTGGTGGAGTGTGGACTCAATGCAGCTCTTGCCGCTCTCAGTTTGGGGAGGTGCACACATTTTATTGTATGGTGAAAGTGTGAACAAATCCGGAAATAAGTACGCGTGATCTTCTCTTGGTTTGAAAGAAGTTTTTGAGGGAGAGAAGAGACTATACAGAGACTGTTTGCAAGAGGCTTTAGTGCTTTTCATTGGTTGACTCAGTGATCATTCAGATCACATAGTCTGCATGTTATCCTAGGCTTGGTCGGGGTTATGCTTTGTTGGTGTGTTGTCTTATCTTTCCTGATACACCATTGTGGGGGTGGGGACATTGACACGACGATGTACTTTTATTGCCATTCCCGGAGTTCGTCCTGTCTCTTCTCTATGGTATTAATCATGTCGATGGTGGGATGAATTTGCAAGGCATAAGTAGAGTGTTGCTCATAACGTTTGCCTTGACATATGAGGCAAAATATCCTTGATATGAAGGTTCCGTCGAGTTCGGTTTGAGGTCTGATGGGGAACCAGCGCCGGAAGGCTGCTAAATCAGGGCAATGGACAACTGCATGATCTGTCTTTTTGCATAACGTACATGCTGGTTGTCTCTGTGGAGGGAGGTTAGGGGTAACTAGGGGTTCCTTGATCGGTCGCTCTTCAACGGATAAGAACGTGATGGATCTTCTCGTCACTTCTTCTTGGGTTGTGGAGTTGTCCGTTGATTCTGCACCCATGTCATCTTCTTGGGAGAGGCAGACTATATCAGAGCGCAAACTAGCTAGGGATAGCCGGAATCGGGGGATATAGTGACAATTCTCCAAAAGGTGATTGTCAGCGCATAATGGACATGTGAATTGCGCTGCCCACAATCCAACATAGTACACCCTTTCTATTGGATACCATCTGTGGATGAGTTCCAGGGCTGCGCAATCTTCGAGAAAGTGACCACGTTCATCACATAGCGTGCAACGTATAACGGGCATGACTGGGGATCTTTCTAGAGCCCGTCGTTCTTCCTATAGGTATAGGAGGGTGCAAGGTTCATCGCTGACAGACTGGATGGAGGGATCCTCTTGATAGGATTGCTCGATCACATGTAAGGCGTCCCTATATCTTGGAATCTCAGAGCAATGGTGGGTATGATGGACATAGTTGATGCAGAGAGAGCATGTGTGATTGGTACACAACGCTTTGCCTTTACCTCTGGTGGTAGGTTCCTTTTTACGGGAACGCGGCGTCGCGATGTCTGTTTCAGAGCCAAGGAGTGGTTTTAATTCATCCAGATTTGGACAAATATGGGTAGGGTGACTTATTACGTCACATATGGTGCAGACTAGTGATTCCCATTGAACTGCGGGGGTCACCATCTTCGTTCCTCTTTTCTCGATTTTCTTAGTCGTAGTCCCCGGTTTTGCAATGGGAATTTCCTTTGTAGGGGTGGTCTCAACTGTTTCTTGGACGAGTGGGGGCTCCTCGGGGCTGAGGGGCTTCAACCCTATGGCAGTAACATGGGTGGCTCCTGTTCCGGAAGGGGGAATGAGGTACCAAACTAGGAATGCCAACGATATGTTGGGTAACACCAGTGTCGCTAAAACCTGCTGGGAGACGAAGCCAGCTGGGGGGTAGAGGAAAGGGGTTTGGGAGGCGATGTAGGTTAGGGAGGCTGCCGTGGTTGATGCCTCAATGTCATTACTGCTTGTGTCCATGTCCTGACTAGCTTTGACGCTTGATGTGGACATCATGCACACCGGAGTCCTTGTGATATCGGGCGATGAATTAGGGATTATGGGAGGATCTCCTAGGAATGACCCTAGAATGGATGACGGTTTGAATTGGCCATGGCCATATTCTTGATACCGTGAGAGAGCATCCGAGGTTGTATCTACATAGGGTAGAATTACATCTGTGTTCGTTAGGGGACACTTCTCGCTGTGTGTCATCTGGTCTATAGTAATGATGCGGTTCTCGTGGGGGAACATCATAATGCGGAAGATGGAGGAGGCTATGGAAGACATGGCGTACATATAACTTTGTCCGAGGAGTATATTGTAATCCAAGTGAGTGTCCAAGACTTCGATGTCTATGTGGACCGTATTTCCGGCTAAATAGAACGGGACATTTTGGTAGAGGCCGACGGGAGTTGAGGGACGACCGTCGTATGCTCGAAGCGTGATGACTGAGGGTTTTAGTTCGGGAGAACCTAACATCTGCCAACATTTTTTGGACATGATGCATGTGGATGCACCCTCATCTATGACACATCGGTGGATAGTGATATTCTGCATCGACATTGGTATTTGAAAGGTGACCATAGAAGGAAGCCGGGGGGTGGCTTTGTCTAAGTCAAAAGCCATCAGGCGCTTATCGGCAGGGTTGATAGTGCCTAATGCAGAAAGTAGGGCTTTTCGTTGTTTTGGGCACGACTGCAATACTTCCAAAGCTGACATGGCAGCAGAAGATTGTGCTAAATTTTCCATGATGCTATAATTATGGGCCGCTTTGGAGTAGTTTCCTGCTCGCCTATTAGGTCCCTTTTCCATCTTCGACAATGGTTCTATAGGCATCTTTGAAATGGTCAAAGGTGCAGTCGGTGCACTGGTACTTTCCCTTGACGTATTGGTGTCTGGTGGGGTGTTGTAGTTGTGATTCCGTGTTTGGAAAACCATCTCTTCTCTAGTCATGTAGATTTCATCGCTGCTTTTCCCGAAATCGTCTGTATTTTGCTGGTGAGTGCTTACCGTCCCTTGGTTGGGGAAAGGTTCTTGCATCACGATTGTTGCTGGGAAGATCCTCCTTGTCCTCGGTTACTCTGTAGCTTCTTTAGCTCAGGGATATCGGGACAATGGTGAGTATAGTGCCCGTACTCACCACATATCGAACAAGAATGGTTTGTTCGAAGAGGTGGCCTCTTGCTCTGCCGTTGGGCATTGCTTGGCTCCTAGTTCTGATTCCGGTTGGAGTTACCTCCAACTTGGGATCACGGTGGGCACTGCTGGTTGCTGCCCCCCTGTCTATGGTTCCCTTTTGGCTTGTTTTTGGATTTTTTCTTTACCATGTTATGAGGGTAGTTCTCTTGGTTCTATTGGTGTGGTTGGTTTTGGGACCACTGTACAAAGTTTACCTGTGCATTGTTTTGCATAGGTGGGTAGTCTGCTGGGTACTGAGCATAATGCGGCCTCGGGTTTGCACCTGCTTGTTGGAGGGGAGTTCTTCTGTCAGTTTTTCTTTCTGCGTACTGATTCCCCTGAGCCGGAGGATAAGGTCCTCCCCTGTGATACACTGGCGCCCTATTGGTCAAATTTTGTTGAGGCATATGATGACTTTGAAAACCAGGTTGAGGCACGTTTTGGGTAGAACTGTATATATAACCGGGGTTTTGACTACTACTGCCTAGGTAACCCTGGGTCATTGACCCAATTAGCTCGTCTACAGAGTTCGACGTGCCTGGAACTTCTTGATAAGTTTGTAGGCGCGGGGCGTTAGGCAAGATGTTATAAATGTATCATGACTGCGTATAAATCAGCTCAAGCTTCTGGGCTTTGCTGATTGCATCCTCTTCGGGTGTGGGATTTTGCTTCACCATATCCTTTGAAATCTCTGCCGTAAGAGTTTTCAAGAACAAATCTAAGAGAACCCGGTCGTCGAGTTTAGCTTTACATAGACTGCGACGCCGCCTCCATTCATGGAGATGGTCTGAGATGTGGACGACGGGGGTTTGTCTAAAATGAGTCAGTAATTCCATTCCACAATCATGGTGAATGGATAACTGAAAATATGTTAGGAACGCAGTAGCGAGGGCGCTAAAGGTTCCATGTGAAGCTGAGGGTTGCTCCACGTACCATTTCATGGTTACTCCTATAAGAGTGCGTTGAAATAATCTCAATCGAATAGTGTCGTCAACGACACTGTTCGATGAGCACCATAGGTGAAAGATCATGACATGATTACCTGGGCATGAGAGGCCATGTAGGATCGTGTGTGATGGGGTCATTTGTTAGCTTGGTTAAATCGGGTAGATTCAACGAAGCTAAGAAAGGTGACAGAGAGGTTGACGCCATTGCAATGTGTGAAGACACAACGTTCTGGTTTGAAGGAGGGTTAGTCTGCGACATACCCTGTTGTGTATTCGACTGGCTTCTCGTATCGGATGCACTCCTCTGCCCCCCTGGGGGTTGTGGGAGGAGTGGTATGTGGAGTGGTGTTGGGAGACCGACTAGGGTTTCCAACTACGTTTTCCCCGATAAAGGACAAACCGATAATTGTGGCAGCATTCTATCTTTGATGCCTGAATAGCGAAATACCTGGAACCCCTCTCGGTAATGGGGGGAGGTCCAAAAGGCGCCTGGATCGACGAGGTTTTGTTGGGACTTGTCAGATGTCACCCAAGTTTGGTTTTGGAAAAATTTGAGAGGATAGAGTCTATGATCAAAGCAAACTTCTTGTCACATACATAAAACAAAGCGAAAAATAAAATAGATTTCCCTTTAAATTAATCTATGTGATCAAGCAATCAAAAAAATGGTTTTTGTTCGTTTGCGTATGATACTCAAAATCCTAGAAGACCTATGTGTCCGCACACACTCCAAAGTAACTGGGCCTTAAGAAGATTTCTTGCGAGTGCTGGCACAACATCCCATAAGAGTTGGCGACGCCCCCAGTCAGTTGAAGAGAATCCACCAAGGTAAGGGTAGAGGGTCTGGCACTTGCCTGCATCGTCACCTATAGGGTAAAGGTTGCCCTATTTTTTGGCCACTAAGAACCACCGTCCCACATGAGCATTCGAGTCTTGGGCTTCTTGGTAGTCAGCTAACAGTACCAAGTATCAACCGGGTCAAGTAGCCCCAACTGATACCGCACACACTATGCCTAAGCCTAACCCCTTCTAAAACAATTCTCTGCCACACTCGGGTTTTCTTTGCCGTGCGCTGATAGGTGGATTTGAAGCTCCCTAAATACACAACTTCTATGTTTCGATATGAAGTATGATCAAGGCGACTTATTGGATGCCTACCCACTTGATCCTAACTTAAGCTATAAATTCTTTTGTGGCCCCTGTGGGGAGAATTTTGTGAGTTTGGTTAAGTTAGTTTTAGGTGTCTTTGCTTCACTTAATGGGTGAGTGTGTGTGAGCATAAAGTGGACAAGCACATAGTTTGAATGTGTGGATATCGATGATCCTTTACAAAATCCTTTATTTAAACTATGTTGTATTGTTCCTGGCTCAAATGGAAAACATGTGTGGATAATGGGCTGCTTCCAAATTTTCCTAGTTAATCTATGTGACTTAACTATAGGGAGATGACGAATTGTGAATATGGAGCATTCATATGCTTACCTAGATCACCGGAGGGTGCAAAGGTAGCATATATTACTTGCTATTCTATAAACAATTCAATCCTAGTCCCGCAATTCCTAGTGCAAAAATTGAACTAAACTAAAAACTTTTACACTAGAACAAAGAAAACTAGCTATGCATGTGTGGTCATGGGCCACTTGCTTGGACTAGTTATCTAGGTGTAAGTACCAAAATTTGCAAAACATAAATTTTTGGGAATGCAAGTTATTTTTCCCCCCCTACTTAAACTATGTGTGAATTTTGCAAAAATCAACTTGAAGTAAAACTGACACTAAGCCTACAAAAAGTAGCTAAAAGTGGGTTTTAGCAAGCCGCGGGGTACCACAACCAGTGCTGGTAGGTGCATTAGGGGCTGCCAAGCACTTTACAAGCAGAAAAAGACAAAATTTAGGGAGAAATTTCTCATTCTGTAAATTGCGCACAAAATATTGAGACGTGCGCTTTTTGCGCGCGGGTCATCATTGAACGTGCGCCCTGCTCGTCTGTGAGGAAAAAACGCGCGCAAAATCCTGCAAGTAATAAATTTAGGAGCTTCTCTTCTTCAGTCTGTCACTCGGGGTGAATCTAGGGACTGCAAGAAAAATCAGAGGAAATTTAGCGCCACTCCACAACATAGACATAGGTCTCCTCTTAAAGAAGGCACAACCACATAAACTTGGTAATAAAATGTTAGTGGAGTCGCCAATCCTGTTGTGGTGTGTTTGGTGCATGTATGTACGAAATCACAACAGTTTAAGGGGTGTGGTTTACCCCTTTAAACTATTGGTACAGACAGAAAGAAGTGGAGTAAATGAACATACTATATAGAAGAAAAAACATGCAAATGTAATAAAAAAACTAAACTAAAACTAAACATAAATAAACAGAAGCTTTGAACGAGTCAAACGACACAATAATGCAAACGGTGGCTCTAGGCCCCTCTTATTGAGCGTTGGTAGTAAGAAGAGTGATACTTTACCCTCTTGCCAAAGGGCCCCTAGATAATGGTTCTAGGTCCCGATGCAAGGATGTTTTTATCCCAAGCTTGCCTCAATGCAGTGTCCCTCTCTCTCTACTGTGTGGACTGAGCTTGTTGTTTGGCCAACAAGTGAGCCCCCTCTGTCTTCAGCTCCGGGTCACAAACTGCTAGTATTTCTTGGGTAATTCTGGCCAGCATAACAATGTGATCACCCATTCTTCATCTCATGGTGGCTTTATATAGGAGATTTCAAATCCTCCTTCCCTCTCTTGGTACATGGAGGATGGTGACCCAAGAGAGGGGTATGATTCCTTTGTGTGCTCCAAATATTCCATTGTGTGCTCACATACTGTCTAAGGAGGCGTTGGTGGCTATCCTTAGGCGAATTCAAGTAAGGACTGATTTGTATTTTTCTTTGTGTGGTCCCGGATAGTGACATTTATCCACTCTTAGGAATGCGCGCATATTGGGAAAAAATGCACGCAGAAGGCGCTCTTCTCGAGGGATAGTGCGCGCAAACAACATTTAAGACTAGTTCAAATTTGATTTTCCTCAAACCTTTGCGATTTTTAAATACTTTCCAGATTATGTAATGTCTTCCAGCCTTGTCAATACTTTGGCTTGACATTAATTAATGTCGTCTTTAGCTGTACGATTTTTCATTGCTAACAACGGTTATAGTGCTAATATTAACCTCAAATATACTCTATTTACTGCGATTGAACTCTTTCTACAAGATTGGCTCCTTCACTAACCTTTGTGACACCTCCTTGTTGCCTGATTATCATTTCGGCCCCTCCAAAATTCATTTACAGGCTTGCGGTTGTCACTAGGTCATCTAAAAAGAATTTATACCCGTGATATAAGGAGAACCAATCCTAATACAGTGTAAAGAACATCCTTTTCCTCGTTGGCTTGTCTCAAACATCAGGTCTTAAGCATCTGTGATAAGACATCCCAAAACAAACCTTGATCACCCTTTGTTTGGACTCCTAGTGCTTCTATTGCTTCTGAGGTAATATGCCCTTTGATGCTTGTTTATTGGATGTCATACGAGGTCTCTCCTCATATATTTATATACATTTCCTTAGGCTAACATGCAACCCTTCACAGGGGTCTCTACAAGTGAAGCCAACTTGTTTTTCTTAGGACAATTAGTCCTTATAACCACACATTAACCTCAAAAATTCATATCTCAAGATTGAAAACTTGGATTTCGATGATTTTCGATGCATCAAGTTGCTCTCAGAATCCTCTATCATCTCCATCCATCACATGTCAAAATATTGTAATGGTTTTGGCACAAAAACTTTGGGTACAAAACTACAGGCTTGGGTTTCAAGCCCACAAGGCCACTTGTGGAACTCCTTTCTCCAAGCTCTCGATCCTCAAGGCCTGGAGTACCTCCCAAGTTACCAAAATCAACACTCCCTCTTAACGAGGGAGGTACTTCCAAGACTAGGGAGTAACCATCATCATATTCGACGACACTAGCCCATATGGCGTCCATCACTGTAACACACTCTGTAGAATGAACCCAACAATTTTGGTGGTACATCTGCCTCTTCACATATGAAATTGAAGACCCCAAACCTCCATAGGGCTGCTACCTTTGAGGTTAGACTCCATATGGGCCTACACTTATCCATAGGCTCAGTCCTGCAAACACTCATCCTCCTGGATCAAATACCACTTCTGAAAATCCCTCCAATATCATATATGCAACATCATCCGTAAAGACTCTAGCCTGCCAATATCCAATCCATCACATGAAGCCATCTTCATCATATTGATCTTGTCCAAGCCAAAGAAACCCTTGAGCTATCCCGACCATCCATGGCAAGTCAAAGGAATTCCATGATCAACAATCTTCCCTACAACAAACTATTGTTCACCAAGCTCTCCACCAATCCATCAAAACTTCCAACCAAACTCGTTTCCAATCTAGTCAAGACCACATCTCCATGTCTTCAGCTGAAACCTTTTCTCCATGATCTAGACACCCAGCTCCCTCCGAGCCGCTTCTCTATGCACACTCTGATTAATTGTCCCCCAAAGTAGCTCAGACACGCTCTGATACCATGTTGTTTTTCCATGATACTAGTGTCTAGGTTAGAATCGTAAATCACCGACGCTACCAAACAAAGTATCACAACGAGTCTACTTTGCACAATGGAATATAAATAACATTAAGTCTACTAGTGCACAAAATATACACAACTTATTTATAAATTTTTGTACGATAACCCAACTTCATTATATTAGTCAATTTGAATAACACAACAGTATAGGGCTCTCGTACCAAGGATAATGGCCCTCGTACATCCACTAGTACAAGAATACAAAACTGGGGCTTGGTGTCATTCCATTGATAACCAATCTACCCTCAACAACATACTCTGACCATCTTGCTATAGCACGCTCTCTCAACTCCTCTCAGTTGTACCCTGTACTTGCTTGGTCCTTTGCCTCTCTATCTGCAACATTGCCCCTATCAATGCTCCAAGTCCATATGGCCATTGAACCTCGGCTGCCAATCTTCTCTTTAGTTGTGCCTTAGTCCATCAAGGACACAACTCATTGAGACTCCTGTCGATTTGTTCACAACTCCACTTGTGAACAACTTTCATCTGCCCACCACTGCTCCTCATCTACTTCGAGACTTCAACCCACTATAGTCTTCCCGCACTACTCTGATGAAGACTAACATAAGGCATAAAGGGCTTCCACCCATCACTGCAAGATGTCCATCTCCCACAATGAACACAAGCTAGGAGGATTTCCTATCTTCTGCTGTAGATGTCCTTCTCCACACACAAGTCTAGGGCTACTCAAACCTCTCCTAGCTAATCAAATCCTTGAGCTCTTCTTCTGCCACTGTTGAAACTATCTAAGTCACCTAAGTTGATGAAGATGGTGCACAAAATTCTCTAACTTGGTCACCATCATGCTGTATTCCAACATACCATAAATTCCTAATCCACAGTCCACACGTTGTCCACTCTCACGCTGCCCTCTAACAAACCACAAGTGACCAATACATGATGTAGCATCTGCTCCTAGTTAGGGCATCCAACCATCTAGGAAACCCCTCCTCTTGGCTTCCAACATACTCATCAAATTTGCCTCTCCAAGGAATCCATCCAACTGCAAGTCACATCAACTCAAGAGGACTAACATACCTCTCCTGCTGCTCCTCTTGACACATGCACTTCTGTTGATGAACTCACTCTTTGGGATGCCCTAGGACCTCATCAAATCAACATCAGTCCATCAAGTATCCAAACATCAATCAAGATGGCATCTACAACTTCTTTGTTTCTACCACCTTAACCTTAGGACCCGTGCATATTGCTGTAGCTCTCATCACTGGTTATGGCATCAACCAGCCCACCGCATTTGCTACGACAATCCTCACCAACTAGTCTAACCTGGACATACATCCATCTAGAAACATCAATTGAAGAAATGACATACTTGTCCTGCAACCTCTTGTTTCTCCTCTTGACCCAAATCCTACTGCTCGTGATGACTACTCTTAAGATGTTCCCAAAATACTGTCCAATCTGGACACCTACTCATCCACTAACAAGACATCATTTCAAAAAGGGAAAACATATCCCATTTCATAGAATTATTCTTCCCTTTTTGACCTCGACTTCTGTGCACAAATGTGAGATTTTTGTCTGAAACTAGGGCTGACTATAACTACGGTTGCAGTGCTAATATTGACCTCAAATATCCTCTATTTAATGTGGCTAGCCTCTTTCTACAAGATTGGCTCTATCACTGACCTTTGTGACACCTCCTTGCTACATGTTTATCATTTCGGTCCCTCCAAAATTCATCTACAGGCATGTGTTTGTCATTAGGGCATCTACAAAGAATTTGGGCTTGTGATATAAGGAGAACCAACCTTAATCAATGCACATAACATCCCCTTCTTCGGTGAATTGTCTCTGCTCAAACTCGGCCAAACATTTGTGATAAGACATCCCAAAACAAACCTTGATCACGCTTTGTTTGGACTCCTAGAGCTTCAACTTCTTCTGAGGTAATTTTCCCTTTGATGCTTGTTCATTGGATGTCATATGAGGTCTCTCATCTCTTTATAGACATTTCCTTAGGCTAACATCCAACCCTTTCTAGTGGTATCTACAAGTGAAGTTGACTTGTATTTCTTAGGACAATTAGCCCACATAAATACACATTAATTTAAAAAATTTATACCTCAAGATTGACAACTCAAATTTCAATGATTTTCGATGCATCTAGTTGCTCTCGGAGTCCTCTATCATCTCCACCCATCACATGTCAAAATATCGTCACAACTTTGAACCAATGACTTTTGGTGCAAAACCCCAGGCTTGGGTTTCAAGCCCACAAGGCCACTTGTGGAGATCCTTCCTACAAGCCCTCGATCCTCAAGGCTTGGAGTGCCTCCCAAGTTACCAAAATCAACACTCCCTCTTAGCAAGGGAGGTACTTCCAAGACTAGGAAGTAACCATCATTATCTCCGACGACACTAGCCCATCTGGCATCCATCACTGTAACATACTCTGTAGAATGAACTCAACAATATTGGTAGTGCCTCTGCCTCATCACATATGAGCATGAAAACCCCAAACCTCCATAGGGTTTCTCCCTCTAAGGCTAGACCCCCTCTGGGCCTATACGATCTCCATAGGCTCAGTCCTGCAAGCACTCATCCTCTTGGATAAAATGCCACTCGTGCAAATCCATCCAACTCAGATATGCAACATCACGATCCGATGAAGACTCTAGCCTACCAATATCCAATCCATCACATGAAGCCATCTTGATCATACTGATTTCGTCCAAGACCAAGAAACCCTCGAGCTGTCCTAACCATCCATGGCAAGTCAAAGGAAGTCCATGATCAACAATCTACCCTACAACAAACTGTTGTTCACCAAACTCTCCACCAATCCACCAAAACTTCCAGCCAATCTCGCTGCCAAGCTAGTCAAGACTACATCTCCGTGTCTTCAGCTGAACCCTTTGCTCCATGATCTAGACACTCAACTCCCTCTGAGCAGCTTCATTGTGCACACTTTGATTCATTGTCCCTCAAAGTAGCTTAGACATGCTTTGATACCATGTTTTTTTTCCACGATATTGGTGTCTAGGTTTACTGATGTTACCAACCAAGTATCAAAACAAGTCTACTTTGCGTAATGGAATATAAACAACAATAAATCTACTAGTGCACAAAATATGCTTAGCTTTTTACAATTTTTTGTACAATAACCCAACTTCATTATATTAATCAAACTGAATAATGCAACAGTCTAGGGCTCCCATACTAGAGATAATTGCCCTCATACATCCACTAGTACAAGAATACAAAAATGGGGCTTGGTGCCAGTCCATCGACAACCAATCTACGCTCAACAAGATACTTTGACCATCTCGCTGTAGTGTGTTCTCTCAACTCCTCTCGGTCGTACCCTGTACCTACTCGGTCCATCGGCTCCCGATCTGCAACACTGCCTCTATCAATGCTCCAAGTCCATTTGGTCACTGAACCCCGACTACCAATCCGCTCTCTAGTTGTGCCTTAGTCCATCAAGGACACAACTCATCGATACTCCTATCAAGTTGTTCACAACTCCACTTCTGTACAACTGTCATATGCCCACTAGTTCTCAGCTACTCAGGGACTTCAACCCACTGTAGTCTTCCTGCGCTACTCCAATGAAGACTAACATAGGGCATGGAGGGTTGCCACCTATCACTGCAAGATGTCCATCTCCCACAATGAACACTGGCTAGGAGGACTGCCCATATTCTGCTATAGATGTCCTTCTCCACACACAAGTCTAGGGCTACTAAAACTGCTCCTGGATGATCAAACCATTGAGATCTTCTTCTGCCACTCTAGCAACCACCTAATTCCATGAAGATGGTGCACACCAGGATCCAACTTGGGCACTATCACGCTGTCTTCCAAGATACCAAAAATTCCCAATCCACTGTCCACACTTGGTCCACTCTCTCGATTTCCTCCAATAGACCATGAGTGACCAATACACGCTGTAGCACCCAATCCTAGTTACAACATACAACCATCTAAGAAACCCCTCCTCTTGGCTGCCAACATACTCCTCAAATATGCCTCTCCAAGGACACCATCCACCTACAAGTCACATCAACTCAAGAGGACTAACATACCTCTGCTTTGCAACCTCTCGTTGCTCCTCTTGATACACATTCTTGTGTTGATGAACTTCGTCTTTGGGTTGTCCTAGGACCTCATCAGATCATCATCAATCCATTAAGTATTCAAACATAAATCAAGATGGAATCTACATCTTCTCTGCTGCTTCCACCTTGCCCTTAGTACCCGTGCATACTTTTGTAACTCTCATCATTGGTTAGGGCATCAACCAACCCACCCCATCTGCTACAACAATCCTCACCAACTAGTCCAACCTAGACATACATCCATTTAGCAACATCAACTGAAGAGATGACATACCTGTCCTGCAACCTCTTGTTTCTCCTCTTGACACAAATCCTACTGCTGATGATGATTTCTCTTAATATGTTCCCAAACTTCTGTCCAATCCAGAGACCTACTCAACCACTAACAAGACATCATTTCAAAAAAGGAAAAAATACCTTGTTTCACAAAATTCTTGTGTCCTTTTTGACCTTGGATTCTGTGCACAAATATGATATTTTTGGTATGAGACTAGGGCTGACTGTAACTACAGTTACAGTCCCAATATTGACCTCAAATCTTTTCTATTTACTGCGGCTGGCCTCTTTCTACAAGACTGGCTCCTTTGTTGACCTTTGTGACACCTCCTTGTTGCTTGTTTATCATTTTAACCCCTCCAAAATTCATCTACAAGCATGCGGTTGTCACTAGGTCATCTACAAAGAGTTCAAACCTGTGATATAAGGAGAACCAACCTATTACAGTGCACAAAACATCCTCCTCTTCACTGGCTTGTATTTGTTCAAACTCGTCCCAAACATTTGTGATAAGAGATCCAAAGACATACCTTGATCACCCTTTGTTTGGATTCCTAGAGCTTCGATTGATTTTCGAGAGCTTCTTCATTAGATGTCATATGAGGTCTCTCATCATCTCTTTATATATATTTCCTTAGGCTAACGCCCAACCCTTCCTAGGGGTCTCTACACGTGAAGTTGAGTTGTTTTTCTTAAGACAATTATCCCACATAACCAAACATTAACTTCAAAAATTTATATCTCAAGATTTACAACTTAGATTTCGATGATTTCCGATGCATCTTGTTGCTCTTAGAGTCCTCTATCATCTCCATCCATCACATGTCAAAATCTCATCATGGTTTTGGCCCAACAAATTTGGGTGCAAAACCCCATGATTGGGTTTCAAGCCCACAAGGCCACTTATGGAGCTCCTTATTCCAAACCCTCGATCCTCAAGGCTTGGAGTACCTCCCAAGCTACCATATTCAATAGACATTAACTCTAGTTATCTCCCCAAAGAACCTAGATGTATTCCTAAAGTGTTTTTGGGGGCCTACAAAACCATTTGTGGAATCAAGTGACGTTTAAACACAAAATGATGGATGAGGATTGTGTATGGGCACAATACCTAGATAACATAGGCTAGAAGAAAGGGAAATCAAGTGGGTCAAAGTAAGAGCACCAGGAAACATCGAAGGATGGGAATAAGAAATGGAAATGGGGGAAGAAAGAAAGATAGTAGCCACAATACACTAGTGCAAATATCGTAGAAACCACTGCAACTGTTGTAACATTGATAGTCATACAAAGGAGAAATGTTGGAAGTTGCATCTAGAGCCTAACCTGAAGAATCGAAAGAATGATGCTAAGAAGAAAATTCTCATCACCACAGATTTGAGTAATCAAGTGGAAAACACCTTGGACATGGATGAGAAAATTGTGTGTGCATCAATATGGGAGGGGGTGAGTCTAAGTAGCCTTATGTAACAACAAGAGAAGGAAACAGCTAGACTCTTCCATATAAATATACAAGTTAGAGAAACACAAATTGATGCTTTGTTCTACTTAGGTTCATAGGAAAATCTCATAACCCCATATATGGTTAAGAAATCAGGATTGGAGACTCATGACCATACTAACTTGTAGCCATTGGGGTGGGTCAAGGAGGTAGAGATAAAGGTAACCAAAAAGTGTAGAATCAAATTTGTTATTAGTGCTGATTTTATTGAAGTAGATTTGGATGAAGCTCTACTTGATGTATGTGGAGTTGTATTTTGGAGTACCTATGTGTGCATGTGGGATGCAATTTTCATGTAGAGATACAACTAGTGCTGCCTCATCAAGGACGAAAAATCCTTCATCATCAATTTACACAAGAGCAAGTCAAGGATCTCATTGGTAAGCACCAACCACGCCAAAAAGTTATTGAGTTATAGCAAGAAGTATGTTTTATTATTTTAAAGAGAAAATTATTCTGTAGATGAGTTCATAAGCGATAATTCATCCATGGAGGGGTGCACTAAGGAACATAAATAACAACTAGAAGAGTTGCTGCAAACATATAAGGGTGTGTTTTGGGAGACTAAAGTGCTACTACCCAAGAGGAAAGTGGAGCACAAAATCCAATTGTTGTTGGAATATCCATTACCAAACTTTGGATATATAGATAATCTATTATAGAGGCAAGTGAGGAGAGGAAATAGTTGCAAACGATTATTAGAATAGGGTGTCATTCTACTAAGTACCTCACCATGTGGGTCAACCATCATCATTGTGCTAAAGAAGGATGAGACTTGACAGATGTGTATTGATTATAAGGCGTTGAACAAAATTATTATCAAGCACAAGTAAACCTTGCCTAAGATAGATGATTTGCTAGATCAACTACAACAAGACAAATACATCACAATGTTTGATTTAGGGTATCACCAAGTTCGAGCCATAGAAGAGGATACGTAGAACATTGCCTTCAAAACCAAACCAGGTTTATTTGAGTAGTTTGTTATGTCATTCAACCTATGCAATGCATGAACTACATATGAGGTTAATGAATGATATCTTGTGCCATTTTATTGATTTATTTATTATTGTTTATTTTGGATGATATGTTGGTGAAGGAGCACATATCACATTTGATGCAAGTGCTAGAGACATTAGAGAAGCACCAAATGGTGGAAAATCTCAAGAAGTGTGAATTTACACAACGATTTTTGGTGTATCTGGGATATGTGGTAGGTGGGGGAGAGTTGTAGATAGATCCTCCCAAGATGGAGGTCATCATGAAGTGGTTCATGCCTAAAAATATTTTTGAGGTCGAGAGTGTTGAAAAGTGTAACTAGGTCGGTCTTCATGTTGACTATAAAATTATGTATATCTGTAAAGAAGAAGTCAAAGATAATAAAATATATATTATTGTTGTATTTGCTTCATGGGTTTCATGAGCAAAATTTATTAAGCAGATGGACTTCTTCTTGATGTCCTCTAGGGTTTAGTTAAGTGTCAGATCTATTTTTCTTATATACTCCTCGTGGAAGAAGCTCACAACAAACCCCAATGCAACGATTAAAGTCAAGTGAAGAAAACACCTCTCCAACGATGAGATAAACCTTATCTAGTCGGCGTAATTCACAGCTGCATGGTCGGCCTTCTTGAAGTAATGTGCCATATATATAAAGAAATGATATGCGGTCATTATGGAAAACAAGTGATCGGATATCTCTGAGATAACATTGCGGATATCTACAAGAAATTTAGACGAATATCTACAAGGAATTTAGTGCGGATATCCACAAGAATACAGTGCGGATATCTACAAGGAGATAGTGTGGATATATACAAGGATATAGTGCAGACATTTACAAGGAGACAATGCGATAAAATAAGAGATTACAGTGTGGATAAGGGAAGGACACAGTACAGATGAAGGAAGGATGTAAGTGCAGATAAATGACAATATAAAATGCGGATTTGAAACAAAGATACAGGAAGAGGATTGTGGATATCAAGAAGTACATGATTGCGATCATACCACGTTGGTATAAGCGAATGTCTCAAGAAGGATTGCGGTCATACTGCAATGAAAAATGTGGAATTCTATATGGGTATAATACAAAAGTATATATGAATACAAGGGCTCCAAAACATAATAGGATGCGAATTGATAAGAAGGAAAAACTGTGGTCAATTCTAGAAAGATTGCGGTCAAACTATATCTAGTTCAAAGTCTAGAAGAAATATATATTATGTGATAGAATGTGACATCATCAGGACTAAGATACAATTGTAAGGGTAAGGGTTATGATGAATTCTGAAGTGTAAAGGTAAATTTGTGATTTACCTTCCCACAATAAAAGTGTTACTCCTGCCTAACATTTGTGTCCTGTGCATTTTGATAATTGACTTGATGAAAGATTAATTAAGAGAAGACATAAGCAACACAAGCAAGCTCACAAGTAATTACCAAGAAAATAATTTGTATTAACCTTAAGCCCTCCAAATTCTCAACATGGTATTGATGCTAAGGTCATGATCAAAGGCAGTTTTAAGTGAAGGACATTATTCTCAGTTTGAAATATTCTCTGTTCGCATTCAAACATATTAGTCAAATCAAGATCAGTGACCTAGTTCAGTCTTTGCTCACCATGAGGAGGATCTTGGTATACGTCTAGATGACAAGTTCAGACCTATTTCAGTGGTTGGGTTCCTAGTTCTCTCGGACATCACAGAAGCTCAAATTAATTACAGTGAACCTCGCATTAATCACAGAAGAGATTCAGATGACAATTACAGAGGCTCGGTGTTACCACTGTGACCAAAGTGACCACAATTTTGATGTTACATTTCAGTGCTATCACATGTATGTTTCGGTGCTCTTTCGATGGGAATATTTCGGTGCTACGGAAGCAAAGGTATTAGTGTAGTATAAACTCTATATTAATCTCAGCAAGCAATTCAGTGATGCTTTTCGGTGTATGTGAGTAAGATAAGTTCAATCAACTTCAGAGAAGTAGTTTCGGTGTAAATCACAGTGATAGTCATGACTTCTGATTTCAAAAGAAGGATTCTCAGTGATATGTATATACAGTGAAGCAATACATTAAAGGATCTTGGAATCGCTGATCTACCAAAGATCTGGGGTATCTACAACTGATATAAGTATTTAGTTTGGAGGGAACTTGAAGTCTCAAGCCTTGAAGACCTGAATTAACAGTCCAAGCACAAGGTACGAGTTCAAGGAAAATCAAGTAAACTTATAAGGAATTGATTTATGTTAGAAGCAATGTAGCATCTTGATCGAAGCATGGTAGGATCTCCCGGTGAATCAGCTCTGGGAAAAACCTCTTTGACAAACATTACTAATAGAATGTAGTCACCAAGAGCAAGGGTCATCATGGAAACATACTTCTGGGATGTGATGACATATTGATGAAACAAGCCAAGGGAATGAAGCTCTTCATTCTTGAGAAATTTCTACAGGACGAATCAAGAGAAAAAGGTATGAGTTATGTATATATTTATATGCTGACATTGGATGCTGTGATGTCATGTTATATGGTTGCATGTAATGGACTTCTGTACTTAGAAGTATGATCTATGGAGAAGTATCTCTCAATTCATAGACATATGAAATCAACATAATATGTCCTCATGGAATATGAGGTGGTTGTATATGAACAAGAAACTATAAAAGTTGTATGCTCCTGGGAATCAAGAATGTGCAGAGAGGAAGAGATCATTAAATGCAACCATGTGAAGAGGCGGTTACCATCCGGAGGTCAAGAATATGCGACTATGAGATCTCTTGGAAAGATATGTAGACTGACGAAAGTCTGGTAAAGAAGAAGACCCTTGGAAAAACATATAATTAGGAGATGTGTCAATCTGTATGAGGGATGCCGATGCCTACAGGAAGATGTCATGATGAATGATCATCAATGAGGTGACTTTTGTTTTAAAAGTTCATATGTATATGTTTATCTGGATGAATTTGTGTAGGGCTGCTAATCACGAGAAAGGATGTATGATCCTGGGAGATGATTCGAAGGAAAGCAGCATGCCATAATAATGGACCAGATAAGGATATATGATGAATCACTTTCTGACAACTGTAATGACTCAGGATGAAAGTGATGGATGATCTGTGCCCTATGAAGCTAAAAGTTGAATATTCCTCAATATCTAAATCCACGACATCGAGGACAAGAATTCTTCATGAGCAGCTGGGTGTCTCACCATTGCTGCTGGAGGTCCCTGGTTAAGAGGGAGCATGATGGTAAGTTTCTTACTTGGAAGAAACTTGTTAATTCCTAAGAATGAGCTTAGGTACATTCCTTGTATAGGAATGAGTACATTCCCTTGTGGAATAGGTCCTCCCTGGTTGAGAGGGAGAGATAGACACATCATTTTGGTCTTCACTTGGGAAGACAGAATGGAGGATTGGGTAATTATCTGGCATTCGATACTCTTTGAGAATGTGTTAGGGAATTCAAGATAAGGGTAGTCAGTGACCGATATCCTTTGAGGGCTAGCTACCCAAGAGAAGAATAGTCCAAGAAGGTCATACTTTGGGAACACCTGGGTCGAGTATGTACCTTGGAGAGACAATGACGAAGGTGTCTATAAGTCATGTGTTTCGCTAGCATTGTAGCCCATTGTCTCGTTGAGAGATGAGGTTGTTAGTCAAGGCCTTGCACTAGGACAATGCTGGTTGATATGATGCTATACAGATGCAATTACCAATCCGATTCTTCTTATGAGATTCTTCAGTTTGAAATTAACCATGTACCTGTATGAATACCTCCCTAGTTAAGAGGGAGTGTTGAAAAGTGTAACTAGGTCGGTCTTCATGTTGACTATAAAATTATGTATATATGTAAAGAAGAATTCAAAGATAATAAAATATATATTATTGTTGTATTTGCTTCATGGGTTTCATGAGCATAATTTATTAAGTAGATGGACTTCTTCTTGATGTCCTCTAGGGTTGAGTTAAGTGTTAGATCTAGTTTTCTTATATACTCCTTATGGAAGAAGCTTACAACAAACCCTAATGCAACGATGAAAGTCAAGTGAAGAAAACACCTCTCCAACGATGAGATAAACCTTATCTAGTCGGCCTAATTCACAGCTGCATGGTCGGCCTGCTTGAAGGAATGTGCCCTATATATAAAGAAGTGATATGTGGTCATTATGGAAAACAAGTGATCGGATATCTATGAGATAACAATGCGGATATCTACAAGAAAGTTACACGAATATCTACAAGGAAGTTAGTGCGTATATCCACAAGAATACAATGCGGATATCTACAAGGAGATAGTGCGGATATCTACAAGGAGATAGTGCGGATATATACAAGGAGATAGTGTAGACATTTACAAGGAGACAGTGCGATAAAAGAAGAGATTACAGTGCGGATAAGGGAAGGACACAGTACAGATGAAGGAAGGATGTAAGTGCAGATAAATGACAATATAAAATGTGGATCTGAAACAAAGATATAGGAAGAGGATTGCAGATATCAAGAAGTACATGATTGCTATAATACTACGTTCGTATAAGTGAATGTCTCTAATGTAATACAATGTTGGTATAAGCGAATGTCTCTAATGTAATACAACGTTGGTATAAGTGAATGTCTTAAGAAGGATTGCAGTCATACTGCAATGACAAATGCGAAATTCTATATGGGTATAGTACATAAGTATATATGAATACAAGTAAGGGCTCCAGAACAGAAAAGGATGTGAACTGATAAGAAGGAAAAACTACGGTCAATTCTGGAAAGATTGCAGTCAAACTATATCTAGTTCAAAGTCTGGAAGAAATATGTATTATGTGATAGAATGCGACATCATCAGGACTAAGATACAAGCGTAAGGGTTATGATGAATTCTGAAGTGTAAAGTAAGGAAGGTAAATCTGTGATTTACCTTCCCACAATAAAAGTGTTACTCCTGCCTAACATTTGTGTCCTGTGCATTTTGATAATTGACTTGATGAAAGATTAACTATGAGAAGATATAAGCAACACAAGAAAGCTCACAAGTAATTATCAAGAAGAGAATTTGTATTAACCTTAAGCCCTCAAAATTCTCAATAGAGAATTTCATTGGAGCAACACAATACTTGAGGAAATCCATAACCTCATTTTTAGCAATAAAAACATCACTTAATGCCTTAACAACGAGTGATGAGGGGTTTAATGGGGAAATGGTTAGAAAAGGGGTTTTAAGGAGTCAAAGAAGAAGATCAGTTAAGCACCAATTTTTGTGTTACCAAACTTGCAACAACCCTTCAAAGTGGAGATAGATGTGACTATGTATGCTATGGGAGTAGTCTGGATGTATGGAGGAAGGCCTGTATGCTACCATTTTGAATTATTTCATGGGGCGGCTCTTAACTACTATACCCACGACAAGGAGTTTTATGCCCTGGTGCAAGATGTGAAGAAGTAGAAACACTATATGTTGGGAAAGGAGAAAATAATACACATAGATCTATTGCCACTATAGTGCTTGCAGGCCTAGAGTAAGCTACAACAAACCAAATATTACAAGTGGATGAGTTTCTTACAACAATTTTATTTAGTGATCAAGTACAAGGACAATACAAACAAGTTGGATGACTTTCTTTCAAGCTCACCCACATTAAATATCACAACTTTGAGAACCCTTATGCACATGGAACATTTCGACCATGATGCACACATGAGGCATATACAAAGGATGAGGGCTTCAAGTGGTTGTTTTAGCAGTTACAAATCCAAAGTCATGTGCACAATGGTGACAAGATGGTTGACTACATCTTCAAAATTGGTTATTCTATAATTTAGATAAGTTGTGTGTTCCTAAAGGTGAATGACTAAAACTGATTAAAGAGGCTCACATCTCTAAGGTTGTAGGGAATTTTGATGTAGAGAAAACAATGAAAAACTTGCAAAGGTATGTGTATTGACCTAGAATGCATGAATATGTACGTAAGTTCATAAAATGATGCATGCATTATTTTACCAACAAGCCTAGTAATAATAAATAAAGTCTATATCATTCGTTGCCTGTACCCACTTATCCTTGGGAAAACATTTCCATGGACTTTGTGGGAGGTTTACCAAAAACCAAATAGGGACATGAAAACTTATTCGTGGTAGTTGATAGGTTCAACACGATTTTTTCTAATGCCATGTAATAAGACCATCATTGGGCAAGAAGCAACGAACTTGTTCATTGGACGTGTGGGTGCAATTTTGGATATCAAGGAGCATTGTTTCAGATAAGGAAACAAGGTTTCTTAGTTCAACATTTCATCCATAGTCATATGAACAAACATGAGTAGTCAACAGGAATTTGATACAAATTTTGAGGGGTTACAATAAAAAAAATCCATAAGACTTGGGATGAAAATATGGTATATATACAACACTCTTATAATGGATTAGTCCACACTTCTACTGGTATGACCCTATTCAAATCTTGTTTTGGATATTTTCCACCTTCACCTTTTCATATTTCATATGAGTAGAAAGGAGAGGTGAGGGAGTATCTCATCGGGGGTGCTTTAAGGCAGAAAAAATTGTTGATAAGATCAGATAGATCCATCTGCAGGTACATTACACGTTGCAAAAGCACAAAAAAAATAAGGCCAAGCTTGATTAATATAGATCATAGAAGTCATTCAAGGTGGGAGAGAGAATATGGTTACAGTTGAATAAGGAGACGCTGTAGGGTCCTGGTATGAAAATCAAGACTATGTGAATTGGTCCCTTTGAGATACTGGAGAAGGGGGGAGATAAAAACTATATACTTAGTGTACCCCCATACCATGCACATTTACTCAGTGGTGGATGTAGAAAGTTTGAAACTCTATGTGTCTTCCATGTTGGATTAGGAAGAGAAATAAATCCTACCTTTTGTAGAGGATTTGGAACAAAAATCTCAAGCAGAGTTGATAGAATATATATTTTTGCAGAACAAGTCTAGTACTACAAGAAAATGGAAACAGGACCTTTGGAAGATTGAGTCGAAAGGCCAATTTCCAAGCAATGCTAAATGGTACTAAAGTTAAATGGTACTCTAGGGAGAAGGTAGAGGAAAAATTCCCTCACCTCATTCAATAAATTCTTTTGGGAACCAAAAGCCTCCTAATATGGGGAGATATGATTTAGTTTAGATCATTATATTAGTTTCCATCCATATTGTTGCTTTCAAAGTGGAAAAATTGGAGGAATTCGTTCATATGACCATTTTTACCAGTGGGTCTTGTTTTGGGGAATTGGGGTTTGAAACATTCCATAAAAATTTTGAGGCATGAAACGATGTTTTTTGGAGGCAAAACCTTATCGTTTAAGTGAAAAACCTTATCGTTTAAGCGCAAAACTCTCTTACACTATTATAAACTCAGAGACCTTTCCAACCATGCAAGAAATACCTCAAATGGATTCTATATGCAAACATTATGCCACTTGGAAGTTGACCTTCCTGTTTTAACCACCATGATTCGAGAGGATGCCATGTCATCCACCATTGTGCATGGAAAAAGGGTTGGCCATGTGATCATGATGAAGAGGATTCTAGAAGAGTCAATATTGTAACCTTAGTAAAGAGTTGAAGGAATCAAACTTAACCACTAATAGGCTATTGAGCTGTGTTATAATTGTGCCACTATGAAGAAAAGGGGTTTCATTCTATCCGAGTGCATTTTGTTCCATATATGAAATTGGATAAAGAAAGAGAAAACACAAAATCCTTGTGCATTGTAGCAACCCAGGGGTCATAGGTCTCATCCGTTTGTACTTGCATTAATTTCCATTCAGAGAAAGATAGAGAAAAACAACCTCTCCTTCTAGATGGGTTTTCTCCCATAAGGGTTTCCCAAATCACATCTTGTGTTCATTGTGGTTTGAGTTTTATTTCTCTATTCTCTATTTTCCATAGTTTCTATATTGCATGCATAAACATCACAATGATTAACGAATCAATAAATATCAAGAAGAAATTAACCCTCATAGTGTATGTTGGATGATCAAATATATTTTAGTAGATCCATTATGACGAACTGTTCAGTGGAATATCGATAACAATTTACATATCACTTTGTAAGGTCCTTGACATTCCATGACACTACCTGCATTAATGGTAGTGAGAGTCCAGGTTGGAGGGGCTAGTCAACTTAGTGGACTAGCCTCTTCGAGTCGACATATTAGAACATGTTTTTGTATGTGTTGCAAGTAGATCGACTTCGTGTTGAGTCGACCGACCTAGTTAGTTAGTTGGTATAAATGATGTCATTGTCTAAAGGCAGTGTAATATGTGTGTACTTGACACTATGAGGTTGTTGTTGGTTGCTGACATGTATAATATAATGGTGCTTTTGATGGATCTCCACTACTTCTATTATCTCTTTTCTCCTTTGCTCATTATGTATATTGTTTTATAAGATTTCTTGGCATAGATATAGATGGTAACTAATGTATGATATTCACTAGATTACAACATTGATTTTGTTTGCTGCGGGTTCTAGGCTACTCAAACTTCTCCTGGCTAATCAAACCCTTGAGCTCTTCTTTTGCCATTCTAGAAACCACCTAAGTCCATGAAGATGGTGCACACAATGCTCCAACTTGGGTCCTATCATGCTGTCTTCCAACATACCATAAATTCCTAATCCATAGTCCACCCTTGGTCCACTGTCATGATGCCCTCTCAAAAACCACAAGTGACCAATACATGCTGTGGAATTTGCTCCTAGTTAGGGCATCCAACCATCTAGGAAACCCGTCCTCTTGGCTTCCAACATACTCATAAAATTTGCCTCTCCAAGGAAACCATCCACCTGCAAGTCACATCAACTCAAGAGGACTAACATACCTCTGCTCTGCAACATCCTGCTGCTTCTCTTGACACATGCACTTCTGTTGATGAACTCGCTCTTTGGGATGCCCTAGGACCTCATCAAATAAACATCAATCCATCAAGTATCCAAACATAAATCAAGATGGAATCTACAATTTCTTTGTTGCTGGCACCTTACCCTTAGGATCCGTGCATATCGTTGTAGCTCTCATCACTGGTTAGGGCATCAACCAATCCACCACATTTGCTACGACAATCCTCACCAACTAGTCTAACCTGGACATCCATCCATCTAGAAACATCAATTGAAGAAATGACATGCCTGTCCTGCAACCTCTTGTTGCTCCTCTTGACCCAAATCCTACTGCTAGTGATGTTTGCTCTTAATATGGTCCCAAGCTGTTGTCCAATCTGGACACCTACTCATCCACTAATAAGACATCATTTCAAAAAGGGAAAACATACCCCGTTTCATAGAATAATTCTTCCCTTTTTGACCTCGACTTGTGTGCACAAATATGAGATTTTTGGTTTGAAACTAGGGCGGACTGTAACTACAGTTACAGTACAAAAATTGACCTAAAATATCCTCTATTTAATGTGGCTAGCCTCTTTCTACAAGATTGGCTCCTTCACTGACCTTTGTGACACCTTCTTGCTACCTTTTTATAATTTCGGTCCCTCCAAAATTCATCTACAGGAATGCGTTGGTCACTAGGGCATTTACAAAGAATTTGGGCCTATGATATAAGGAGAAACGACCTTAATCAATGCGCATAACATCCTCGGCCCAAACATCTGTTATAAGACATCCCAAAAACAAACCTTGATCACCCGTTGTTTGGACTCCTAGACATTCGTCTTCTTCTGAGGTAATTTTCCCTTTGATGCTTGTTCATTGGATTTCATATGAGGTCTCTCATCTCTTTATAGACATTTCCTTAGGCTAACGTCCACCCTTCCTAGGGGTATCTACAAGTGAAGTCGACTTGTTTTTCTTAAGATAATTAGCGCACATAAACACACATTAACTTCAAAAATTCTTATCTCAAGATTGACAACTCGAATTTTGATGATTTTCGATGCATCCAGTTGCTCTCAGAGTCCTCTATCATCTCCATCCATCACATGTCAAAATATCGTCACGGCTTTGGCCCAATAACTTTTGTTGCAAAACCCCAGGCTTGGGTTTCAAGCCCATAAGGCCACTTGTGGAGATCCTTCTTCCAAGCCCTCAATCCTCAAGGCTTGGAGTACCTCCCAAGTTACGAACGTCAACACTCCCTCTTAGCAAGGGAGGTACTTCCAAGACTATGAAGTAACCATAATCATCTTCGGTGACACTAGCCCATCTAGCGTCCATCACTGCAACATAATCTGTATAATGAACTCAACAATATCGGTAGTGCCTCTGCCTCATCACATATGAACATGAAGACCCCAAAACTCCATAGGGTTTCTCCCTCTAAGGATAGACTCCCTCTGGGCCTGTATGATCTCCATAGGCTCAGTCCTACAAGCACTCATCCTCCTAAATCAAATACCACCCGTGAAAATCCATCCAACTCAGATATGCAACATCATGATCCGATGAAGACTCTAGCCTGCCAATATCCAGTCCATCACATGAGGCCATCTCGATCATACTGATTTTTTCCAAGGCCAAGAAACCCTCGAGCTGTCCCAACCATCCATGGAAAGCTAAATGAAGTCCATGACCAACAATTTGCCCTACAAAAAACTGTTGTTCACCAAGCTCTCCACCAATCCACCAGAGCTTCCAGTCAATCTCGTTGCCAAGCTAGTAAAGACCACATCTCCATGTCTTCAATTGAACCCTCTGCTCCATGATCTAGACACTCAACTCCCTCTGAGCTGCTTCGCTGCGCACACTCTGATTCACTGTCCCTCAAAGTAGCTCAGAAATGCTTTGATACCATGTTTTTTTTCCATGATATTGGTGTCTAGGTTAGAATCTTAAATCACTAACGTTACCAAACCAAGTATCAAAACAAGTATACTTTGCAAAACGGAATATAAACAACAGTAAATCTACTAGTGCACAAAATATGCACAACTTTTTACAATTTTTTGCACAATAACCCAACTTCATTATATTAATCAAATTGAATAATGCAACAGTCTAGGGTTCCCGTACCAGAGATAATGGCCCTCATACATCCACTAGTACAATAATACAAAACTGGGGCTTTGTGTCAGTTCATCGACAACCAATCTATGCTCAACAAGATACTCTGACCATCTCGCTGTAGTGCGTTCTCTCAACTCCTCTTGGTCGCACCCTATACCTGCTCGGTCCTTCAACTCCTGATTTGCAACACTACCTCTATCAATGATCCAAGTCCATTTGGTCAGTGAACCTCGACTGCCAATCTGCTCTCTAGTTGTGCCTTAGTCCATCAAGGACCCAACTCATCGATACTCCTGTCGAGTTATTCACAACTCCACTTCTGAACAACTCTCATATGCCCGCTACTTCTCCTCAACGACTCAGAGACTTCAACCCACTGTAGTCTTCCCGCGCTACTCCAATGAAGACTAACATAGGGCACATAGGGTTGCCACCTATCACTGCAAGATGTCCATCTCCCATAATGAACATTGGGTAGGAGGACTACCCATATTCTGCTATAGATTTCCTTCTCGACACACAAGTATAGGGCTACTAAAACTGCTCCTGGATGATCAAACCATTGAGCTCTTCTTCTGCCACTCTAGCAACCACCTAATTCCATGAAGATGGTGCACACCGGGATCCAACTTGGGCACTGTCACGCTGTCCTCCAACATACCAAAATTCCCAATCCACTGTCCACACTTGGTCCAGTCTCTCGGTGCCCTCCAACAGACCATGAGTGACCAATACATGCTGTAGCATTTGCTCCTAGTTAGGGCATACAACCATCTAAGAAAACCTCCTCTTGGCTGCCAACATACTCCTCAAATCTGCCTCTCGGACACCTTCCAGCTGCAAGTCACATCAACTCAAGTGGACTAACATACCTCTTCTTTTCAATCTCTTGCTGCTCTTGATACACATTCTTGTGTTGATGAAATTTTAGTTTGGGATGTCCTAAGACCTCATAAAATCCACATCAATCCATTAAGTATCCAAACATAAATCAAGATGGAATCTACATCTTCTATGCTGCTTCCACCTTTCCCTTAGTACCTGTTCATACTTCTATAACTCTCATCACTGGTTAGGGCATCAACCAACCCACCACATTTGCTACAACAATCCTCACCAACTAGTCCAACCTAGACATACATCCATTTGGCAACATCAACTGAAGATATGACACACCTATCATGCAACCTCCTGTTTCTCCTCTTGACACAAATCCTACTGCTGATGATGATTTCTCTTAAGATGTTCCCATACTGCTGTCCAATCTAGAGACCTACTCATCCACTAACAAGACATCATTTCAAAAAAGGAAAACATACCTTGTTTCAAAAAATTCTTCTGTCCTTTTTGACCTTGGATTCTGTGCACAAATATGAGATTTTTGGTATGAAACTAGGGCTGACTGTAACTACAGTTACAGTTCCAATATTGACCTCAAATATCCTCTATTTACTGCGGCTGACCTCTTTCTACAAGACTGGCTCCTTTGTTGACTTTTGTGACACCTCCTTATTTCCTGTTTATCATTTCAACCCCTCCCAAATTCATCTACAGGCCTGTGTTTGTCACTAGGGCATTGTTGAAGCCTCGAAAATCGCTGCAACAACATTGGGGATAACCACTTGGTCCGAACCTTAAAGCAACTCCTTATTCTTTTGGAGTAGTGGCTCCAACTGGTTTAATTAGGTCCAGTTACCTTTTCCCTATCACTATTGGTTTAAAATGTATCTTTAACTACCAATAGACAGGGATATCAGATCACTTCTTCTTGCTGATCGGGCAAGAGAATGACCCTTAAGCTGATTTGGGTTCAACCAAGCCATAACTAAAATTTTGCCTCTTTGAAAAGAGACAAAAAAACGTAGAACTTAATCTAAATGCAAACTTATTCTATAATGCAAGCAAAAGAAACTAATCTTAATCCTATCTCAATTAGGTAGATATAGATCTAACCCAACTAAGAGCAAGAATAATTAAATGATAAACATTTAAATATGTCTGGCTTTTAGTTAATGTCAAGCTAACGAAGTAATTCAATTAACTGACATTTGTGAATACCAAAACACATCCTATTGAGACCTTTTAACTGAAGTAATAAATCAACGACATTCAAGAAATAATTCACAAAAATGATATTGATTGTCAAATCAGTAAACTCAATAATTAAACAATAATATGTGGAAATAGTTCACAACACATTACTATTTAATAAATCAGTTTTATAAGACAGATTTCTGAGTAAATAGTTACTCAAAAATCATAGTTTAATCCATAAGAGCAGAGATACATAACAATATTGAGACAAATTACCCATATCAATAGAAGTGCACAAACATGAATAAAATGACACACATTTTTATTATCATAAAAATGAAACTGGTATTTTAAACAATAGTATCAAAAATACCAATTTATTGAATCCATTTCTTTGATCCTGGTCTCCAACAGTCCTTTACATTGCTTGAATTTATGCTTTCAAAACTAGAGCTTCAAAAATGCAAACTTTGCCCATCATACATAATTCAAGATACAAAGGAAAAACCCTCAATAATGTTCAGATCTGAAATTTTCTCTCCTTCCTCATACAACTCTAAATTCCTATTGCAGAAGTGCTTTTAGAAGTCCAAAATTGCAGAGGAGAGCAACCCTTATTACATTCTGCAATCTGCCATTTATAATATTTCCAAAGGTATTTTTGAGAGGAAAGTTTGTTGAAGAAAAATCTGTCCAATCTAATATTATTTGCTCAAAATTCCATTCTTTAATTGCTGGAGCATTCTCATTGATTGAGATATTTTTCTCAATATCTCTTCTATTGTTTTCTTGCAAAAAAAATCAAAACAAATTAAGATGTAACAATCAAGATGCCATTTCTGGCATTTCAAATAAATCTAATCAAATTTAATTAAATAAATAATTGAAAAAGAAATCCAAGCTTTCTATTGATTTCTGTGATGATTTAATTGGCCAAGGATATTATTGATGAATGAATCTGCACTTAGAAGAGGTTTGGGCAAATGAAAATGAAGAATAAAACTCAGAAAATTGATATTGTTTAGAAATTCAGAGCTTGATCTTATGCCTGTTTTTAGACCCAATAAATGACTAAATCTGTTAGTGGAACCTCCTCAGAAAAATTCTCCTTGATTTTATCTTTCCAATGAGCTGTCCTGGGCCTCATTTGGCCAAGAAAAACTCAATCTATGAGCCTCCAAAGTTGATGAGTCAAATCTGGGATAATTCTGGAAATTCTGTTGTTGGACTAAAAATCAGAATTTTAATTTAAAAATCTAATCCTAAATTAGACTCTAATTATCTAATAATTAATTCTAATTTAATTGTTAATTATAAACTAAACTAATTATTTAATAAAATATTTATTAATTAATATTAATCTAATTAATAATTATAATTTAATTAATTAATTATATTCTACATATTAATTAATTTAAAATATTAAATATTAAATTAAATATTAAATTAAAACTATACTAACACTCCACTATACTAAATTAAAACTATACTTACCACTTCACTCACTACTTCACTCACGTATGAGTGATTTTTCATAATGAATGAAACTTAAGCTTATACCCTTCGACTTCGGTGCAATTGGCAAATCGGGGGATCGAGGTTTTTAAAGAAATGCATTCATTGGAAATTCACGATGCGATATTCTGATGCAATGTAATAAATTTGTTTTTATTTATTTATTTTTAATTAATTATATTTAATATAATAATTAATTTAATTAGTGTAATATTTAATATTAAATATTAGTTTTCTGTTTCGGTTTCATTTTAATGATGTTAAGTTATGAAATTATCTAAGGGATGATTTGTCTATCTAAACTACAGCGAATTTGACATTTTGGATTTTCGAGATTAGTAATTTATTTGAAAATTGGAGTAAACTATTGAAACCCTGATGCTTCGTGATTTGACTATATAAAAAATGAAAAATATTAGTAATAACTAAGGGTTAATATTTAAAATAAATGCATTATTGAACTAATTTAATTACAAAAATAGAATATTGTATATTTTACGCATTTTTTAACCAAGGCAACGTAAACTATTAAACTTCAAAAGGAGTGCCATTTACAAATCAGTTGACCAAATGAGGCGAAACAAGTATCAATGGAAAGCTTATAAAAAATTGATTTTAAAAAAGCAATCAAAACAAGAATTTAAGGAAAATGAAAAATTAACAAAATCGTAGGATAATCAACTTAATAAAAATCCTAAAAGGCAATTAGCCAAAATTTTGTAGAAAAGAGTCCCCATTATTTGAAGTGAACAAGTCAAAAATGGGGGGTGGGGGGGGTTGTGTTTTACCATAACAATGGCGACATACGGGAGAAGAACCAGTTATCTCTGTTAGATATGAATGATATTTTCCTAAAATTAAAGTAAAAATAATTAAAGAAGAGAAAATTATTTTTGGAATGCTTGACTAGGTTCATTAGTCTGAATAAAAGCAAGAATCATCTTACTGTAATTTTCTTAAAATTTCTCATAAATTAAAATATTTCATAACTCTATATCAGTCCTTAATTAGTTGTAGAAATAAAGCAGGGGTCACTTTACATCTTAGCTTTTAAAATGTACTCATTGTCACAGGTAGAGCTATTGCTGCCAACAAACATCTATAGTCTCGACAAGGTTACCTTTTAATTATGAATGATTCAGAATCCCATCTATTTAAGAATTATTGACCTAGAGATGAATCAATTTATAAATGTTTATTTTTTATTTTTTATTTTTAGTTCTTAAAAGCCATTGTCCTAGTTTGGTAGCCAGATAGTTGATAAGGCCATTCACTGGTTATAATTGGACTGAACAAGCTAGCTCATGATGAGACTCCTTGTCTTATAATTGTTTGCAATAATAAGCCATTACCTTGGTTTGTTTAGCAGTGTTGGTAATGTCAGTCTATTTTTCCCCTATGATTATGATAAGCAGGCTCGTGATGAGACCTCTTATATTTTAAGTTTAAATATATTTTTTGATTACACTCTAGAAAAATAAAACTCTTTTGAACAGGGGGAATTATTGACTCCTTAAGAGTTCAGAATGAAAATTTCAGAGTTAAAAGTGCTTTGCTGTAAAGTGTCTTTACTTGGTTAAAAATAGTTTTTCTTGACTGATAATAGAATTTTGAAAGATCTTAATAAAATATTGAAATCTCAAAATAATTACAATTTTGATGAAAAAGAAATTTCTCAGATTTTATGATACTTTGTCAACTTGTCTTGTTTTGTAATTTCTTAAATATTTCCACCTTTATAATAAGAAAAACAAATCTTATTAAGAGATTTTAAGAAAAAGCTAATAGTAAACTATTAACAATTTTTTCCTTATGTATACCGACCATAATTAGGTAATAAGAAGACCTTCCATATAAATCATGACAGAGTCACCAAAATTAAAACTGAAAACCAAAGGAAAAAAATTCTCAAGCTAAAGTGGGAAAAGAAATCAGCGATCAAAAATAAAAATGAAGAAATTTAAAAATGGAAAGGAAAATCCTAATTTTGAAACACAAACTCTAACAAGAATGTTTATACCGATGTCTCAACAAAATGAAGTGAAGGAAAATAATCATGTAATTATTCTTCTTATGTTGAGATTCAGATGAATTATGCCTTGCAGGGTTGTAAATGTTTTAGGCTTTAGATAGCAGTGATGATAAAATTCAGCCACAATATAAACTTTTTGTCTGATGTCAATCTTCTTGTTTCAAAGCATCATCTTAATTATTTTTTAATAAAAGGAATGCTTAAAGAAGAAAAATAAAGGTTCAAAAACTTCCTAGTGTAGCTATTTCAACGAAGATTATCGCTGCTTATTGAAATAAAACCATGAGAAGAGTATAAGACTTTCAAAATATGATCTGGGAGATGATTGAAAGTTTTTATGCAGAGCTGCAAAACAGATTTAAATATCAACATAATTTAAAAAACAAAACTGTAACTAAAATAATGAAATGGAAATTAATGAAAGTGGGTACATGAATCTTACCATTGGATAATTGCATTTGATCTTACTTGAAAGGTATCAGTTTCTCCAATACTAGCTTACTTCTTCTTTTTTGTTAACATTAAAAACATGAAGAAGTCAAATTAACCAAAATCCTATAATCCATAATCATTATTTATTTTATTTAAACTAAAGCAAGCAATAAAATGTAAAAAAGGAATGCTTTGTGTTCAAGGGAATTAAAACAAACGCATCATAAATGAGAATGAGAATATGCAGTGATGAATGTTTTCAAAATATTGTAAGTCTCATATAAACTTCAAGATTTTTATAAATTGTCCAGAGTTAAGACCAAATCCAAGATAATGAAATTTAAATGTGAAGATAGAAAGGTCTTGATTTTTATATCAATTATGGAATTTTATATTTAAAACTGAAATATATGAGAAATCGAAATGAAAATTTGTTATGAATTGCTTTATTACTATAACGGTTACCCAAAATTGCTTTAAAAAATATTTCATACAACATAATGCCTTATCGGATGATTCACATTACATGTTTCTTCACGATGCTTAGTTCAATCTTGCAAAATTTCACTTTTGTTGATATGCCATATATCGATTAAAAGTTAATGACATAGAGGCATGCATTGGAGTCTATCGCATCGGAAGTTACAATGGAAAATTTGCGATATGAGAACATGCGATGAGATGGAGCAATTGCGGTATTGAATAATTGTTATGTCAAGAATTGGGGAATGGTTGCATCGTGCTTTGTATTTCACACATCGCATATCGGATATCACACATCACACATCGCATATCGGATATCACACATCACACATCGCACATTGCACATTCGGAATTATGATATGAGCATAAAAAATGCGACGAGTGATAGCGATATCGGAATATTGGAAAATAGTCATGTTGGAAATGCCAATATGATTCTTGTGATAGCGGTGATGCGATGGATGATGCGGCTCTCGCCGATCGGAAAAATTAAGTACATGATGTAACAATTTTGATATGCCTGATATGTGATGAAGAATAGACTCGACAAATTTATTATGAGAATTTAATATCATATCAGATCTGAGACATCAGTACTTTTAGAATTATACCCCTATCATTATTGCGATTGAATGGATGCGATATTTCTTATGAACTTGATTTAAATTTTATATCGAGTCCAGAATTATGTGATCATGACAATATTAGTAAAGCTATTTTATCGGTGATTGAGTGGAAAGGAACATCGAAGATGTATGAATTTTGTAGTATCAACGATATGAAATGGTCCAATATGAATCTTCCAATATTGTTTTAAATGTCTATTGGTTTTCTAATGAATGAAACCAAAGTTAAAGAATGCTCAAATTCTAATGATTCATAAATAAAATTTCCCTGAACTTCTTGCAAATTTGAAATGGGTTTGCTGCCTACTTCAAGTTCTGAAAATAAATGAAAATCTGCAAATGAAACAGGCAAGAATCAGAAATAAATTAAGGAAAATGGAGAATAAATGAAAATGAAATTTTAAATGCATACCTGGAAGGAAATTGTTTGTAAATTTTACCTCATGAATCTTCAAATTCTTCCTTGGATTTATCAAAATTCTGAATTTGTTTAAAATCATCTCATTATTTATTCTAAATTAGAGTGGGCAATCAAGCTAAAGGAAATCAATTATTAATGTTCAAGAAATCTGAAATTCATAAAATTCATCAGAGATGAAAATGAAAATATGCTTCTCTTTGATCTGCGACAGTAATTTATTACCTCTGCTTCATTCCAAATTAACTTGAGAAAAATCTGTATTATTATAGTGACTGTTCAATAATACCTTTAGTAAATAAATGTGATGTGTATTGCAGCAATAGATAATAAACTAAAAATTAGAATGGAATAAAGCCACTCATTGTGAAAGAATATCAAAACAAATTTGAATGTGTGCACACAACAAAATGGACACCCTGAAGGTCATTTTAACAAATTTCGAGGAAGATAATATGAACTTCATGTGATTATAGCGAAAGGTGAAATTGAATAATAATAATTGAATTGGAATTAAGCTTATAATAGACAATCATATATTTCATGGGACAATGAGATCATGAAGCTTTGTATCTTCAAAAATTTTGACAAATAAATTTCAAAAGAAAATCTTGTAAGGACATCTCGAAATGGAGAAAATTCGCTTTGAGGTGTTCGATGCCAAGTGAAAACTCAATTAAATTCAGTCAAGACATTATTTGGAATAGGCAGAGATGTAGTTATGGGTAGAGGTATTGCGGAAAAATATTTTATTTAAAAATGGGAAGCAAGAATTAGAAATTTTCTGATGAGAAGAAAATATTTTCTTGAACATGTATATGATATGAGAAGAGCCAATTGCTTGCTTTATTTATATATGCAGAACTGTTGAAAATAAATTAATTACACAAAAAACTAATTACATTAATTCTACTCTTATTCTAACCATGTGCAGGAAAATGGCTAAGTATAGTCATATTTCCAATGTAACCACTCTCTCATTTTAATTCCCTCATATATACACAGTTCAAATATTAGTAATAAAAATACAAATCTAATTAAACTAAGAAAAATAAATCTGTAAGTAGAATTTACAGTTATTGTTAGCGACTTATTTACAATCACCTTCTTTTGAAATGTTTTTTCTAATTGAATTCCAATTTGATCATAAAAATCTGGATGGATTTCTATTAATAATTGGGAAAGGTTCAAAAGAGGAACTAACAGGCCAGATTGTGGGTATGAACTGTTAGATTCAAAGGCCTAGAGAAAATTGTTAGTGCTATTAACAATCTTCCTTGAAGGGAAACTTTCCAAATATTTTTCAAATGAGTTATTGAAGAATGAATGGAAATGTGTTAGATATAATGGAAGATCGCTGGTTGGATTATAAAAATACACTATCTTATTGATACTGCCTTTGAGAAGATAGAAGCAATTGATAAGAAATGAACATCGATTGAAATTGAAATATTAATAGTTTTTTTATGTTCATGATTATAATATGAGACTCCAATTTCCCAATAGGGCAATGCATCAATTGAGTGTTTACTATTAAAGTGCTCAATATGTGAGCATAAAGTGTCAAAAAATATATCAGAAATAAAATCAGAAAATAAATCTAAATTTGAACAAAATAAGTGTGAAAGAAAAAATAAAGTGAAATCACTATTGGTACAACTAATGTTACAACACAATTGAGATTGTTTTGAAATAATTTCTTTTTTCACAAAGATTGGCGAGAATAATAGAATTTGAATAATTGCCAATTCCAACTTGTGAATTAGAAAGAGAATTATGATTATGAGCAGGAATGAGAGTTTGATCATGATATGAATCATAAATTGGAATGTTTTCTCGAATGGTGAAATCATGAAGATAATTTGCTGTTCCAGAATGAGGATTGGTTGGAATAATTTCTAAATTGAAATGTTCCTCATTAATAGATGTTATTTGAATTTTATCATGAGGATTCTCTTGAGAAGAACAGAAATCAACATCCTTGATGTCAGAGTAATTATCATAAACTACTTCACAATATTATCTAGAATTCCCTTTGATTTCGTCCAATATATCAAAACAAGGAGGAATAAAAAATTCATGTTCATTAATGGCAAAAGAACGATCAATAATTGTTTCTCTATCTTTATAAAAACTTATTGGTAATTCATTTAGATCATCCTCTTTGTTTTCTGAAATATCATTAATACCAAGAGGGGAAAAATTACCAACATTAAAAATATCAGGATAAAGGGAAAAATGAGAATCAGAAGTAATGAATTCAAAAGTTTCTTTGTTCGAGAAATCCTGTGCATTCTATTCACTATAAATTTCAGATTTTAGATCATTTCTTTGTCTACTCATGCTTTCTTGAAGAATTGTGCTTTAGTTATCTGAATGTGGCATTTACTTATCATAAAAAAATTCAGAAATTTGTACAACAGTTTGCGTGTTATTATTTACTTTGATTGTTGCTTGTACTTGATGATTTGCAATTTAATTTTCTGAATTCACTGCAGAGTAACTTTCAGATTTCAAGGCGGCTCTTTCTCCAAAATTGCTGCTGTTGCCTTCTTGCATTTGATAAGAAATAATTTATAAGCTTTGTGAGACCACTTCATTATAATTTATTTGCACATCCATATTAAAATTATCATTTATGTTGGAAGGGGATAGAACAAAGCTTGAACTAATTTCATATGGATTAGGAATGGGAGGAAGAGAGAAAATATATTTAAACCAATCTAGTGATTATTCTTTTGTAGGTTTATCTTCCACTTTAAATCTTAAACAATTCAAATGAAATCGAATATTAAAATCTCTAACAGAATCATTTTCAAATCTTCGTAGGTATTCAATTTCATCGCATACTTGTTCATAATCGTATTCGTCAAATTTAAAAATGAAAATTGTAACAAATTGATCTCAGCTGTGAATTGAGGCAATCAGAAGAGTTCTACACCAATTTCTAGCTTTTGCCGCGAATGCGAGAGTAAAATTCTGCATAAAATGCCTTCATCAATTTCTTGAAAATAATAATTTGAAACATTTTGAATAAATTGAAAGACATGATTAAAAGCAGAAGAATTTTTCTTACCATTAAACTTTACCCGAGACAAGAGTCTTACCACTTTGGGTGGAGTATTGGAAGATGCACGTCCACGTATACAACTCCAAATTGGAAGTTTAAGAGGAGCCATCGTGATTTAAATAAAATGTTAAAATATAAAAGACTCCAATAGACAACAAGTTTCAGGCCCTTCTTCTAGCGCCAAAAATGTTGAAGCCTCGAAAATCGCTGCAACAACATTGGGAATAACCACTCGGTCCGGACCTTAAAGAAACTCCTTATCCGTTTGGAGTAATGGCTCCAACTGGTTCAACTAGGTTCAGTTACATTTTCCCTATCGCTATTGGTTTAAAATGTATCTTTAACTACCAATAGACAGGGATATCAGATCACTTCTTCTTGCTGATCGGGCAAGAGAATGACCCTTAAGCTGATTTGGGTTCAGCCAAGCCATAACTAAAATTTTTCCTCTTTGAAAAGAGAAAAAAAAATATAGAACTTAATCTAAATGCAAACTTATTCTATAATGCAAGCAAAATAAACTAATCTTAACCTTATTTCAATTAGGTAGATATAGATTTAACCCAACTAAGAGTAAGAATACTTAAATGATAAGAATTTAAATATGTCTGGATTTTAGTTAATATCAAGCTAACGAAGTAATTCAATTAGCTGACATTTGTGAATACCAAAACACATTTTATTGAGTCCTTTTAACTGAAATAATAAATGAACAACACTCAGGAACTGATTCACAAAAATGATATTGATTGTCAAATCAATAAACTCAATAATTAAACAATAATATATGGAAATAGTTCACAACATATTACTATTTAATAAATCAGTTTTATAAGACAAATTTCTGAGTAAATAGTTACTCGCAAATCAGAGTTTAATCCGTAAGAGCAGAGATGCATAACAATATTGAGACAAATTACCCATATCAACAGAAGTGCACAAACATGAATAAAATGACATACATTTTTATTATCATAAAAATGAAACTGGTATTTGAAATAGTAGTATCAAAAATACCAATTTTTTGAATCCATTTCTTTGATCCTAGTCTCCAACAGTCCTTTACATTGCTTGAATTTCTGCTTTCAAAACTAGAGCTTCAAAAATGCAAACTCTGCCCATCATACATAATTCAAGATAGAAAGGAAGAACCCTCAATAATGTTCAGATTTGAAATTTTCTCTTCTCCCTCCTACAACTCTAAATTCCTATTGCATAAGTGCTTTTAGAAGTCCAAAATTGCAGAGGAGAGCAACCCTTATTACATTCTGCAATCTGCCATTTATAATATTTTCAAAGGTGTTTTTGAGAGGAAAGTTTGTTGAAGAAAAATCTGTCCAATCTAATTTTATTTGTTCAAAATTCCAATCTTTAATTGCTGGAGCATTCTCATTGATTGAGATCTTTTTCTCCATATCTCTTCTACTGTTTTCCTGCAAAAAAAATCAAAATAAATTAAGATGCAACAATCAAGATGCGATTTCTGGCATTTAAAATAAATCCAATCAAATTTAATTAAATAAATAATTGAAAAAGAAATCCAAGCTTTCTATTGATTTCTGTGATGATTTAATTGGCCAAGGATATTATTGATGAATGAATCTGCACTTAGAAGAGGCTTAGGCAAATGAAAATGAAGAATAAAACTCAGAAAATTGATATTGTTTAGAAATTCGGAGCTTGATCTTCTGCCTGTTTTTAGACCCAATAAATGACTAAATCTGTTAGTGGAACCTCATCAGAAATGTTCTCCTTGATTTTATCTTTCCAATGAGCCGTCCTGGGCTTCATTTGGCCAAGTATAACTCAATCTATGAGCCTCCAAAGTTGATGAGTCAAATCTGATATAATTATGGAAATTCTGTTGTTGGGCTAAAAATCAGAGTTTTAATTAAAAAATCTAATCCTAAATTAGACTCTAATTATTTAATAATTAATTCTAATTTAATTGTTAATTATAAACTAAACTAATTATTTAATAAACTATTTATTAATTAATATTAATCTAACTAATAATTATAATTTAATTAAATTAATTATATTATATATATTAATTAATTTAAAATTAATTATTTAAAATATTAAATATTAAATCTAATATTAAATTAGAACTATACTAACACTCCACTATACTAAATTAAAACTATACTTACCACTTCACTCACTACTTCACTCACATATGAGTGAATTTTCATAATGAATGAAACTTAAGCTTATACCCTTCGACTTCGGTGCAATCGGCAAATCGGGAGATCGAGATTTTTAAAGAAATGCATCCATTGGAAATTCGCGATGCGATATTCCGATGCAATGTAATAAATTCATTTTTTTTTAATATATATATATATATATATATATATATATATATATATGTTAATTTAATTAATTTAATTATATTTAATATAATAATTAATTTAATTAATTTAATATTTAATATTAAATATTAGTTTTTTTGTTTTGGTTTCATTTTAATGATGTTAAGTTATGAAATTATCTAAGGGATGATTTGCCTATCTAAATTATAGCCACTTTGACATTATGGATTTTCGAGATTAGTAATTTATTTAAAAATTGGAGTAAATTACTGAAATCCCGATACTTCGTGATTTGGCTGTATAAAAAATGAAAAATATTAGTAAGAAATAACTAAGGGTTAATATTTAAAACAAATGCATTATTGAACTAATTTAATTACAAAAATGGAGTATTGTACATTTTACACATTTTTGACCAAGGCAACGTAAATGATTAGACTTCAAAAAGAGTGTCATTTACAAACTAGTTGACCAAATGAGGCGAAACAAGTACCAATGGAAAGCTTATAAAAAATTGATTTTAAGAAAGCAATCAAAACAAGAATCTAAAGAAAATGAAAAATTAACAAAATTGTAGGATAATCAACTTAATAAAAATCCTAAAAGGCTTTTAGCCAAAATTTTATAGAAAGGGTCCCCATTATTTTAAGTGAACAAGTCAAAAATGGGGGGTGTGTGTTTTACCACAACAGGTATCTACAAGGAATTAAAACCTGTGATATAAGGAGAACGAAACCTATTACAGTGCACAAAACATCCTCCTCCTCACTGGCTTGTCTCTGTTCAAACTTGTCCCAAACATCTGTGATAAGACATCCCAAGACATACCTTGATCACCCTTTGTTTGGATTCCTAGAGCTTCGACTGCTTTTCAAGAGATTCTTCATTAGATGTCATATGAGGTCTCTCCTCATCTCTTTATATACATTTCCTTAGGCTAACATCCAACCCTTCCTAGGGGTCTCTACACGTGAAGTCGACTTGTTTTTCTTAGGACAATTAGCCCACATAACCACACATTAACTTCAAAAATTTATATCTCAAGATTGACAACTTAGATTTCGATGATTTTTGATGCATCTTGTTGCTCTCAAAGTCCTCTATCATCTCTGTTTATCACATGTCAAAATCTCGTCACGGTTTTGGCCCAACAAATTTGGGTGCAAACCCCATGCTTGGGTTTCAAGCCTAGAAGGCCACTTATGGAGCTCCTTATTCCAAACCCTCGATCCTCAGGGCTTGGAGTACCTCCCAAGCTACCATAATCAATAGACATTAACTCTGTTTATCTCCCGAAAGAACCTAGATGTATTCCTAAAGTGTTTTTGGGGGCCTACACAACCATTTGTGGAATCAAGTGATGTTTAAACACAAAATGATGGATGAGGATTGTATATGGGCACAATACCTAGATAACATAGGCTAGAAGAAAGTGAAATCAAGTGGGTCAAAACAAGAGCACCAAGAAACATCCAGGGAGGGGAATAAGAAATGGAAATGGGGAAGAAAGAAAGATAGTAGCCACAATACACCAATGCAAATATCGTAGCAATCACGACAACTGTTGCAACATTGATAGTCATACAGAGGAGAAATGTTGGAAGTTGCATCTAGAGCCTAAACTGAAGAATCGAAATAATGATGCTAAGAAGAAAATTATCATCACCACCGATTTGAGTAATTAGGTGGAAAAAAACTTGGACATGGATGAGAAAATTGTGTGTGCATCAATATGGGAGGGGGTGAATCTAAGTAACCTTCTGTAACAACAAGAGAAGGAAATGACTAGACTCTTCCATATAAATATACAAGTCAAGGAAATAAAAATTGATGCTTTGTTCTACTCAGCATCATAGGAAAATATCATAACCCCATATATGGTTCAGAAATTGGGATTGGAGACTCATGACCATACTAACCTGTAGCCATTGGGGTGGGTCAAGGAGGTAGAGATAAAGGTAACCAAATAATGTAGAATCAAATTTGTTATTAGTGCTTATTTTATGGAAGTTGAGTTGGATGAAGTTCTACTTGATGTACGTGGAGTTGTATTTTGGGTACCTATGTGTGCATGTGGGATGCAATTTTCATGTAGAGATACAACTAGTGCTACCTCATCAAGGACAACAAATCCTTCATCATCAATTTACACAAGAGCAAGTCAAGGATCTCATTGGTAAGCAACAACCACGCCAAAAAGTTATTGAGTTCTAGCAAGAAGTATGTTTTATTATTTTCAAGAGGAAATTATTCTGTAGATGAGTTCATAAGCGTTAATTCATCCATGGAAAGGTGCACTAAGGAACATAAATAACAACTGGAAGAGTTGCTACAAACATATAAGGGTGTGTTTTGGGAGACTAAAGCGCTACTACCCAAGAGGAAAGTGGAGCAAAAAATCCAATTGTTGTTGAAGTCTCCATTACCAAACTTTGGGATATATAGATAATCTATTATAGAGGCAAATGAGGCAAAGAAATAGTTGCAAGGATTATTAGAATAGGGTGTCATTCGACTAAGTACCTCACCATGTGGGTCAACCATCATCATTGTGCCAAAGAAGGATGAGAATTGATAGATGCATATTGTTTATAGGGTGTTGAACAAAATTATGATCAAGCACAAGTAACCCTTGCCTAAGATAGATGATCTGCTAGATCAATTACAACAAGCCAAATACTTCACAATGTTTGATTTAGGGTATCACCAAGTTCGAGCCAAAGAAGAGGATACCTAGAACATTGCCTTCAACACCAAACAAGTTTTATATGAGTAGTTTTTTATGTCATTCAACCTATGAAATGCACCAACTAAATATGAGGTTAATGAATGATATCTTGTGCCATTTTATTGATTTATTTGTTATTATTTATTTGGATGATAAATTGGTGAAGGAGCACATATCACATTTGATGCAAGTGCCAGAGAAATTCAAAAACACCAACTGGTGGAAAATCTCAAGAACTGTGAGTTTACACAACGATTTTTGGTGTATCTGGGATATGTGATAGGTGAGGGAGTGCTGAAGATAGATCCTCCCAAGATGGAGGTCATCATGAAGTGGTCCGTGCCTAGTAATATTTTTGAGGTCGAGAATTATATTGGAGCAACCCAATACTTGAGGAAATTCATAACCTCATTTTTAGCAATAACAACATCACTTGATGCCTTAAAAATGAGTAATGAGGGGTTTAATGAGGAAAGGGTTAGAAAATGGGTTTTAAGGAGTTAAATAAGAAGATCAGTCAAGCACTAGTTTTGGTGTTACCAAACTTGCAACAACCCTTCAAAGTGGAGATAGATGTGACTATGTATGCTATGGGAGTAGTCTTGATGTAAGGAGGAAGGCCTGTATGCTACCATTTTGAAGTATTTCATGGGGTGGCTCTTAACTACTATACCTACGACAAGGAGTTTTATGCCCTGGTGCCAGATGTGAAGGAGTAGAAACACTATCTGTTGAGAAAGGAGACAATATTCCACATATATCTCTTGCCACTATAGTGCCTGCAGGCCTAGAGTAAGCTACAACAAACCAGACATTACAAATGGATGAGTTTTTTACAACAATTTTATTTAGTGATCAAGTACAAGGACAATACAAACAAGTTGGTTGACTTGCTTTCAAGCTCACCCACATTAATTATCACAATTTTGAGAACCCTTATGCACATGGAACATTTTAACCATGATGCAGACATGAGGCATATACAAAGGATGAGGGGTTCAAGTGGTTGTTTTAGCAGTTACAAATCTAAAGTCATGTGAACAATGGTGAGAACATGGTTGAATACATCTTCAAAATTGGTTATTCTATAGTTTAGATAAGTTATGTGTTCCTAAAGGTGAATGACTAAAACTTATTAGAGAAGCTCACATCTCTAAGGTTGTAGGGAATTTTTATGTAGGGAAAACAATGAAAAAATTTCAAAGGTATGTGTATTGACCTAGAATGCGTGAATATGTACCTAAGTTCATAAAATTATGCATGCATTATTGTACCAAAAAGCCTAGTAATAATAAATAAAGTCTATATCATTCATTGCATGTACCCACTCGTCCTTGGGAAAACATTTCCATGGACTTTGTGGGAAGTTTACCAAAAACCAAATAGGGACATGACCACATGTTCGTGGTAGTTGATAGGTTCAACAAGATATTTTCTAATGCCATGTAATAAGACCATCATTGGGCAAGAAGCAACAAAATTGTTCTTTGGACATGTGGGTACACTTTAGGATATCAAGGAGCATTGTTTCAGATAAGGAAACAAGATTTATTAGTGCATTTTGGACTACATTGCGGGATATGGACATGTAGTTGAATAGGTATACAACATTTCATCCATAGTCAGATGAACAAACATGAGTAGTCAATAGGACTTTGGTACAAATTTTGAGGGGTCACAATAAAAAACATCCGAAGACTTGGGATGAAAATCTCGTATATATACAACACTCTTATAATGGATTAGTCCACACTTCTACTGGTATGACCTCATTCGAATCTTGTTTTGGATATTTTCCACTTTCATTTTTCATATTTCATATGAATAGAAAGGAGAGGTGAGGGAGTATCTCATCGGGGATGGTTTAAGGTAAACAAATTTGTTGATAAGATCATATAGATCCATCTGCAGGTACATTACGCGTTGCAAAAGTCATAAAAAAATATAAGGCCAAGCATGATTAACATAGAGCATATAAGTAATTCAAGGTGGGAGAGATAATATGGTTAGAGTTGAATAAGGAGATGTTGTAGGGTCTTGGTATGAAAATCAAGACTATGTGAAATGTTCCCTTTGAGATACTAGAGAAGGGGGGAGATAACACCTATATACTTAATGTACCCCCATACCATGCACATTACACAATGGTGGATGTAGAAAATTTGAAACTCTATGTGTCTTCCATGTTGGATTAGGAAGAGAAATAAATCCCACCTTTTGTAGAGGATTTGGAACAAAAATATCAAGAAGAGTTGAAAGCAGATATAGTTTTGTGGAACAAGTCTAGCACTGCAAGAAAATGGGAACACAACCTTTGGAAGATTGAGTCGAAAGGTCAATTTCCAAGCAGTGCTAAATCGTACTAAAGTTAAATGGTACTCCAGGGAGAAGGTAGAGGAAACATTCCCTCACCTCATTCAATAAAACCTTTTGGGAACCAAAAGCCTCCCAATATGGGCAGATATGATTTAGTTTATATCATCATATTATTTTCCATCCATATTGATGCTTTCAATGTGGAAAAAATGGAGGAATCAGTTCATATACCAGTTGGTCTTATTTTGGCGAATTGGTGTTTGAAAAATTCCATAAAAAGTTTGAGGTATCAAACGATGTTTTTTGGAGGAAAAACCTTATATTTTAAGCACAAAAATCTCTTAGACTATTCTACACTCGGAGACCTTTCCAACCATGCAAGAAAGACCTCAAATGGAGTCTATATGAAAATATTATGCCACTTGGAAGTTGACCTTCCTGTTTTAACCACCATGATTTGAGAAGATGCCATGTCATCCACCATTGTTCATGGAAAAAGGGTTGGCCATGTGATCCTGATGAAGAGGACTCCAGAAGAGTCAATATTGTAACCTTGGTAAAGAGTTGAAGGAATCAAACTTAACCACTAGTAGGCTATTGAGTTGTGTTATAATTGTGCCATTATGAAGAAAAGGGGTTTCATTCTATTCGAGTGTATTTTGTTCCATATATGAAATTGGATAGAGAGAGAGAAAACAAAAATTCCTTGTGCATTGTAGCAACCCAAGGGTCATAGGTCTCGCTCCTTTGTACTTGCATTAATTTCCATTCCAAGAAAGAGAGAAAAACAACGTCACCTTCCAGATGGGTTTTTCTCCCATAAGGGTTTCCAAAATCACATCTATTTTCTATATTTTATATATTGCATGCATAAACATCACAATGATTAACAAATCAATAAATATTAAGAAGAAATTAACCCTCATAGTGTATGTTGGATGTTCAAATATATTTTAGTAGATCCATTGTGACGAACTGTGAAGTGGAATATCGATAACAATTTACATATCACTTTGTAAGGTCCTTGACATTCCATGACACTACCTACATTAATGGTAGTGAGAGTCCACGTTAGAGAGGCTAGTTGACTTAGTCGACTAGCCTCTTCGAGTTGACATATTAGAACATGTTTTTGTATGTGTTGCAAGTAAATCGACTTCCTGTTGAGTCGACTGACCTAGTCAGTTAGTTGATATAATTGATGTCATTGTCTAAAGGTAGTATAAATATGTGTGTACTCGACACTATGAGGTTGTTGTTGGTTGTTGAAATATATAATATAATGGCGCTTTTGTTGGATCTCCACTACTATGATTATCTCGTTTATCCTTTGTTCATTATGTATATTGTTTTATAAGATTGCTTGGTGTAGATATAACTGGTAACTAATGCATGCTATTCACTAGATTACAACATTGATTCTGTTTCCTAATGTTTCTGGACTCAGATACATTGAATATGCATGTCTAAATAATGAGTTTGGAAGAGAGACAAAAGTGGCGGCAAATAAACATTGACATTTACTTTAAGAACTATGCTCGAAGGAGCCATCACTATCAGAAGCGAGGTCACAATTCTTTACAGAAACCGATGGAAGATTCATTGAATCGATCACCTCAAAATTAAATAAGTACATCGACCAACCATCTAATGCTTCAACCCAATAATGATACACAATTGATGTTAAAATTAACAAATGGGGGATGGACAATCTACACAAGTAGGTCAAAATAATACTCGACGATTTTTACAAGGAGAAAGCTATTGAAGAATACATTTTGATGGAAAAAATCAAGGAAAGGTTTCATGATGATTTCCACAAGGGATTTTCTACATTATACCTACCTTGTTATGTAAGTTTCTCCTTGACAAGGGAATTAGACATATTGTCGAATACACAACCACTTTAGAACTAATACCGAAGTCCGACTTTGACAATTGCCTAACTGTTCGGGAAAAGTTTCTTAACGCTCATTGCAAAGACACCAAAGAAGGGTGGGATTAATTTTTGAGCAATTGAAGTTTTTTTTCATAAATTTAGGTGCCAAACAAGAGTAAGTTGGGGTCGACAATGGTGGGTAGATGTTCGTGAGATACATTGAAAAAAAAAGAAAAGAAGAAAGAGAAGAAAAAGGTTATTTGAAGTTGAGGATCTAACATGAGAGGAAGAGTACAAGGGTATACTCATGATAGAGAGTTTGAAAGAAAAACCCAATGGTGTATGCAACAATATAAATGATCAACTAACATTCAAAAAATTGAATGGGAAAAAAGACAAAATGACAGGAGATTCGGGAGGATAGGAGCCCCTAATAGTCAAACCAAAAGAAAATTCTAGAGTGATAGATCAAGGATGCATGAGGATCATTTAAGGATGACTTTGAGCACTTTGATTGGAGAGGCATAGAATTTATGGCTCCAAATAGAGGTGACAATCTATAATTAAACCTTAGTCCAAGAAGGCATATAGATACTATGGAAGTTGATGACTCTGGACCTGCAATACCACAACCTCCCATAATGAATATAACAAGTCCATGTTTAAGAGACTTCCTAAATGAGGCTCCATATCAACTCATAATAGTTTCGTATAAAATATATGACCTAGGAAACCTAAATTGTTATCTCCTAATACAAATCCTACTACTAAAGAAGATTTGGGTACATATTGAGGAAAATGATGATATACTTCTCCTTATTATAGATCTCATAAACACATCCCCATGTGGAAATAAATAACTGCCGAAGAATATGACATAAGGTGAGACGAAGAAATGTCACATGCCAATAAAAAATAGTTCGTCTATTATTTAGACAATGTGTGCCAAATTGATGATATCCCATCGACATCTTTGAATGCTGAATTCAAAAGTGAGAAGTGGGACCCTATTGTTGAAAATATTCAAAAGTATATTATCAAAGTAGAAACTGACATGGAAATAGAAAAAATTGAGTTGATACAATCAAATACTCCAATTGGACGACCTCGAATCCCAGATATTTCAACACAAGATCCTCCACTACAAGAAACCATGATATTAAGTCAAATCCCCCTTTATGAGGGTGACGAAGACACTAGAAAACGAACAATTTTGGGGCACCAACAATGTTAAAGATGAAGACAAATAATGGCTCAGTTCATAAGATCCATCACTTGGTTTATGAATTTCAAAAATAATCAAGCCAAAACCAAGAATGAATTTAAGAAAAATTTCCTCAACTTCTTAAAGGTCAATATGTTAAACATCTTACAACTCAAAAGATTAAAGAAATTAAGCAAAATCTAGAAGAAACAATTTGCGGATATGATAAAATATTTAAAGACTTGCTCAGTCTAATTGCATATGTGATCGACAAAGTTCTGTTAGTACAATGGTATGTTGTTGGACTCTCACAATGGATTAGGTGGCCATTGAGAAGGCATGCAATTACATAATGTGAAGAATCTTTGAAAAATTCCCAAGACATTGAAACATATGACCATTGGTCATCAAGCTATTCATCGACGAAATAGAGTCGAAGATAATTTTGAGCAAATACAACAATCTCTCATGAATATTACTTTGTAATGCAATGAATTGTGGTGCACCAACTACTATACTGAGGGGAACACTAAGGATAACTGCAAATTCATGAATTATATCAAACAATTGAGGAGTACAATTAAATATATATTGTGAAATTTAATAAATCACGTCGAATCATACCATGAGAGAATGCCAAAATGATTTAAATAATGAATGCAAAAGTGGTATGCTATATGTGAGGAAGCCACCTATTGTACTCACAAATGCAAACTAAATGGTCAAATAAGCCTAATTACCATACTGTTCATCATACACAATCATTCAACTAGTTGGGTGATCCAACAACCCAATCTAGAAGAGGAAATATATATTAATAAAGAGGAAATGAATAACAAATTCGTGGAGGATATTAAGGAAATCAAAACAATTGATGTTGATTTCATGGAATATTTGGATAAGGATGAGGTCATCGTCGAGGATGAGTTTACTACTATACTAATTGACAGGATGGGCATATCAAATTCGACTGTCCATTAAACGACAGAACTGACCTATGCTTTTGTAAAATCTGTGGATTTGGAAATCACTTGGAGGATTGAGCCAAAATTATTGAAAAACTAATGAATACAATAGTTGTGAATTTTCTCCATTCTATGCCCAAACAAGAAATCTTAAATTCTAAAAACTTGCTCGTCATTGGCAAGATTGAGAGAAACACAAGAAAATAGACCCATAACACAAGATATAATTTGATCAACAAAATTCGTTGATCCATATACAAATCTACAAAACTTTGATGATATCATGAGAGAAGCAGTTGACTTTTACAGAAATGAAGTTCGAAATAAAACATCGACTAAAGATAATATTATAAAATAATTGGTCGATGTCAGGTCCCTATATTACTAGTATAGTCCCTTATTGTTGTTAGTGTAACCCCCTTATTGTTATTATTGTACCCCTGTAACCCCCATATTATTATTATTGTGCCCTTAAATTATTATTGTTAGGTCGGTTAGGATTACATTGTGGCCCCATGGACTCCTATATATAGAAAGGAGGTTTTGTAATTTGTACCATCCAAGAATTGTTCATTCATGTAATGTATTGGAGGTTGCCCCCTCGAAGTGGCTTATTTCTAAGGCGTTGATATCTCTTTTATTCTATTTTTGGAGCTGGTTTCATAACATTTGGTATCAGAGCTTTGGATTCTAGGGTTTCGCTGCTCCAAATAGATCATTGTGGAATTTTCGCTATGAATTTTTTCTATGAAGGTTCAGAAGCTGAAATTTTTAGTGTGCGAAGCCACAATCTTGAGGAACATCGTCGCAAAATTTTAGAGCTTGGTTCGCAATATTTTCAGAGATATAATATGTGGAATTTAGGTCATTTTGCAGGCTCTTGAATTTAACCTAAACAGGTCATCGTGGCATTTGCGCTATAAAGTTTTTTCTACGAAGGTTCAGAAGATGAAATGTTTATAGTGTGAAGCCAAAATCTTGAGGAACATCATCGCAAAATTTCAGAACTTGGTTCGCAATATTTTCGGAGATATGATCTGTGGAAGTTAGGTCTTTTTCAGGCTTCTGAATTTCATCTCAAAGAGGTGACCGTGGAAAATCTTCATATCTCTCTCTCTGAGCATCGTATTGGAATGCTGTAAAAGGTGGCCATAAGTACACAGACTGTAGTTTGCTGTCTATCAATTTCAGAGCCAAAGGAGGAAACAATGACACGTGGCAAGTCGTACAATTTCGCTCTACTGAACCAGTCCATAATTGGGTCATTGTGGGAGATTAGACATAACTTTGTCTTGAAGAATCTAAATGAAATCAGACCTGTGGCATTTGAAAGAAGCTTCAGAGGGATACTATAGGGCTAAATTTCAGATATTAAGGATTTGAAATTATAGATATAGAACAATTTCAATATAGAGCTCCTCAAAATCAAGTAAAAGGTGTGTATTATTATTTTTTTTCTTTTTTTCTTTTTCTGAATTGCATAAGTCTTGTTTGAAGAATCAAGTTGAATTGATTCCAAGGGCATATTGTAGAACATATATCAATATTGGATTCTAAAATGGCACCTAAAAATAATTCAACACCCATTAAGCCTTTATAAGGCTCTACTATGACTCATGAAGACGAAGAAAGGCAACATGCCATATCAAAATTACAAGAGCAAGTGCAACAAATTTCGCTCTCGCAAAGAGCAACAAAAAATGAAATGGATGTTTTGAAGAAAGGCATGGAAGCTAAGATGAATGGTTTGGAAGCTAAGATGAATGGCATAGAAGTGGGCATGGAAGCTAAGATGGATGAAATGGAAGCTAAGATCAATGTAAAAATCAAAGAAAATATGGAAAACATGAAGAATGATATAAAAGTAGAGATAGAAGGTTTGGCAAAGTTGATACAAGAAATTTTTCCTAATGGTGAAAAGATAACAGAGGAACCTCATGATGAGAATAAAATAAATGTTAATCGTGATTTCATAAACTCTAATGTTGGAGGGAAGAACCATCATATTCCAAAAATGGATATGAGGAAGTTTGATGGAAAGGATCCTGTAACATGGATACTACAGATGGATCAATGTTTTGATCTCAATAATGTGCAAAACACACAAAAGGTATGCATTGCAACTTTACATTTAGAACAAAATACATTTGTATGGTATCGATGGCTTTGCTCCCGTAAAAAAATTATCACTTGGTCAATTTTTATGGAGGAAATGATAGCACATTATGAGGATATAAAGAACAACGTCTTCTTTAGCCAATTGATAAATCTTAAACAAAAGGGTTCAGTGGGGGAGCACATTGAGGACTTCCAAAAATTGAATATAAGGGTAACTGATATTCCAGAGGAAAACATGATTGATCTTTTCATTGGTACTTTAAAGGATAACATCCAACATGAAGTTCATGTTTTGGAACCTGATTCATTGGAGAAGGCATTCAGGTTGGCCAAAAAAATTGAATGTAAAATTATGGCGACAAAGAAGCCTACCACTCACTTCTATGAAGAGGGAAGTGTTGCTACTCCTAGATTTGCACAACCTTCAAGGTTGACACCACAACAATTGGAAGAAAAAAGAGAAAAAGGGCTTTGCTACAGTTGTGATAGCAAATACACTAAAGGTCATAAGTGTGCTGAGAAGAAATTATTTTACATAGATTGTGAAGAGGAAGAAGAAAATGAACCAGAATCTTCAAAATAAGAGGGTATAAACCACGAACCAACCCTAGAAGAAGAGGAAATGAGTCTGACCATATCGTGTAATGAATTGGCAAGAATTACCACTCCTCAAACTCTTAAGATAGAAGGACATATCAAGAAGAAAAATGTAATAGTGTTGATTGATTCAGGTAGTATCCATAGTTTTATTCATTGTAAGGTAGCCAAGGAATTGAATTGTTTCCTATACCCAACACCAGAATGTCAAGTGATGGTTGCAAATGGAGGAACTATAAATTTCTCTGGAAAATGCCATAATATCAAGCTAACCATGGGGGATTATGTATTGAATAGTCCAATGCTTTCCATTCCTATGGGAGGTGCTGATGTTGTACTAGGAGTATAATGGTTACAATCTTTGGGGACGGTAGATTTTAATTTTCAAGAACTTTTCTTGAATTTTTTTTTTCAGAAGGAAAGGAAGTCGAATTACGGGGTATTGCAGGAATTCGGGAAAGATAATAAGCTCTAATGTCATGACAAAGCTTCTAAAGAAAGAACAACGAGGCGTAATTGCACAATTATTCTCACTAGAAGTTCCAATATCAAAATCATCTATTTCTTCAGATCTCCAAAAAGTCTTGGACAATCATTCCAAGGCGTTTGAAAATCCCAAAGGACTCCCAACTATTTGTGATGATGATCATGCTATTCATTTAATTCTAGGAATTGTTCCTCCAAACATCAGGCCTTATAGATATCCCTATGTCCAAAAGAGCGAAATTGAACGTATGATTGCAAAAATGTTAGAGGCTGGTATAATTCAACCTAGTCAAAGTTCTTTCTCTGCTCCTGTAGTACTGGTACACAAGAAGGATGGATCATGATGCATGTGTCCGGATTATAGGGAGCTCAATAAGCTCACCATATTCCCATTCATGTGATTGATGAATTATTGGATGAATTACATGGAGCAATTTATTTTACCAGGTTGGATCTTCGTTCAGGATATCATCAAATTAGAGTGAAGACTAAAGATATTCCGAAAACGACATTTTGAACTCATGAGGGTCATTATGAATTTTTGGTCATGCCTTTTGGCCTTACTAATGCACCTTCTACATTTCAAGGGTTGATGAATTCCATTTTCAAACCCTTCCTTAGAAAATTTGTACTAGTATTTTTTGATGATATACTAATCTACAGCAGGTCTTGGAAGGATCATGTTGAACATGTTGACAGGGTGCTCAAACTATTGCAGAAGAAACAATTATATGTAAAAACATCCAAATGTTTCTTTGGAGTACAAGAGGTGGAATATCTGGGTCATATTATATCTCACGAGGGTGTTAAAGTAGACCCTAACAAAATTAAAGCCATTAAGGAATGGAAAGTCCCCATGACCATAAAGTAGTTGTGAGGATTTCTCGGGTTAACATGGTATTATCGCAAGTTTGTTAAGAATTATGGGAGAATAGCAGCACCTCTAACAACATTATTGAAGAAAGATGCATTTTCATGGACTCCTGAGCAACTAAGGCCTTTGAACATCTTAAAGAGGCAATGTGCCTAGCACCGGTCTTAGCTACGCCAGACTTCACAAAAACCTTTATTGTGGAATGTGATGCCTCAGGAAATGGAATTGGTGCAGTTTTAATGCAGGAAGGAAGACCCATTTCTTTTGAAAGTCATCCAATCAAAGGAAAGTATTTACAGAAACCTATTTACGAGAAGGAAATGTTAGCAATACTGCATGCACTAAAGAAATGGAGAACTTACCTAATGAGAAGACACTTCAAGGTAAAAAATGATCATGATAGTCTTAAACACTTTTTGGAACAAAGACTATCTTCAGAAGAGCAGCAAAAATGGGTCACAAAGATGTTGGGTTATGACTTTGAAATAATCTACAAAAAAGGAAAGCTTAATGTTGTTGCAGATGCACTCTCAAAAAAGAATGAAGAGGTGGAAGCATTGCTTTGTGCCATTTCTATTATCCAACCAGATTGGATAACTGAAGCAAGAGATGAATGGAAGAAGGAAAAAGATGTATGGACACTCATTCAAAAGTTGTAGCAAGATCCTAGTACATCTGATACATTTAGTTGGAAAAATAATTCCTTATGGTACAAAGATCGCTTATATCTTTGTAATAATTCCCAACTAAAACAAAAGATTCTTTTGGAATTGCACACTTCTCCTTTAGGAGGACACTTAGGATTTTTAAAAACTTACAACAGGGTGAAGAAATAATTTTTTTGGGATGGCCTTAAATAAGATATTCAAAAATTTGTGGTGGAATGTTTGGTTTGCTAGTAGAATCATTAGGGGAATTTTGAGGTCTAAAATGGGCCTCCTAAGGAAAATGTACAATCAAAATTCACTTTGTGAGAACCAATTACATTTTAGGGGATGACATCATCCCTAATGGTTGAGGTGGTATTGCTTGAGTTAAAGGTACTTACTTGTCACATTCTCAATGGTGGATAAAAACTCATGGTTAACCATGGTAGTGCTCTAAGTACTTTTAAAGTCAAAGTAAAATACTCATAATAAATATCATTTCACACTTTTTGAATAAAAATATATTATTGTCATTTCATATTTCTTGAAAGAAACAATGCATATCCCTATACATTTATTATATTATATTATTTTTATATAGTATATTAATTACATGTTATTATACAATTTAAATAATATAAATTTTAATTAATACCATATAATACAATTAAGAATTTATAAATTTATATTTATATTTTATTTTAAGTTATTTAAGTATAAAGGACAAATGCATTAGTTGTTCAATCGTAATGAATTTTTCTTGAAAAGCTCATTCTTATTTATAGTCACATCAATAAATTTTTTTTTATGAATTTTATTTTGGTACGACTTTTGAATTGAATTTAACTATGGTTACATGGATCGTGGTGAAAATAGTGAATCCCAAATTCATAAATATTATTTTATTGGTTTAGCTATTATTTTATTATTTCCTTAGGAGGCCCATTTTAGACCTCAAAATTCCCCTAATGAAAGTTGAGACAATTAAGACGTGAACGTTGGGAGGAGATTTCAATGGATTTTATCACAGGTTTACCTAAGTCCGAAGGAAAGAGTGTCATCATGGTGGTAGTTGATATACTTTCCAAGTATGCAAATTTTTGTGCATTATCTCATCCATTTAAAGAACGTATAGTTGCTATTACATTTATGGACACAATTCAAAAGCTACATGGAAACCTAAGGGTTATTGTGAGTGACAGAGATCCCATTTTTATTGGAAATTTTTGGACGGAGTTATTTTCTTGTTTGGGTACTCAATTAACTCATAGCTCATCTTATCATCCTCAATCTGATGGTCAAACTGAGATAGTAAATAAATGTTTGGAAGGATATCTTCGTTGTTTTGTATCTGATAAACAAACACAATGGGTCAAGTGGTTACCTCTTGCTGAATGGTGGTATAACACTTCCTTCCATCCTGCAGCAAAAATGACCCCATTTATGGCACTTTATGGATATCATCCACCATCCATCACATCATCTTTAAGGGAAAATTCGAAGGTTCAAGCGGTGGAAGATCACATCGAGCATCAGCAAGAAGTTCTCCAACTCTTAAAGGATAACCTGAATTTGGCACAAAATCGAATGAAACAACAGGCAGATCAACATCGCAGCGAGAGAAGTTTTGATGTAGGAGATTGGGTATTTTACGGCTACAACCATACAAACAAATGTCCCTCAAGCAAGCTAAGAAGGATAATAAATTATCAACAAAGTACTATGGTCCTTACAAGGTGTTGCAAAAGATTGGTACTATGGCATACAAATTGGAGCTTCCTGCTTCTTCGCGAGTACATCCAGTTTTCCATGTTTCATGCTTAAAGAAGGTTATAGGTGAAAATCTTCCAGTTCAAACAATATTTCCAGAACTTGATGAGGAAGGAAAAATCATATTGGAACCTAAAGCAGTCACAAAAACAAGAACTCGACATCTACGAAATTGATCGATTTCAAAGTATCTCATCAAGTGGAAGAACTTACCCACTGAAGATTCTACATGGGAGGATGAGAATTTTATATAGAAGCACCCGGAGCTACTCAAGCGTTGAGGACAACACTTTTTTGAAGGAGAGGGGCATGTTAGTGTTAATCAAGGTTGTCATTGATGTCAATATGGCACTAATTGAGATGAAAAATATTATTGTTATATCAATACCTCATGCAATCCCTAGGTGCTAAGTATGCTATTAATGAAGATACTAAGAGCACATGCCACTAATAAAGATGGCATGCCACTTAGGAAAAAGTCTTGTCCTAAATACGTAATGATCATAATGCCCTAAATATTGATGTAAATGCTAAGTGCCTATCATGAACATGATGACATAAATAACTACACTATACTTGATGACATATGATGACATAGTTGGAAATCATGATAACACATTTAATGATATGAATGATGGTTGGAAGACTACTTTTAAGGCCTTATGGAAAAGCCCTTAATTCTGTCCCTATATCCTTATCCATAAAGAATCAAGGACTGAACAAAAACAAATTCCAAAACAGTCATCTCATGGTATGAACTAAAAATTTCAAGAACAACGATAAAGAAAAATAAATTTCTTGATGGGAAGATGACCTCACCTAAGGATGAAATTGACACCATCTTGTAAAGGATATTTTTCCCTTTCTAACGAGCTATTATATGCCTCATAACTCCTCCTAGATTGTGAGAAATTGAATTTATAAGTTGGAAAAAATATTATTTTTGCCTAGCCGACTTGAGCTGACTTGTGTAGGCTCTCATGTTCCCTCAAGAGACATGTCTCTTCGTTGGAGGTCAAACTAGTATATATATGATGTTAGACACATCATTTAAGCCAAAAAAAAAATTCGGTGAAGAAACACAGTAGTTACAGGATTCCTAGGTGAAGAAAAAAATTACAGTTTGGGCATATTTTTAAAAGGATACATTACTGTTTGTTTATTTTTCTTTGTTGGACAACCACCTCAAAGAGTGGCAGTATTTCAAGCCGGACGTGTGGTTTTCCTAAGTGAAAGCTTGATAGGAAACTTAGTCTAGATTACAGTGCTATCCGTGTTAAGATCGAACAACTAGCTTGGTGGTAATACATCTGTGGTGGTGATAGTATTCTATATTATTTCAGACCAAGGAGCAGACTTGGAGGATTGAACAAAGAACTTAAAGCTCGGTTTGCTGACCTGTTAAGGCTTAAAACTTGTGCATCGAACTTGTGATCACAAACAAGGCTCAAATTAGTAGCACATTGAACTGAGGAAGTACAATAACTTGGACTTATGAGTGGCTATAGCATCTAAATAAACTTTGAGTTTTGGCACATCATTAGCATCAATTTTTCAAGAGCCTTGGAATTCTTGACAATATTTTTGGTAGCTTTGAAGAATAGTCTCTTGACAAGGTTGGAGCCTTGGAAGTCCAAGTCGGTGCTTGGAAAATACAGGTTGGAGCCTGGGAGATTGAAGATTGGTGTCTTCATCTAGGGTTGGAGCCCTACATATATTGTACTTGATTTATTGTAAAGAAGAAATTAATAAAAACATCTATTATTATTGTTCATTTTGTGTTCTAAATATAAGTGATCTAACTGGTAAAATTAACAATTGAAAAGAAATACTGATTCATCCCCCTCTCAGTATGTCCAACAATTGGTATCAGAGCCAGTATCTTCACTCAAAGCGTAACAACTTGAAGGTTGATCATTAGAACACAAATGGCAAAGCCAAGAAAGAAAGTCTCCAATCCTCCTAAAGACATGTCTTCCTCAACCATGGAAATTGAAGTAAATCAATTTGCGAAGGCTCCATTGTTCAATGGAAACTTTGATATATGGGTGGCAAGAATGAGGAATTTCTTGAAGACTCAAGGAATTGAAGTTTGGAAATCAGTGATTACTAATGACACGATGGATGAAGAATCCAAGGAGTATAATACAAGAGCAATGAAGGCAATTTTGAATGGGTTACCAAATTCTGTGAAGGCCAATTTTGAAAAATGTTCGTTAGCAAAAGTCATATGGGACAAACTTCATGATCTTCACTCAAAAGGAGCGTTGACAGTTATCGCTAGTCAAGAAGATGATGGAAAACTAGAAAGAAGTCCAGAATCTGTCAAGGAAGATAAAAATAAAAGAGATGACAACAAGGCTAAAGAAGACCTAGAAGATGAAGAAAAAAAAGAAGACTTTGAAGAAGATCTTCTGAATAAACTTATGGCTTCCATGGAAGAGATTAACGGTTTGAAAAAGGAAAATGAGGAACTTAAGAAGAAAGCGCAAGATGGTAACCAAGACAAGACAAGGAAGGAAGTTGACTTTGTCAATCTTCAAGTACAAGAAAGAGATGAGGAGATCTCCAAACTTAAAGAGGAATTTCATCAAAATAAAAGAAAGCATCATGAAGAAATCATATCTATGACAAATCAATTGGATAAGGCAAAGAAAAGGGAAGAAACTTTGTCAAGCCACCTTGAACAAAGACTTAAGAACTTGAACAATCTTGAAGTAGATATTGGTCAATACAAGGAAGAGGTCTCCTCTCTTAGATCTCAACTAGAAGAAGCAAGGAAACAAGCACAAGGAGCTGAGAAGGTGAGGGAAACTTTGGCATTCACAGAAGGACAAATTAATGAAGCAGAAAAGGAGAGAAACACCATGATATGCCAACTAGACGAAAAGGATGAAGAAATCTTGAAACTAAAATCAGACATCAATATTCTCAAGGTCGAAACATGTGAAGCTACAAGAATAAAAGAAGAAATGGAGAGTAGTATAGCAAAGGAGAATGAAGAAGTCTTCATAATGAAATAAAATATCATCTCCCTTAAAATTGAAGCACATGAAGCAACAAGGATGATGGAAGAAATGAAGAAGCAACTACTTATGAAAGATGAAGATTGTGAAAAGTTGAAAGGATAAATTGTTTTTCTTGAAAAGGAAGTTGAATTGCTGAATAAAAACTTGAAAATCTCTCAAACCGTAGATGACATCCTAAGTCAGCAAAGGTCTCCCCTTGATAAATTAGGTCTTGGCTATGTAGGTGAATCCTCAAGCAATAATGATAATGCTTCAAACAACAAAGATGTGAGGAACCTAGAAAGAAATGCTGATGCCCCCAGTTCCAGCGAGGGCAAGGATAAGAATCAAGACAACAACGGAAGAAATTCTATTCCAAAGGAGACTTGCATATGGTGTCAAGAATACAAAAGGCAATGAATATCATCAAAGAATCCAAAGGCAAAAAGACTTCAGAAGTACATCAAAGAAAACTCCATCTCCGAGGTACCAAAGTATATTTCTTGGTTATTTCTTTTCTTGTACAAAATTTGGGCACTTGGCAAAAGAATGTAGGGCATATCACAAAGACAAATATAATGGTCCCCGTCAATCTCCTCAAAGCAATTTTTCAAGTAGTCATGATTTCTTATTCATGATCAAAATAGAGTGCTTCTATTGCCATAAAATTGGACGTATGGCACGTGATTGTAACTTGACTTGGGCCTCTACACAAGCTAGAACCATGACAAAGAAAAAAGTTACACAATTATGGAGAAGGAAGCAAGCTGAATCCGTAAGTCTCTTGAACACTTCAGCCAACAACACATGTTGTTAACTTGATGAGTTCATCCTTGATATTTCAAGTTTTGATGATGAGACTGCCAAAAAGGAGACCATGCATATTGTTTCGGGGAGCTTGTGATTCCTAACTATCCTTGCTGAAACTATCCAACTGTTTATGAATCACGCATGGAAAACCTTGAAAGATCATTTCCATTAAGGAACATGATCTGTTACTCGCCCAATGCACCATTGTTGAAGATGTCTTCCACTTGATCAAAAGAACGTAATCTTTCTTGTCAAAGAAAAAAAACAAGAGCTAGTAGAGGTTATGTAGGCAGGGGGAGTCGATTGACCATTTACATGAAGATATGCAAAGGCTTAGGGGGAGCAAGTTCATTGAAGAGCACCATGACAACGAGAGCAACATACTTATGAAGAACTATTATTGATGAAGAGAAGCAGTTTGATAGGGGGAATATTTGGGCACCCTGTTTTCCATTGATGTCAAAGGGGGAGAGAATATTTGAAGGGCAAGAATATTTCCATCAATGAAAAAGGGGGAGATTGTTAATCAGGGTTGTCATTGATGTCAATATGGCATTAATCGAGATGAAAAATATTATTGTTATGTCAATACCTCATGCAATCCATAGGTGCTAAGGATGCTATTAATGAAGATACTAAGAGAACATGCCACTAATAAAGATGGCATGCCACTTAGGAAAAAGTCTTGTCCTAAATACCTAATGGTCATAATGCCCTAAAGATTGATGTAAATCCTAAGTGCCTATCATGAACATGATGACATAAATAACTACATTATACTTGATGACATATGATGACATAGTTGGAAATCATGATAACACATTTAATGATATAGATGATGGTTGGAAGACTACTTTGAAGGCCTTATGGAAAAGCCCTTAATTCTGTCCCTATATCCTTATCCATAAAGAATCAAGGACTGCACAAAAACAAATTCCAAAACAGTCATCTCATGGTATGAACTAAAAATTTCAAGAACAATGACAAAGAAAAATAATTTTCTTGATGGGAAGATGACCTCCCCTAAGGATGAAATTGACATCATCTTGTAGAGGATATTTTTCCCTTTCTAACGAGTTATTATACGCCTCATAACTCCTAGATTGTGAGAAATTGAATTTATAAGTTGGAAAAAATATTATTTTTGCCTAGCCGACTTGAGCTGACTTGTGTAGGCTCTCATGTTCCCTCAAGAGACATGTCTCTTTGTTGGAGGTAAAAATAGTATATATATGACGTTAGACACATCATTTCAACAAAAAAAAAAAATTCGGTGAAGAAACACAGTAGTTACAGGATTCCGAGGTGAAGAAAAAAATTACAGTTTGGGCATATTTTTAAAAAGGATACATTACTGTTTGTTTATTTTTCTTTGCTGGACAACCACCTCAAACAGTGATAGTCTTTCAAGCTGGACCTGTGGTTTCCCTAAGTGCAAGCTTGATAGGAAACTCAATCTAGATTACAGTGCTATCCGTGTTAAGATCGAACAACTAGCTCGGTGGTAATACATCTGTGGTGGTGACAGTCTTCTATATTATTTCAGACCAAGGAGCAAACTTGGAGGATTGAACAAAGAACTTAAAGCTCGGTTTGCTGACCTATTAAGGCTTAATACTTGTGCATAAAACCTATGATCACAAACAAGGCTCAGATTAGTAGCACAATGAACTGAGGAAGTACAATAACTTAGACTTGTGAGTGGCTGTAGCATCTAAATAAACTTTGAGTTGTGGCACATCATTAGCATCAATTTTTCAAGAGCCTTGGAATTCTTGACAGTATTTTTGGTAGCTTTGAAGAATAGTCTCTTGAGAAGTTCGTGGAGCAGTTTATTATTGAAGATATTTGAATCATTTTTTTGAAGTAGGATTAGAAGTCTTTGAAGCAATTGAAGACCCCTTGAAGGTTGATATGGAGATCTATTAACATCACTAATGGAGCATCTTGTGAAGACACTCTTGAAGAATCTTGAAGGACATCTTGGAGTAACTTGAAGACATATTGAAGATATTATGGAGATAATATTGAAGACGATGATGCATTGATGAAGCCATCATGAGGTAACTTGGAGAAATTGTTTAGGTATAATGAAGAGCAGCGGTGACACCTTCTACAAAGAAAAGGTTGTCATTGATGACGTGATGTGTAGATTACAGCGAAGAGTAAGCTGAAGATTGTCAGGGCTCGATGAAGAAGACATTGGGAGTCGTAAGTATAATCAAATATATCTTGACGAAATGAAGCAGGAGGTTGGAGCCTCATAGAGACAAGGTTGGTGCCTTGGAAGATAGGGTTGGAGCACTAGAGGATAGGAGTCCTCAAGAGACCAGGTTGGAGCCTGTAATAGATATAGGGTTGGAGCCCTTTAGGTTGGTGCCTCAGAATTGAAAAGGTTGGAGCCTTGGAAGTCCAAGTCAGTGCTTGGAAAATACAAGTTGGAGCCTGGGAGATTGACGATTGGTGTCTTCATCTAGGGTTGGAGCCCTACATATATTGTACTTGATTTATTGTAAAGAAGAAATTAATAAAAGAATTTATTCTTATTGTTCATTTTATGTTCTAAATATAAGTGATCTAACTGGTAAAATTAACAATTGAAAAGAAATACTGATTCACCCCCCTCTCAGTATTTCCAACAGTTAGGTCCCTATATTACTAGTCTAGTCCCTTATTGTTGTTAGTGTAACCCCCTTATTTTTATTATTGTACCCATGTAACCCCCATATTATTATTATTGTGCCCTTAAATTATTATTGTTAGGTCAGATAGGATTACATTGTGGCCCCACTAGGATCACATTGTGGCCCCATGGAATCCTATATATAGAAAGGAGGTTTTGTAATTTGTACCATCCAAGAATTGATCATTCATGTAATGTATTGTAGGTTTCCCCCTTGAAGTGGCTTATTTCTAAGGCGTTGATATCTCTTTTCTTCTATTTTTGGAGCTGGTTTCATAACAGTCGAACCACTAAAAGGGGAACAATCAATTGGTTTTTCAATTGAGCTCCTATAACAACTTTTTGAGGAAAAACATTTTGAAGACTACAATCCCTAAGTTGACCTTGAGGTAAAGGAACACATGATAGCTCAAATTGTTGTAGACTTTGGATTGCAAGTAACTATAATCCCTAGAGACACCTCGATAAAGCTTGGAATACCAACTCTTCAAATTACGACTAACTATTTAAAATTATCAGATCAAAGATTCTTGGAGCCCTTCGATACATTAAAACACATTCAAAATTCAATAATGGGCATCCCAATTGTTGGACACCTAATTCGCTAAGGGTTGGTGTGGTGGAATGTGAACGGTCATTAGAGTCCAAGAGACCTTGGAATATGAAACCAAGGGTTAGAAGACAATGTATACATATGTATATCTTTGTGAATATATGCATTCAACAATTTATCTTAATTTTTCCTATAATTCCATGTGTGTGTGTCTAAGACGTACTCCTACCCTAACCAAATTTGAGCCATTGGTTTTGTGGCCTTTAAGCCTGTCAGGTTTGTAATGCTACTACACCAAACTGTTTCATTTGAGTCTCTCTTTGCACATTTTAACGTTGTTATGCAATCCTACCATTGCTCTGTGTTGTGTACAATAATACATCCTGCCATATTTCTTACACTATCTGTCCCATCCTTGGTTGGCTCAGACTATGTAATGTGTCAGTGGAATATGAATACAATTATTTTCCCACGCCTTCTTTCTTTTCTAATGCCCATGAAGGTCTTCTAATTTTTTTGTGCATTAATTATTAGAATTGACCATTTCTATACATCTAAATGCCCTCGCATGAATGTCTTCCATTACTCCACTTGAGTGAAGAAACACCCTCTGCCATTGCAAATTCACAACTATTCAATTCTGGGCACTACTTTGTATTCCTTTCTTGGAAAATATGAAATTGAAAAGGAGTTTTGTGTATCGTGTCTGTCCATTTTTCCTTGTTGTGCATTTCTCCCTCTTCCCATCCACAGTTGGATTCGTTTCACCTTCATTTAATTTAAAAAGTGTATTGAGAACTTGTTGACTGGTCACTCACTCTACATGACTGAAATTTCAGGAGAATGAATTATGCATCTAAAGAAGTTTATATATGAGAAAGTCTAGACAAATTATATAATGTAGAATAGACAAACACTCAAAAGGATAACAACATACACTGCACATTCCATGGATTATAAGCATGACAAAGACTCTAGTCCATCACCATTCTGCGATTAAAGAGATGTTCGAGATAGAGATCTTGACCATGGAAACCTGGTTTATTTTTTGTGCATTTGTTTGAGGTATAGTCTCTATGCGCTATTTCTCTGTTGAAGCATTGAAGTGTGTATGCCATTCCGTTAGTTAGAATGTTGGATTGTGAATGCATGTTTTCAAGTTGATTGCTGATAAATATGTTGAAGTTTGTGCTGCGTTGAAGGATGGTGTTATATGTGTGTTTATTGATTGAAGACCATACCCATTTGGAATCTGCCTTAAACATTGGAATGCGTTGAATAATATTGACCAAGCGTTCAAGCTTTGAAGCTTTATATTCTAGTTGTTGAACACCGTGAATCTGGTTGGTATGCCATATATGTACACTAGTCAAAAATCTTGGTGCGTTGTTCTATTGGATGTGAAAGTTTTTATATATGTCAGTTGTTGCTATAAAGATTCCTTTTGTTATTTACAACTATGCATTGAAGTCCTTGAACATTGGTTGTGTTGCATTGGAATTCCTATATTGGCTAGTAAGTGATGGTTGAACATTGAATTGTCGTTGAGTCCTTGAAGTTCGTATTTACATGTGCATTAGTGGTGCATGAAAATGTTCATGTTCAACCTGCAATTCCCAAGCCCCTCATCAAATCTTGGGAAGAGATTGTCAAAAAGAACAAAACTGGCCTTGGATATGACAAAGGATGCGTCATTTCATATTCTAGACTATACCAAGCTAATCCAATTTCAAAGTGTTGGATTTCTTTAGGAAGATTCATATTCATTTGGTTCATATCTTGCTCCACATTCAGAGTCAAAGATTGTCAAATTCCAACATTGTAATCAAGTTTGCCATGTGAAAGATCATTGTTTTGATCTTCATCCATGTGAAAGATTATAGTATGTTTTGAAAGATATCATTTCCTAAGAGAGAGAATGAATAAAGTTGAAGGGAAATAATAGAAATATTGTAATCTTGCTAGATCCCCATGAAGGAAAACCATGGATTGAAGCATTAGATGATGATGTAGAAACACAAATTTTGTATCAAGTTATGCAAGAATATAAATAAAATGTGGAGCCTAATGCAACAAGAGAGCTTTTTCTAGGTTCCTCTCTCTTCAGTGGACAAAACTCAGACACCGAGCTTTACGAATGGTAGATTAGAAATTTTAATTAAAGGCCAACGAATGTTGGAAAATTGAAGTATTACCAATCAAGATAACCCAACCATGCTTCATAGTGAAAGAAATAAAAATTGTGCATGAAAGAGAAGTAAGAAAATATTTTAAACTGCTTCAAACAAACCTAAAAAAAGAATTTGTACCACACAAGAGCACAATTCTCCTAAAATTCACATTGATAAAGTGTCTAAATCAATATGCAAACAAGGAAGAATACAAAGTCTTGTAAAAAAATTTACTGGACAAGCAACATGATGGTGAGATAACCATGCCCCCAGAATTCAAACATGGACAATTTCTACTACATTTTTTATTGAACATTTTGCGGGGGAGGAAATGATCCACAATAGCCAACATTTTCTAGTTTAAGTCAGGATATGACTATGTAGCCAATATTCAACAATATGAAGAAGAATGGAAAATATTTTGGGTATAGAGATGAGAGTATGTCCACATATGTTTTCTAGTACTCTTGACGATCCACAAAATAAGTGGTATAAAATTGAAGAAGTTGGAGGGGAAACACACCAACAAAATGAATTAATGAATAATTTTATAAAATATTTTGAGTCTAATCTTATTGAAAAAGAACTAGTCTAAGCAACTCACCAAATTAAAGAATTTATTTCGAACAAAAATACTGTACATAAAAAATTATTATGAAATATGAAAATTGACTAAATGTCAACTTCAACATGCAATAGTATATCATACCAACAATAAATTGAAAGAGACACTGCCTGACTCGACATGGAAAACATTAAATTTCCTAGGAAGAGCTTTTGTTGAAAAAAGAATCATCTAGAGAATTAGAAAGAAATTAGAACACTATTTACAATATTTAAAGAGAAGGAAGATGGACCTAAGAAACCATATTTTCCACCTGCATATCAATAAGTGAAGGTACGATACCAAAAAATCGATGAGTTGAAGGCTATTGAATGGATGGACGGTGAACTAAAAATAAAAGAAGTTGACACCTCTAATGATGGTCGACCAAAAGCGACTTGATTAAGGAATTACTGATTGGAAAAATAGACCACATGATTTATTGACCTCTTTAGAGAATATTAAAATATATTTGCAAGAGACTATAAATAATTGAAGGGACTTATAAAAGAAATAAGGGAGATGAAAATTGACCTCATATAAGAAGCCGAGTCAATTAAGAAACAACCTTATAAATTGGATCATACGTGCAATCCCATTGTACAGAAAGAAATAGAAGGGATGCTAGCTGTTGGTATCATCTATCCAATACAAAATTCAGGATGAGAAATTCCTATGGTCATGCAACTAAATAAGCATGACCCAAAAAATCTAAAAATTTGTGTCCATTTTTCTAGTCTAAATAAACTAACATTGACATATTCCTTTACGACACCATTCACAGATGAAATTATAAATGAAGTTGCAACACATGAGTGCTATTTATTCAAAGATGGGTTCTTAGGCTATAATCAAGTACCCATCACAATAGATGATTAATAAAAAACAATGTTTGTCTCAATGCTTGGTTTCTTTACATATAGAGTCATGCCATTTAGATTAAAAAATGCTATGGTGTCTTTCTTTAATTGTAGTAAAAGCATTCAAGGAATACATATATAAGATAATGGTTGTCTATTTTGATGACTGGATTATTTATACCTTTTTGTGAGATCATGTGCGGTGGCTCAAACTCATGTTGGAAAGGAGTACACGAAGTCATTTGTCCCTCAATATTAAAAAGTGTTTATTTGCCACACCAGATGCAATACTGTTAGGGAATGTGGTATGTAAGGAAAGAATCAAAATCGATATGGAAAAAATTAAAGCGATCTTTGGCCTGAAGCGCCCTATTAACCAAATGAAAATTAAAATATTTCTGGGTCAAATAGGGAAATATAGAAAATTTATTAGACATTACTCCGATGTATCTTTTCCAATCGAAGAGATTAAGAAAATATGTTTATTATGTATGGAGAAAATATTGCAACGAATCATTTGAATTAATAAAAAAGAAATTGGTAGAGGCACCAATTTTGAAATTTCTTGACTGGTCCAAAACGTTTCATGTACATGTTAATGCATTTAACATAGGAGCCATAGTGATTCTAGCATAGTTTGACACTGACACAATGGACCACCCAAGTTGTATTTCAGTTGAAAACTAAACAAAGTAGAAAGAAACTATTCAACAAATAGAACGAGAAGCATTAGACATGATCTTTTCCTTGCAAAATTTCTGCCACTATCTTTTGGTCAATTCGTTTACATTTTTCACAAATCACCAAGCCTTAAAATACCTTGTTAATAAACCCATATGTCAGGTGAGGATCTATTGATCACTATTATTATTTCAATAATTTGAATTTGAAATAATAATATGGCCAGGGAAAAATCATGTTGAACTAGATCACATGTGTTGACACGAAACTAGAGAAGAAACGACATATGTTGATGATAACTTACTTGACACATATTTGTTTCGATACGAAGCCACTACTACAAATTTGCAGAAATCGTGCAAATTTTACAAAAAGAAAAACACTAGAATGAAATGAAACTTGAACCATTGGAAATATGGTGACAAAACACACACAATGGAGGAGTAAAAATGAAAATATAAGAAACATGAAAATCTTGCAAAATTAACAAAATTAAAACATTAAAGGAATGATTTGACCAAAATTTACATAGAGGGTCCCCATAATAAGTTCAAAAAATCATGGGGGTTTTGTGGCCACAAAAGGTTCGAAAGCTTGTAACATTTTTTACTTTATTTATAATCAATAAAGATGCAAATTTCATATTTTCTATCCAACTTGGTTCTTTTCTCCTTTGGAACATGTATATATGTGTCATAGCCAAATACTTTGGGACATGAGAGAAAGGGTTTCTTACGAGTCCATACCTCATGTGAATTCTTATCCTCCAATACCGATGAAGGTTATCTATTAACAAGGTCACATGTAGTACCTGTTAGGATCCTATATTTCATAGGATCTGAAGGTGTTTGAGTTTATTTTTTCGGTCAAATTTACTTTGTAAAATGATTTCCAAATCTGAAAATAATTTTCAAAATAAATTAAAAAATGAGATAACATAAAAATCAAAAGAGGGTATATGTTATAAATACAAAATATAAGATGTGAACCCCATCAAAAAGAAGAAAAAACAATAAATAATTAAAGTGTTGCACATTCAAATGTCACTACTCTTAATTTTAGCTTACTTCTGAAAATAAATTGTGTGCAACTTGTTTAAAAATGCCACAAAATTTCAATAAAATTCAATCATATAGTTTAATCATGATTGAATCAGGTTTAAATTGCTTGTTAATAGGTAGTGAAAAATAATTTGTCAAATTGTTTAATCTTGACAGATTAATGAGTTAGGTAGAAAATAAAACTAGTTCAATAGTTTAATCTGAACCAAGGAAGATGTTATAACATCATTTGTTTTGATAAGTTAGCATAAGTAGTTGAATAAGTTCAAAATGATAAGGTAGGATATGGATGCAAAAGAATGAAAAAGTTAAAAATGTTAGGAAAATTATTATTTTTATAGGCATCCATGTAAATAAAATTTTAGGTGTTAGATGCCCTAAAAAAAGAAGGCAAAATAGAATGTTAGGTGTTAGATGCTCTAAACAAAGGAGGCAAAACAAAACGTTAGGGAAGCAAGAAAGAAAAAGAAAAGCTTCATTCTGTTTTAAAGGTTTTGATTGGCTACTAGTCTAAATGTGCCTATGGAAAAGTTATTTGTGTTAATCCAAGTTGTCATTCATGGCAGCAGGTTGATGAAGGAGAAGCTAGACTATGACCCTATGATGAATAAGCCTAACAATGAAGATGACCTTGGAGACAGAATTTTACTCTTTGCACATAAATATTCAAGGTCAGTTATAAGGGAAAAATATTTTGGACACCTTGGAGGAATATTTATACATTAAGTTGTATACCATCTTATAAAGCATAATTTTAGCTTTCCTATTACTCAGCCAAAATATGCTAGTGGTTTGAAAATTATTAATTTTTTAAGTTAAGAAGAAATTTTCTGGTCTGTGAGCCGACCTCATCCCTCTAGGACAAGTCGGCCTACTTCAAGGGACATGTCTATTCATTGGAGGGTCAAAATTTTGTATATTTATATACGATCAATCTCCTTTCTTTTAGACAATCATCATTTCAACTATTGATTATAGAGTACGGTGAAGACAAGAAGAAGAGCAAAAACAGTAAGGAACAAGTTCACAACTTGTGAACACTAATAAATGAGCTCGAAATCTAAACTGGATACATTTTTAAGGGCTGATCTGAACAGTAAAATAGTGAGGATACATTTTATAGGTTTGATACCTCAGATTAAAGGCTTGAATTGGTTTTTGTCTTTGGACGGTGGATCTATGAATTATAAATCTTGGGCCCGAATTGAGATCATTACAGTAATGATAATCTGACTATGACTCGGACTAAGGTATAACACAGTGGCTCGGTTAAATAGCAATTATTGTGGAGCTCGGTTCTACCTACAACAACTTTCTACTCAGAATGTGACATTACTCGGTGAAACAAAAAATTCAGATTTATTTTGGAGCTCGATTTCACCTATAAAAAGGTTGCAGACTTTAAGACAATCACTAACAGGGTTAAGGATAGCTCTCGGACTCTGTTGCAACACCTGTACAGTGAAAATTCTTCACAAAATCCTACTATGGCACAGATGAAAGACAATAATCCTTGATAGTGATTTTTGGACCTTATTATAGTGATCAATCATCCCAGACAGTGCAGTAAAATCAAATGGTGGACAGAGCATGGTGAAGATAAAGTGAAGTTTTGGTGATGTAGATTGGTGCAATAAAAAATCTTTGAACTGATAGTCCAGTGAAGAAGCGAAGAAAGGATTGGTGTCCATGGAGTAGGAGGTCCTAAACACAAGGTTGGTGCCTTGAAGAAGATAGGGTCGAAGCCCTAGAGGTCGGAGCCTCAACAAAGTCCAAGTTGGTGCTTGGCAAACAGGTTGGTGCCTGTTTCATTAAAAGAGTTGGTGCACTTCTCTCATCTATTGTATACTATTATTAAAAAGGGATTTAAGTTCTATTTAATTCTTAATATATATATATATATATATATATATCTCTCTCTCTCTCTCTCTCTCTCTCTCTCTCTCTCTCTTTGCCTTTAATTGTGAAGAATCTATCTGGCAATAATTAAAAATTGAAAATAAATACTGATTCACCCCCTCTCAGTATTTCCAACAATTGGTATCAGAGCCAGCTTCTTCATTATCAGCCTAACAGCTGGAAGAAGGATTCTTAGGGACAATGAAGAACATGGAAGAAATAGGGAAACTCCCTATCTTTGATGGAACAAATTTTAGTTTATGGAAAAAGAGGATGTCCTACTATCTAATGTCTCTTGGCCCTGAAGTATGGCACTCTATTTTGGATGGATACAAAGCTCCCGCCACTCTTCCAACTGATCCAGATGAAAGGAAAGCCTACATTGCTAATGCCAAAGCTTTAAATTCCATCACTAATGGAATCACCGATTCCGAGTTTACGAAAGTCATGAACTGTGACTCAATCAAAGAAGTATGGGATAAATTGGTTTCGCTATATGATGGGGACTCCAAAGTTAAGAAAGCAAAGTTTCAAACCTATAGAAGACAATTCGAGAGTCTGAAAATGGATGATGAAGAAGATATTGCATCATACTTCCTCAGAGTAGCCGAAGTGGTTAACTCTCTTAAAGGACTAGGGGAAAATATTGAAGAAAGCACCATAGTTCAAAAAATCTTGAGATCACTTCCTGACAGATTCGACTCCAAAGTAAGTGCTATAGAAGAAATGAAGGACCTAGATACTCCAATATGGATAAACTTCATGGAATTCTTATTGCGTATGAGATGAGGAAAGGGATCCCAAATTTCAAAGAAACAAATTTCAAAGCCTCAAATTCTAAAAAAGAAGGAAAAGTACGGAATTATTACAGCGATGAATCATATACTAAAAACAATTTAGCTCAATTTGTACGAAGACTAAAAAGGGGATCTAAGCTAAAAGGTAAGTACCCTCTCATTTGTTTCAATTGTGGAAGAGTAGGTCATTATGCTGCAAAATGTCTTAAAAAACATGATAGTGATGATGAAAATTACTCTAAAAGAATGATGTACAAGAAGAAAGGGTTTAATAAGAAGAACTCCTTCTCTAAACAAGATGAGTCTGATGAAGATGAATTCATAGTAATAAAGAGGAAATCAACTAGAAATGTGCATCAGTACAAAGAAATCGATGATGAATCATATGAGGAAAGTAATTATGTTAGAAGCAAAGAAATGCTATTCATGGCATTTACAAATGATGATGACTTAGAAATAGAAGATGAAAGAAACATGGATAGTTTGCTAATAAGTTCCATTGAAGAAAATGAGAATCTACAAAAGAAGATAATTTCTCTCAAAATAGAAAGAGAGGAAGCAAAAAGAAGGGAAGACTTCTTGAACATCAAGTTAAAAGAGAAGGATGATCTTTGTGAAAAACGTGAAGCTGAGATAGTGTCCCTAAGAAAGGAATTGGAGAAAATCAAAAGGAGTTGGCAAAGCTCTCTAACTCTTGACAACATTCTTAACACTCAAAGACCTAAAAATGACAAGTCTGGAATTGGTTTCAAAGGAGAATCATCAAGTACGAATAATAATGCCAGAAGTTATGCTGATGTAATCTCTTGCCATCCAAAAGAAGAAAAGTCATCTCAGGTAAAAGGTCACATCTCAAAACCAAGATTTGAAAGAGCAACTCCAAGGAACAATGTTGATTCAAGCTATGGATACTACAACAGGTATCAAACTATTTTTCTTGGGCATTGTTACAATTGTAAAAACTTTGGGCATCAAGCTAAGAATTGCAAGGCTCATAAGAATGAAGCACCAAGATTGATAATCAACCAAACTAACTACGTGGGCCTAAAGAGCATGAAAAAATCAAAACTTACAATTCCTTTGATCATTTCGCTAAGTTTGATCCGTCTTCCTCATTATGTGATGATTATGATCATAATGAACAAAATTTCCCTCTAAAAAGGGAAAAAGCTAAAAACGTAAATCTCAAAACTGATAAATGTGGCCTAGCTCTATGTGCTCATACTGAAGAAAATCATTGGTTCGTGGATAGTGGATGCTCGAGACATATGACAGGTGACTAAAAGAAGTTTATCTCATTGAACAAGAAAAATGGAAATGTATCCTTTGGAAGTGGATCTGCTAAAATCACTGGAAAAGGGACTGCTACCCTTGGCAATGGACTAGTAAAGGCTCAAAATACCTTGCTGGGAGAAGGGCTCAAACACAATCTCTTAAGTGTCAGCCAGATTTGTGACCAAGGACATAATGTTGTCTTTAGTACAAAAAATTGTGAAATAAGAGACTCTTCCTCAGGAGAGCTTGTGGCGAAAGGAGTAAGAACACCAAATAATGTTTACATTCTTAGTAGAATCCAAGAAGATAAATTTTACTTAAGTCAAACAGATGAAAGTTGGTTATGGAACAAGTGATTGGGGCATACAAGTTTTGACAACCTAGTTAGAATCAACAAAAATAATGCAGTAAGGGACATTCCAAAAATGTGTAAACCAAATCAAGTTGCCAACATGGAAAGCAAACCAGAACCAACCACAAAACCAAGGAGTTCGAAACATAAAAACCTTTGGAAATCATTCATGCAGACTTGGGTGGGCCAACTAGAACTCCAACTCTTCAAGGTGAAAGGTACTTTGCTCTATTTGTTGATGACTATACTAGAATGATGTGGATATATTTCATAAAGTATAAATCCGAAGAATTTGAGTGTTTTAAGAATCTTAAAGCTCTCATTGAAAATGAAAAATATTCTAAGATTAAATGTCTTAGAATGGATAGAGGAGGAGAATTCACTTCGAAAGAGTTTGATAAATTCTGCAAAGAGCATGGAATCGAAAGAGAAATTTCTACTGCTAGGAAACCCCAGCAAAATGGAGTAGTTGAAAGAAGGAACCGAACCATTCAAGAAATGGCTAGGACAATTCTACTAGCAGCTAATTTGCAACCAAAATTCTGGAGAGAAGCAGTTGGCACTGCAGTTTATACCTTAAATCGAACTAAACTGAGACCAAATAATGAAAAGACTCCTTATGAATTATGGAAAGGAAGACCTGCTTCAGTAAAATATTTCAGGGTTTTTGGAAGAAAATGTTTCATAAAAATAAATGATGACTCACCAGGTAAATTTGATTCAAGAGTTGATGAAGGAATATTTCTTGGATACTCCACTAGGAGCAAAGCTTAAAAATGTTACAACTATCGTCTACGAAGAATAGTGGAGAGCATTGATGTAAAGATTGAAGAAGGCCTTCCAGAAAAAGGAATTGAAGATCATGAAGTTGAGCCTTTCTTTGAACAAAGTGAAGAAGAAGAATCTGAAAAAGAAGAGGAGAATGAAGAACCTCAAAGAGAACCTGAAAATGAATCTTCACAAACTCCCTCCAAGATCAATTTTGTTCAAATATATCGTCTAGAAGAACATGTCATCGGAAATATAGATGAAGGAATCCAAACTCGAAGAAGGATGATAAGCACCCCTGGAAAAGATGATGTGGCTCTATTATCTTTAATAGAACCTAAATTTTTTTCTCAAGAAAGCAAAGATCCTCATTGGATAAAGGCCATGGAAGAAGAAATGTTTCAAATCGAAAAAAAATGAGACTTGGGAACTGGTACCTCGCCCAAAAGATAAAAATATAATTAGAACAAAATGGGCATTCAAAAACAAGATGAATGAAGATGGAAAAATCATCAGAAATAAAGCCAGACTTGTCTGCAAAGGATACTCGCAAATCGAAGGAATTGACTTCGAAGAAACCTTTGCACCAATAGCTCAAATGGAAGCCATAAGAATGTTTCTAGCATTTACTTGCTCAAAAGGATTCAAGGTTTATCAAATGGATGTAAAATCAACATTCCTGAATGGATATATCAAGAAGGAAGTTTAAATGGAGCAACCAGAAGGATTTGATCTTGCTGAAGGAAAAGACATTGTATGCAAACTAAAAAAGGCCTTGTATGGATTAAAACAAGCCCCTAGAGCATGGTATGCAAAGTTGGATCACTATCTGCAACAAGAAGGTTTCAAAAAGAGAGTGGCAGGTAGCAATCTCTACATGAAGATGGACAAGGAAAAACTTCTGATCACTCTTGTTTACGTCGATGATCTAATCTTTGCTAGCAATGATGAAGAAATGAGCCATGAATTTTCTCTAAATATGTCCAAAAAATTCGAGATGTCCATGATTGGTGAGCTGTCTTACTTTCTTGGGCTACAAATATCTCAAACCTTTGCAGGGATGTTTTATCTCAAGAAAAGTATCTTAAAGACATGCTTAACAGATATGGGATGGAAGATTTTGCACCTATGAGCACACCAATGACCACAGATTGTAAATTAAGGAAAGACGATGATACCCCCCAAATAGATGCAACTCTTTATAGGTCAATAATTGGAGCTCTCCTATACTTATCTGCTACAAGACCAGATATTATGCAAGCAGTAGGAATAGTAGCGAGATTTCAGTCAAGTCCTAAACAATCCCATCTAGCAGCTGTGAAAATAATTCCCAGATATATGAAAGAGTGACTGATTTCGGTCTTTAGTATTCTAAGAGTTCAACTCTTATTGTGACAGCTTATTCTGATGCTGATTCGGCCGGAAGTGTGGATGATCGAAAAATTACTAGTGGAAATGCATTCTTGATGGGAGATTCTTTTGTATCTTGGCTCATCAAAAAGCAATCATCTATATCCCTTTCTACAGCTGAAGCCGAAAATATAGTTTCTGCTGATTGTTGTACAAAAATTCTATGGATGAAGGAAGCCTTGAAGGATGTCAACATAGAAACTAAGCAACCAATTACTATTTTTTGTGACAATAATAGTGCCATCATTCTTTCAAAGAATCCGGTGATGCACTCAAGAACCAAACATATTCCAATCAAATACCACTTTTTCGGTGAACAAATTGCTGAACACAATATCAGGTTGGAATACGTCAATACAAAAGAGAAAATTGCGGATATCTTTACAAAACCCCTTCCACGAGAAGCATTTAAGTATCTTCGCCAAAATATGGGGTCATTGCTCTTGCATTACATTAAATCAAGCAGCATGTCAGGGGTACATATGTTAGGGGGAGCAACACGACAGGGGGAGTACTTTGGCACCCCATTGCCATTGATTTCAAAGGGGGAGAGAAGAAGAATATTGCCATCCAATGACAAAGGGGGAGATTGTTAATCCAAGTTTTCATTGATGGCAACAGGTTGATGAAGGAGAAGCTAGACTATGACCCTATGATGAATAAGCCTAACAATGAAGATGACCTTGGAGACATAATTTTACTCTCTGCACATAAATATTCAAGGTCAGTTATAAAGGAAAAATATTTTGGACACCTTGGAGGAATCTTTATACATTAAGTTGTATACCATCTTATAAAGCATAATTTTAGCTTTCCAACGAGCTATTACTCAGCCAAAATCTACTAGCGGTTTGAAAATTATTAATATTTTAAGTTAAGAAGAAATTTTCTGGTCTGTGAGCAACCTCATCCCTCTAGGAAAAGTCAGCCTACTTCAAGGGACATGTCTATTCATTGGAGGGTCAAAATTTTGTGTATTTATATACGATCAATCTCCTTTATTTCGGACAATCATCATCTCAGCTATTGATTACAAAGTACGGTGAAGACAAGAAGAAGAGCAAAAACAGTAAGGAACAAGTTCACAACTCGTGAACACTAATAAAAGAGCTCGGAATCTGAACTGGATACATTTTTAAGGGCTGATCTGAATGGTAAAACAGTGAGGATAAATTTTCTAGGCTTGATACCTCGAATTAAAGGCTTGAACTGGTTTATGTGTTTGGACGGTGGATCTCTGAATTATAAATCTTGGGCATGAATTGAGATCATTACAGTAATGATAATCTGACTATGAATCAGACTAAGATATAACACAGTGGCTCGGTTAAATAGCAGTTTCTGTGGAGCTCGGTTCTACCAACAATTTTCTACTCGGAATGTGACATTACTCAGTGAAAAAAAAAATTCAAATTTATTTTGGAGCTCGGTTTCACCTATAAAAAGGTTGCAGACTTTAAGACAATCACTAACAGGGCTAAGGACAGCTCTCGGACTCTATTGCAACACCTATACAGTGACAATTCTTCACAAAATCCTACTGTGGCACAGATGAAAGACAATAATCCTTGATAGTGATTTTTGGACCTTATTATAGTGATCAATCATCCCAGACAGTGCAGTAAAATCAAATGGTGGACAGAGCATGGTGAAGATAGAGTGAAGTTTTGGTGATGTAGACTGGTGCAATAAAACATCTTTGAACTGATAGTCCAGTGGATAAGTGAAGAAAGGATTGGTGTCCTTGGAGTAGGAGCTCCTAAACACAAGGTTGGTGCCTTGAAGAAGATAGGGTCGAAGCCCTAGAGGTCAGAGCCTCAACAAAGTCCAAGTTGGTGCTTGGCAAATAGGTGGGTGCCTGTTTCATTAAAAGAGTTGGTGCCCTTCTCTCATCTATTGTATACTATTATTAAAAAGAGATTGAAGTTCTCTTTAATTCTTAATATCATTATATATATATATATATATATATATATATATATATATATATATATATATATATATATATCTTTATATTTAATTGAATAATCTATTTGAAATAATTAAAATTGAAAATGTTTGATTCACCTCCCTCTAAATTATTTAAAAAATTTAATATGGTTTAAATTTTTGATTGTTTCTATCCCTAAAGTTTTAAATAGCCACCAGCATATTTTCCCCCCCCTTTCATTTGATTCATTTCCTTTTTTATTTTATTTCTGATCCGGTGGATATCGTTGGCCTCCCACCTATTCCATTTGGACCCGCAGCATTAATTCTTTCAGTTTTTCAGCTTCAGCACAGCTTACTATTTATAGCAGGTTTTCGGGTCCCGCACACCCGGAGCCGTTTTGGGGCATTAATAATCCAGGTGGATATTGGTGGCCACCCATCGAGTCCATTTGAACCCCCACCATCAGTTATTTCAGTTTGTAAGTTTCGGCACAACTTACTATTTTTAGCAGTTTTTCGGGTCTTAAACTTCCGGAGCCGTTTTGAGGCCCTAAACGACGTTTTTTGGGAAAACGGAGAGCAAAATGGGTCCATGGACCAGATTTTCTTGTTCAAGGTGTGCTCTCGGACAGAGGATATTTCTCGCAAGAAGCCTGATCGCGTCAAGCGGAGATCGGATGCCAAAGTTACGCCCCCGGGAAGTTGAACCACCAATTTACCCAAACGGGCGCCCACAGTTTTGGCGCTTCATCTCCTACGGTTAGGGTTTTGGACGTTTCGGATTCTACATTGTTTCTCAACAATAAATAGGCCCTCGAGCCTCATTGTAAGATAGTTCAGGGGGCTGGGAGCCGATACATCTCTTCTCAGAGATAAGCGCTACCAGTGCCCTAGCTCGCCGCATCTCCATCATGTCTGCATTGTAACACAGTTCAGGGGCTAGTAGCCGCCACATCTCTTCTCAGGGATACGCTGCCAGTACCCTAGCTCATCTATTTCCATTATGTCTGTAATAGGCCTGTGAGCCTCAATGTAACACAGTTCAGAGGCCTGCGTATGCTACATCTCTTCTCAGAGATACGCTACCAGCGCCCTAGCTTGTTTCCATTATGTTTGTAAGCTTATTGCAGTCATTATTTTATTAATAAAATGAAGCATTCTTTCTGCTGCATCTCTGTATCTATGGTTATATCTGTATTCTATTGCTTTCCTGCATAAAATCCGGATCAGTGGTATCAGAGCAGGTCTACTCTTTCTCTGTTTTTCTCTTCATGTCCCCAACATGGCCAGGGTATAAGGAGTTCAACCTCACAACCCCGACGACCCCCCATGGCGGAAGGAAAGAAAGACGAGGGAGCAGGAGATCCTATCAAAATCTTGCTCGAGGATGCCCTCGAGAAATAGAGGAACGCGATGATGGACAATTTTTTTCAGATCCTTCAATGGCTACCCACCGGTTGCACATCTACATCCAACACGTCTGCCAACAGGTCTGCGACATCCTGGACAAATCCAACACCAAGTTCAGCAAAATTCCCCCCCCCCATGGAGGAACTTAACGCAATGGAGACCATTGCTTCCTAAGGAGGGAGGAATGATCCAGGTGGATATCGGTGGCCTCCCACCTATTCCATTTGGACCCGCAGCATCAATTCTTTCAGTTTTTCAGCTTCAGCTCAACTTACTATTTATAGCAGGTTTTCGGGTCCTGCACACTCGGAGCCATTTTGGGGCATTAATAATCCAGGTGGATATTGGTGGCCACCCATCGAGTCCATTTGAACCCCCACCATCAGTTATTTCAATTTGTAAGTTTCGGCAAAACTTACTATTTTTAGCAGTTTTTTGGGTCCTGAACTTCCGGAGCCGTTTTGAGGCCCTAAACGACGTTTTTTGGGAAAACGGAGAGGGACCATTGTTGCTTGTTCAAAAATTGTACTCCTCGGACAGATCTTTCTAACGAGCTATTGATTGTGTCAAACGGAGATTGGATGCCAAAGTTACGTCCCCGGGAAGTTGAACCACCAATTTACCCAAACGGGGCCCACAGTTTTGGCGCTTCAGCTCCTACGGTTAGGGTTTTGGATGTTTCGAATTCTACCTTGTTTCTCAACAATAAATAGGCCCTCGAGCCTCATTGTAAGATAGTTCAGGCGGCTGGGAGCCGATACATCTCTTCTCAGAGATAAGCGCTACCAGTGCCCTAGCTCGCCACATCTCCATCATGTCTGCATTGTAACATAGTTCAAGGGCTGGTAGTCGCCACATCTCTTCTCAGGGATACACTACCAGTACCATAGCTCTTTTATTTCCATTATGTCTGTAATAGGCCTGCGAGCCTCAATGTAACACAGTTCAGAGGCCTGCGTATGCCACATCTCTTCTCAAAGATACGCTACCAGCGCCCTAGCTTGTTTCCATTATGTTTGTAAGCTTATTTCAGTCATTCTTTTATTAATAAAATGAAGCATTATTTCCACTGCATCTCTGTATCTATGGTTATATCTGTATTCTGTTGCGTTCCTGCATAAAATTCGGATCCCTTCCCCACTCATATATTTTCACACATTTCATTATAATCCCGCACATTTGAAATCATTTTTCCCATTGCCCAAAACCCAAAATTATTTACATTGTCGTCTCCTATAAACCTTTCAGAAGTACAATATACAATGAAGCAAGACCCATTCCCCGCCACACTCCCTTTTTCATTTCATTTTCCATTGAAAATCATTAAACTTACCCTTTTTCCGCCTTTTCGCTTTTACCTTTTTACCCTTACCTTTTTATTGATTTTCACTTACTCTGCTTCCTTATTCCCTGATCGCGATTAAAGTGGGCCATCCCTCCACGTCAACGGTTTACCTCATCCTCATCGTATTTCACAGATTATACATGTTTCACATCGCAACTAAAACTTAAAACTTGCGATTGCCAATTTGCGATATCACATCGCATATGTTTTAACTTACTTTTAAAAGTGCCCACAACATATTTGCTTTAACTTGTGATGCAGCAGGTTGGCCCCACCTCAACAACTCTACCGCCCACTTTACAACCTTTTGAAATACTTCGATATATTATGAAAAAATCATAAAACATTACCTTACTACGTAAAACACCGCCGATTGCAGTGGGCTCCATTTCTCCTTAAAACATCATCCTCCACTAAGCGCAAATCACACTTCGCAGTTTTAAACGTTTACCTTTTTTCCAAGTGATACATTCTGTGATGTGCGATGCGGGTAGGTCCCTCTCGTCGAACTTCACAAATTTTAGATGTTAACCCCACAACTTATAAATAAAATTTGAAAGTTGCAATGTGCGCCTGCGATCCGGTCCCACTTTTCCCCTGCCCACACTTACTTCCTTACTCGCGCTTCGCACTTCGCTGTTTTTAGTGTTTACATCCTCCCCGCATATAAAAAAACCTAAAAACTACAATCTGCGCTGTTGTCTGGTCCCACCGTCCCTCCACATCGCATCCCACTTCGCATCACATCTTCGGTAACATTCTTCATAAAGTTAAACTCTAAATGTTGCGAAGTGCACGGATGCAATGCGACTTCGGAATCGAAATTTAAAATATTTCAAGTCCGGTATATTGATTTTTCATGCTGTTTTGTTTATAAAAGGGTTTTACAAAACAAGAGAAAGGTCGAGTTGGGTAGTAAAAGGAAATCAACAATCCCTTAATGCAACAGTTCATTCGCCAACACAACATTTAGTCTGCCAGCATATCTGTAAAAGGTGATCCACGTCCTAACTACCCCACTACATTAGCACCTACTCTGCGTAGTGCATTCCACCGAGACTATAATTTTGTAATAAGTTAGAGTTTTTAGTTCAAGTTTAAGCCTAAAAATACCATGTCAGTTAGAGACTTCTTTGTTGTATTTTTTTTGTATAAAAACTTTATTTTTGGAAGTATCAAGGGTCAATTGATTGTGATCAGAATCATTACTCTATTTTGTAGTACTGTAAGATTTTCCAAAGCACTGGAGCATCAATAATAATCAAAGCATTCACAAGATTCTTGTGGCTTAAATGCTGGTGATGTTTTTCTTCAGTTAGTATTATATCGTTGTCCTCTTTCATTGTAAACATCTGAATTATAATTGTAAAGAAGAAAGCGTGATGAATATGATTTACTTCTGAGTACCTTATTCTGGCTGCCTTTATGATCATTATGCTTTCCACTGAAAGCCAAACTAAAGAATTCTTAATTTCTCTTTAGTTCTATTGAATCTATTCATATTTTTGTCATAAATCCATTTATAAATCCAAGAGATCCAGTGAATATTCCTAACTTGCCCTGTGTTTACTCTATGAAATATTGATGCAACCATCCAGTTATATTTTGACTCCATTTCCCAATAGATATTAATAAATTGAATACAATCAACCTTTCAAAATCCAAAGAAAACCCAAAACCAAAGTATTATCATATCTAGCCTAAAACTTATTTAAACAAAGCTATATCTTGTAGAGAGAGCCCTCTCCGAATTTAGGAAGGCTAGGTCCTGGATTCCAAAGTTGGTTTGATGTTGGACTATGTGATTAGTTCTCACAATCTCTAGCAAATTACAGAATGCAAACATAGTGGTGACCATACTGGGGAACAATTGAAATCAATCATAATTTATTTCAAATTCGAGCTCTAGTTAAATACTCACTGTATTAATATTCCATAGAGATTGCTATCTTTTTGTTTTTTGTAAATAAAAGTTTGAGTTTCATTTTATAGTGTGTGTTTTGATTTTTAAAAGCTAGCTTCCAAGAGACCTTATACAAGATCTCATCCTGATCCAAAACCTCCTGAAATAGTGGATGATCCTCAAAGGATTGGAAGAAAAACTAAGGATACTTCAAAGAAATCAATTAAACAGACAAGTTCATTAAAAATCCTGGGAAGTAATAATCCTATCCCAAGATCATAATCCCTTCATGTTAAGCTTGAGACCTTACAAGATATCAACTTTGACTTAAAGTTTGAGCAAAGCCTCTTTAGAAGCAAATCCCTAAATTGGGTAGATACAATAGTCCTTGACCAATCAATTCTACATCCACATTCACCTAAAAGTCCTTCTTCTTTAAAATTTGATCAAGAAATTGTCCAGGATTTTAAGATCCTTAAAGATTTGGTATTAGACTTTACTTCAGCAATTATAGATGCCTATCTTCAACAATCAGTGTAATTGTCTGCATTAAATACTACTGATTCATGCATTATATCCCAAACAGTTCAACAAAGATCTGTGAGTTCAACCCCTTCTGAAAATTCTCCTACTTATTCTCTCATAAAAACTCAAAGGCCTTCATCTCCATCACTTCATACCTCCTCTCGTTCACATATAGTTCATCCTTTTCCACCTATTAATACACCACCTATTAATCCATTACTTGTCAACCCTCCACCCCCAATCATGGATGCATGTTATGCTCCCTTGATTCTTCCTCAAAATCTAGGGGCTATGCCCCAAGACTATCAATCCAAAAGACCCCAATTCAATAACACCCAACACATTACTGCTCAGCAGCATGTTGACATAATGAATTATTTCTTTGATCGATATCAGATTGATGATGATGATGTTATGATGAGGTTATTCGTTCAAACCCTTGGAGATGAAGTTAGGAAATGGTTTAGAGCTTTACGAGCTTCTTCCATCAATGATCTAGCAGTTCTACAACGTCAATTTCTAGATAGATGGCAAGTTAAAAAGAACCCCCTCCAAATTCTATCAGAATATTAAAATATCAAAAGAGAAACTGGAGAAAGTGTGCATGATTATTGTGCTAGATTCAACTCTATTTATAATGCTATTCCTGCTCACATAAAACCACCCAAAGGATTAGTGTTGATTAAGTTTCCAGATGGTTTTGAAACAGACATAGCTTATCAGTTAAGAGAGAGGAATCTTGGCACTTTAGAGGAAATGCAGACCATAGAAGTTAGTGTAGAAGCCAATTTATTGGCCAAAAGAGATAGGATGAGAGTTGAGAAGCGAGTTACCATAAAATAAGAAGCATCAAATTCTAGTACTGATGCCAAGATAGATTCTTTAATGAGGGCAATGGAACAAATGATGATTGATAGAAACGTCCCTCGGGAAAACCAAAACCCTCCCCAAAACTGCAATAAAAAAAACAGGAGGAATCAACCATAGATTAAACAAAGGGGACCTGACCAACATATTATACCCCCTTTTCAAGACAATTATGTTGATGAAAATGGAGAGATCATTCAAGAAGAAGAAGACAACCAAATAAATTTGTTTGCTTTACAAAATAATGATATTATTTTTCTCAAAGAAGAAACCAAAAGCTATTTTCATTAGCTCAAACAGAGCTTGAATCGGATGAATATGAAGAACATAAACAAGGATTTGAAAATTCCATTATGGAGGTGCACAAACAATATAACCTTAGGAGCAGAAAAAGTTCTGACAATACTGCTAAAAAGAATACTGATCAACCTCCAAAAATTTCCTTTGATTTAGATCCTAATGAAATAGTAGAAAAGTCTTCTAAGAAATCTGCTAAAACTCCTGGTAAGAAACCTTTAGAGGTTTTTACTAAAAACACAGTTGATTTTATTTATAAAACAACTCAAACTGATGTTCCAACCACTAGTCAACAAACCCTACTTAAATCTAAAGAAATTGTCGATGTACTTGACATTCCTAATGTTGTAAAGATTCAATCATAATTTAATCTTGAAAACGAACTAGCTAAAGTCAAAATGTCCATCCCTTTGACATAGCTAATGAAAAAACAAACGTACAGAACTCAGGTAATGGAAGTACTGAAAATAGGGGAAACTGCTGACACTCTCAATCTGAATGATGATAAACCTGAATTGTTGTTTGGTCCAGAAGTAGATGGTAAGTTACAAGAAGGAGCAGTCCCTCCTTTCTATGTCAGTTAAACATACATGATAAAATTCTACATAATGCTACGCTAGGTTCAGGGTCTTCAGACAACTTAATGCCTAAAGTTGTAATGGAAAAGTCAGGTCTCGACATCACTAGGCCCTACAAATATCTATGCTCATTTGATTCAAGTAAAGTGAATTGTTTAGGTCTCATCAAGTACTTGTGTACAACTTTGTCTCAAATTCCAGCCAAAAGCCTAGTTATGGACATTGTCGTAGCAGACATTCCTCTTAAATATGACATGCTTTTATCACGTTCCTGGGGAAAAAAGTTACAAGGAACTCTTCAACTAGATATGAATTTTGCTACAATACCAGTCTTTGGCCAACAAAGAAGGTTATATAGGGAAAATCTCATGAAATATATGGTAAGCAGTCAAGAAAAACCTCATAATTACCCTCTATATTTTGTTCACACTGATTTGGATTCATTCATATTATTCAATGATACTGAAATTGAAGCCCAATTTAGAAATTACATGGACACACTTGAAAACTCAGCTCTAATCAAACAATTAACTCCTACTTTAGAACTCTTTTGGAATATGAACTTTGATGGGGCTTGTAGTAAAGAAGGCTCTGGAGCAGGAATCTGGTTATCTAATCCAGGTAATAATCATTGTGAAGGGAATTCCTATAAACTTAATTTTTAGTTCACCAACAATATTGTTGAATATGAATCTCTGATGTTAGGTCTGCAGTTGCTTAAGAAATTAGGGGCCAAAAGAATTACTGTGCAGGGAGATTCCGAATTAATCCTCAAACAAGTAAACGGATAATATGCTACTAAACACCCTAGATTAAGAGCCTACAAAAATAGAATGCTCAATTACTTACATAATTTTTTGGAATATGATCTAGTAGTAATTCCAATAAGTCAAAATGTCATAGCTGATAGTCTTGTTGTTTCTGCAAGCAATTGCAAAATACCTCACCCGAATAAACCACACAATTGAAATTAAGCATTGACCTGCAATACTAGATAACATGCGATACTGGTAGGTTTTTGGGAATGACAAATAGATTGAAAACTTCTTGCTGTCAAAAGAAGAGTTTGAGGAAACACAATTAGATTTGGATAATCAGGAACAAGATCAAATGAGACCAGAAGATCAGGTAAAAAATCAAGCAGTTGTGTACAATCCTTTGGTAAACCAGTGTTATAGATTAGATGTAAATAATCATTTAGATGAAAGTGTGCATAAATTATAAATTCATGAAATAGATCCTGAAAAGGAAGATTTTGAAATGCTTCAACTAAAAGATAACGTTTTTCCTCGGGGATTAGCTCCGTTAGAAGACCTTTTTGACTTCAATGATGTAGCAAAGAAGCCTAAAATTAAGCCATTGGAGCAGAAGTTGAGGAATGTAACATAGGTACTGAAAAAACTTGAATATGATTAAACTATCAAAAATATTACCTCTTATTACCAAAATAAAATATATATTCATATTCAAAGAATACATTGATGTGTTCGCTTGGAGTTATGAGGATCTAAAAGTTTATGATTCCAACATCATTCAGCAAAAAATTCCATTAAAGAAGAATAAAAGCCTTTCAAATAGAAGCTTCAGAGGATAAATCCAGTTTTGTTACCTTTAGTTGAGAAAGAAGTTAAACGAATGTATGATGCTAACATAATTTCCCCTCTCACATATTTGAAATGGGTGTCAAACATAGTACTAACCAGAAATAAAACTGGAGAAATAAAGTTGTGCATTGACTTTAGAAACCTGAATAAGGTTTCCCTGAAAGATAACTATCCCTTACCCAAAATGGACCATATCTTACCAGAGGTGATAGGATAAAATAAGATATCACTACTAGATGGTTTCTATGGTTATAACCTAGTCTTGGTTGATCCAGAAGATTAAGATAAAACAACTTTTACCACTCCATGGAGCACTTTCATGTATGTGAAAATGCCTTTTAGACTGATGAATGCTGGGGCCACGTTACAAAGATAAATGGAAATTTCCATTTTAGAAGAGATTGACCTCTTTATTGTAATCTATCTTGATGATGTAACTGTGTATTCAAAGTCTGATGAAGAACACTTGAGACATTTGAGACGAGTCTTTGAGAAATTCAGGAAATTTGGCATATCTTTAAATCCTAAGAAATCATTATTTGGCGTAGAAGAAGGTAAACTATTAGGACATATCATATCAAAATATGGAGTTAGAATTTACCCTAAGAGAATTGAAAAAATCCTAAAGATCAGTCCCCCAATAAACATTAAATAACTTCAATCATTCATAGGGAAAATAAAATTTTTGAGAAGATTTATCCCTAATCTTGCTGAACTTCTTAGAAACATAACCAATATGCTCAAGAAAGATTATGGAATTAAATGGAGTATAGAAGCTAGGAAATATTTTCACATGGTAAAATAGACATTAACTAAAGCACCAGTGTTGATCAGTGCAGTTTTTACTAAAGATTTTATAATCTTTTCTTTTGCTTCTGAGCACACTGTTGCAGCTATTTTACTGCAGAAAAACAGTGAAGGATTTGAGTAGCCAATAGCTTTCTTTAGCAAATCTTTAAGAGATTATTCTCTCAAGTATAACATCATGGAAAAACAAGCCTTTGTACTAGTCAAAGCAATTGAATATTTTAGAGTTTATATTCTACATTCACATATAATTTCTTATGTACCTAATGCTGTGGTAAAAGATATTTTAACACAGAATGGACCAGATGGCAAAAGAGGAAAATGGATTGCAGTAATTTTGGAATATGATCTGGAAATAAAACCTACCAAACTGATTAAAGGGCAAGGACTTGCATATCTTATGGCTGAGTCCAATTTTCAAGCTCTAGACATAAATTTGGTAGCAAATTTGGATGATCAAGAGGAGCAGGCAACTCCACAAATCAATGAAGAATTTTTAAATTCTCCCTAGTATGCAAACTTGGTTTATGTATTATTTAATTTAAATGCTCCTCCTGGTCTTACAAAAACTAAAGCTAGCTTTTTGAAATTAAAAGTAGTAAAATTTTGCATCATTGATAATGTCCTTTATTGGAAAGATTCGGGTGGCCTATTACTCAAATGTTTGTTGAAAAATGATGCAGACAATATTATGAATGATTTTAATAAGGGAGACTGTGGTGGCCACTTGTATTGGAAGACTACTGCTTATAAGATTCTTAGGGCTGCTTTTTACTGGCCCACCCTATTTTCTGATGTCTACAAGAAAGTCACAACCTGTCATAAGTGTCAAATTTTTGAAGGTAAAAAGAAACTTCTACCCTTGCCTCTCAAACCCATTTCCGTTGAAAGCCCATTCCAACAATGGGGTTTTGATTTCATAGGTGAAATCCATCCTCCTTCCTCTACCCAACACAAGTGGATTTTAACAGTCACATATTACTTCACTAAGTGGATAGAAGCCATCCCTTCCAGAAGTGCCACTGATGTTGTTATTACCAAGTTCCTTGAGACCCATAGCCTGTCCAGATTAGGCTACCCAAGGAAAATCATCTCTGACAATGCAACAACCTTTAAATCCAAAAAGATGGTTGAATTCTGTGATAAATATCATATTTATTTAGGAAATTAAACAACCTATTACCTACAAGGTAATGGACTGGCTGAATCATCCAATAAGAGTCTAGTAAACATCATGAAGAAATTATTAGAACAGAATAAAAAATCTTGGCATAATAAGTTAGTTAGTGCACTTTGGGCTGACAGGGTTACTACAAAGAAGTCCATTGGTATGTCACCATACCAACTTGTCTATGGAATGGATGTTGTTTTTCCATCTTCTCTAGCACAACCAATGATGAAAATGATGCAAGAGTTACAAGTGGAACCAAATGATGCAATCAGAAGGATTCATCAAACCATTTAGTTGCAACAAACAAGAGAAGAGTTATATAATAGAACACAACTCATCTAAGAAAATATCAAGAAAATCTTTGACAAAAGGACCAAGGCAGCTGATTTTTCTATTGGTGACAAGGTTTTAAAATGGGATGCAAGGAGAGAAAACAAAGGAAAGTATAAAAAGTTTGATAATATCTGGATGGGACCATATGTTATAAATTCTTTTAGAGGTGACAATGCATTTTTTCTCACAGATATAGATGGAACAAAGTTACCTGGTGGTCCTGTAAATGGTAGGATGTTGAAGCATTATTTATCCTAGTCTAAAGATTATTTTTTTATCATTGTAACTATCATAGTCAACATATATTGGATTGGATGTTTTGCTGATTAAGGTTGAAGCCCGTAGAGAAGGGATGAAGCCATGGTCAACAAACCATCATAATATTTGAAAGCAGAAAAGGAATTAGATTATAGATTGCTCAGATGCCCAATGGATAAGGCTACTGATCACAGGTTCTTGACACTTGAATGCATGGAAGTGCCATCCCCAATTGGAGCTACTGTTAGGGTCCTATATTTCATAGGATCTCAAAGTGACTGAGTTTATTATTTTGGTCAAGTTTACTTTGTAAAATGATTTCCAAATTTGCAAATAAATTTCAAAATAAATAAAAAAGACGAGATAACATAAAAAATCAAAAGAGGGTATATGTTATAAATAAAAAAATATAAGATGTGAATCCCATCAAAAAGAAGAAAAAAAAAAAATTCTGAAAGTGTTGCACATTCAAAAGCCACTACTCTTAAGTTTAGATTACTTCTGAAAATAAATTGTGTGCAGCTTGTTTTAAAATGCCACAAACGTTCAATAAAATTAAATCATACAGTTTAATCATGATTGAATTAGGTTTAAATTTCTTGTCAATAGGTAGTGAAAAATAATTTTTCAAACTGTTTAATCTTGATAGATTAATGAGTTAGGTAGAAAATAAAATTGGTTCAATAGCTTAATCTGAACCAAGGAAGGTGTTTTAACATCATTTTTTTTGATAAGTTAGCATAAGTAGTTGAATAAGTTCAAAATGATAAGGTAGGATATGGATGCAAAAGAATGAAAAAGTTAAAAATGTTAGGAAAATTATTATGTTTATAGGCATCCATGTAAATAAAATGTTAGGTGTTAGATGCCCTAAACAAAGAAGGGAAAATAAAATGTTAGGTGTTAGATTCTCTAAAGAAAGGAGGCAAAACAAAATGTTAGGGAAGCAAGAAAGAAAAAGAAAAGCTTCATTCTGTTTTAAAGGTTTTGATTGGCTGCTAGTCTAAATGCGCCTATGGAAAAGTTATTTGTATGGTTTAAATTCTGATTATTAATTTCTATCCTAAAGTTTTAAACCATAGCATATTTTCCACCTACTTTCATTTTCCTTTTTTATTTCCTTCCCCACTCATATATTTTCACACATTTCATTATAATCCCGCACATTCAAAATCATTTTTCCCATAGGCCAAAACCCAAAATCATTTACATTGCTGTCTCCTACAAACCTTTCAAAAGTAAAATATGAAATGAAGTGGGACCCATTCCCCACCACGCTCCCTTTTTCATTTCATTTCATTTTCCATTGAAAATGATTAAACTTACCCTTTTTTTGCCTTTCCACTTTTACCTTTCTACCCTTACCTTTTTATCGCTTTTCACTTACTCCGCTTCCTTATTCCCTGATTGCGATTAAAGTGGGCCATCCCTCCATGTCACTGGTTTACCTCACCCTCATCACATTTTGTAGATTATACATGTTTCACATCGCAACTAAAACTTAAAACTTGCGATTGCCGATTTGCGATATCGCACCGCATATGTTTTAACTTACTTTTAAAAGTGCCCACAACATATTTGTTTTAACTTGCGATGCGGTAGGTTAGCCCCACCTCAGCAGCTCTGCCCCCCACTTTATAGCCTTTTGAAATAGTTCGATATATTATGAAAACATCATAAAACATTACCTTACCGCATAAAACTCCGCTGATTGCAGTGCGCTCCATTTCTCCTTGACACGTCATCTTCCACTAAGTGCAAATCGCACCTCGTGGTTTTAAAAGTTTACCTTATTTTTCCAAGTGCTACATTCTGCGATGTGTGAGGCGGGTAGGACCCTCTCCCCGCACTTCGCAAATTTTAGATGTTAACCCCACAACTTATAAATAAAATTTGAAAGTTGTGATGTGTGCCTGCAATCTGGTCCCACTTTTCCACTGCCATGTCACTTACCTCCTTCCCCGTGCTTTGCACTTCGCTGTTTTTAGTGTTTACATCCTCCATGCTTATAACAAAACTTAAAAATTGCGATCCGCGTTGCGGTCCGGTCCCACCGTCCCTCCACGTCGCATCCCACTGCGCATCACATCTCCGGTAACATTCTTCATAAACTTAAACTCTAAATGTTGTGAAGTGCGCGGATGAGATTCAACTTCATAATTGAAATTTAAAATATTTCTAGTCCGGTATATTTATTTTTCATGCCGTTTTGCATTAGGGGACTTTTGAGGTCTAAAATGGGCCTCCTGAGGAAAATGTACAATCAAAATTCATTTTATGAGAACCAATCACATTTTAGGGGATGACATCATCCCTAATGGTTGAGGTGGCATTGCTTGAGTTAAAGGTACTTACTTGTCACATTCTCAATGGTGGATAAAAACTCATGGTTAACCATGGTAGTGCTCTAAGTACTTTTAAAGTCAAAGTAAAGTACTCATAATAAATGTTATTTCACACTTTTTGAATAAAAATATATTATTGTCATTTCATATTTCTTGAAAGAAACAATGCATATCCCTATACATTTATTATATTATATTATATTATATTATTTTTATATAATATATTAATTACATGTTATTATACAATTTAAATAATATAAATTTTAATTAATAGCATATAATATAATTAAGAATTTATAAATTTATATTTATATTTTATTTTAGTTATTTAAGTACAAAGGACAAATGCATTAGTTTTTCAATGATGATGACTTTTTCTAGAAAAACTCATTATTATTTATAGTCATATCAATACAATTTTTTTATTAATTTTATTTTGGTACAAATTTTGAATTGAATTTAACTATGGTTACATTGATTGTGGTGCAAAAAGTGAATTGAAATTTCATAAATATTATTTTATTGGTTTAGCTATTATTTTATTATTTCCTTAGAAGGCCCATTTTAGACCTCAAAGTTCTCCTAATGGTTTACAAAAGGGTTTTGACACAACAAAATGATTTCAGGTGAGAAAACAACAGAAAGTTCGAGTCGGGCAGTAAAAGGCGTTCATCACTCCCTTAATGCAACAGTTCATTCGCTAGCGCAACATTTAGTCTGCCAGCATATCAGTAAAAGGTGGTCCACGTCCTAACTGCCACACTACATCAGCACATGCTCTGCACAACGCATTCTACTAAGACTATAATTTTGTAATAAGTTAGAGTTTTTAGTTCAACTTTAAGCCTAAAAATACCATGTTAGTTAGAGACTGTTTTGATGTAATTTTTTGTATAAATACTTCAGTTTTGGAAGTATCAAGGGTCAATTGATTGTGATCAGAATCATTACTGTCTTTTGGAGTACTATAAGCTTTTCCAAAGCACTAGAGCATCAATAATAATCGGACCATTCACAAGATTCTTATGGGTTAAATACTGGTGATGTTTTTCTTCAGTTGGTATTGTTTCATTGTCCTCTTTCATTGTAAACATCTGAATTCTAATTGAAAAACAGAGAGCCTGATGAATAGGATTTACTTTTGAGTACCTTATTCTGGCTACCTTTATGATCATTATGTTTTCCACTGGAAGCCAAACTAAAAAATTCTTAATTGCTATTTAGTTCTGTTGAATCTATTCATATTTCTGCCATACATCCATTTATAAATCCAAGAGATTCAGTAAATATTCCTAGCTTGCTCTGTGTTTACTCTGTGAAATATCGATGCAACCATCCAGCTATATTTTGACTCCATTTCCCAATAGATATTAATAAAGTGAATACAATCAATCTTCCAAAATCCAAAACAAACCCAAAACCCAAGTACTGTCATAACTAGCCTAAAACTTATTTAAATTAAGCTATATCTTGTAGAGAGAGCCCTCTCTGAATCTAGGAAGGCTAGGTCCTGGATTCCAAAGTTGGTTTGATGTTGGCCTATGTGATTAGTTCTCACAATCTCTAGCGAATTACAGAATGCTAACAATACTCACTGTCTCTACGAAAATTTCTTGTCCTAACCCAACACCACTCAACATTATTCTAACTTTTTTCCATCAACATCTTGTTTATTCTTTTTGAAATTCCATTTTGTTGACGTGTGTTGTGAAACCCGTTCCAAAAATAGAAGAAAAGAGATATCAATGCCTTAGAAATGAGCCACTTTGAGGGGGAAACCTCCAATACATTACATGCATGAACAATTCTTGGATGATACAAATTACAAAACCTCTTTTCTATATACAGGAGTCCATGGGGCCACAATGTAATCCTAGTGGGGCTACAATGTAATCCTAGCCGACCTAACAGTAATAATTTAAGGGAACAATAATAACAATATGGGGGTTACAGGGGTACAATAATAATAATAAGGGGGTTACACTAACAACAATAAGGGACTATACTAGTAATATAGGGACCTAACAAGCCCCTCTCCTTCAAAAAAGTATTGTTCTCAACGCTTGAGTAGCTCTGGGTGCTTCTGTATAAAATTCTCATCCTCCCATGTAGAATTTTCAGTGGGTAAGTTCTTCCACTTGATGAGATACTTTGAAATTGATCGATTTTGTAGCTGTCGAGTTCTTGTTTCCGTGATCGCTTCAGGTTCCAATATGATTTTTCCTTCCTCATCAAGTTCTGGCAATATTGTTTGAACTGGAATATTTTCACCTATAAGCTTCTTTAAGAATGAAACATGGAAAACTGGAAGCACTCGTGAAGAAGCAAGAAGCTCTAATTTTTATGCCGTAGTACCAATCTTTTACAACACCTTGTAAGGACCATAGTAATTTGACGATAATTTATTATCCTTCTTAGCTTGCCTAAAGGAAATTTTTTTGTATGGTTGTAGCCGTAAAAATACCCACCTCCTACATCAAAACTTCTCTCGCTGCGATGTTGATCTGCCTATTGTTTCATTCGATTTTGTGCCAGATTCAGGTTATCCTTTAAGAGTTGGACAACTTATTGTTGATGCTCGATGTGACCTTCCACTACTTGAACCTTCGAATTTTCTCCTAAAGATGATGTGATGGACGGTGGATGATATCCATAAAGTGCCATAAATGGGGTCATCTTTTCTGCAGTATGGAAGGAAGCGTTATACCACCATTCAACAAGAGGTAACCACTTGAACCATTGTGTTTGTTTATCAGATGCAAAACAACGAAGATATGCTTCCAAACATTTATTTACTATCTCAGTTTGACCATCAGATTGAGGATGATAAGATGAGCTATGAGCTAATTGAGTACCCAAACAAGAAAATAACTCCGTCCAAAAATTTCTAATAAAAATGGGATCTCTGTTGCTCATAATAACCCTTGGGTTTCCATGTAGCTTTTGAATTGTGTCCATAAATGTAGTAGCAACTGTACTTGATTTAAATGGATGAGATAATGCACAAAGGTGTGCATACTTGGTAAGTCTATCAACTACCACCATGATGACACTCTTTCCTTCAGACTTAGGTAAACCTGTGATAAAATCCATTTAAATATCCTCCCAAAATTGACTTGGAATGGATAAAGGTTTTAGAAGACCCAGGGTCTTAATTGTCTCAACTTTATTCTGCTAGCAAACCAAACATTCCGCCACAAAATTTTGAATATTAGATTTAAGGCCATCCAAAAAAATTCTTTCTTCACCCTATGGTAAGTTTTTAAAAATCTTGAGTGTCCTCCTAAAGGAGAAGTGTGCAATTCCAAAAGAATATTTTGTTTTAGTTGGGAATGATTACAAAGATATAAGCGATCTTTGTACCATAAGGAATCATTTTTCCAACTAAATGTATCATATGTACTAGGATTTTGCTGTAAATTTTGAATGAGTGTACACACTTCTTCTTCCTTCTTCCATTCATCCCTTGCTTCAGTTATCCAATTTGGTTGGATAATAGAAATGGCACAAAGCAATTCTTCCACCTCTTCATTCTTTCTTGAGAGTGCATCTACAACAACAACATTTTGTAGATGATTTCAACATCATAACCCAACATCTTTGTGACCCATTTTTGCTGCTTTTCTGATTATATTATTTGTTCCAAAAAATGTTTAAGACTATCATGATCAGTTTTTACCTTGAATTTTCTTCCCATTACGTAAGGTCGCCATTTATTTAGTGCATGTAGTATTGCTAACATTTCCTTCTCATAAATAGCTTTGTGTAAATACTTTCCTTTGATTGGGTGACTTTCAAAAGCAAACCAATTCCATTTCTCGAGGCATCACATTCCATAGTAAAGGCTTTTGTGAAGTCTGGCGTAGCTAAGACTACCGCTAGGCACATTGCCTCTTTAAGATGTTCAAAGGTCTTAGTAGCTTTAGGAGTCCATGAAAATGCATCTTTCTTCAATAATGTTGTTAGAGTTTCTCCTATTCTCCCATAATTATTAACAAACTTGCGATAATACTCTGTTAACCCGAGAAATCCTCGCAATTCCTTTATGGTTGTGGGGACTTTCCATTCCTTAATGGCTTTAATTTTGTTATGGTTCATTTTAACACCCTCATTTAGATACACATATCTTACATTCACCCTGCACTAAAGCAAGCAACATTTGGATGTTTTTGCATATAATTGTTTCTCCTCGTGCAGATAGTTTGAGCACCCTGTCAACATGTTGAACATGATCCTTCCAAGACCTGTTGTAGAATAGTATATCATCAAAAAATACTAACACAATTTTTCCAAGGAAGGGTTTGAAAATGGAATTCATCAACCCTTGAAATGTAGAAGGTGTATTGGTAAGGCCAAAAGACATGACCAAAAATTCATAATGCCCCTCAGGAGTTTGAAATGTTGTTTTCGGAATATCTCCAATCTTCATTCTAATTTGATGATATCTTGAACGCAGATACAACTTGGTAAAATAAATTGTTCCATGTAATTCATCCAATAATTCATCAATCATAGGAATGGGAAATTTATCTTTAATGGTGAGCTTATTGAGCTACCTATAATCCGGACACATTCGCCATGATCCATCCTTCTTCTGTACCAATACTACAGTAGTAGAGAAAGAACTTTGAGTAGGTTGAATTATACCCGCCTCTAACATTTCTGAAATCATACGCTTAATTTCGCTCTTTTGGACGTAAGGATATCTATAAGGCTTGATGTTTGGAGGAAAACTTCCCGGAATCAAATGAATAGCATGATCATGATCATGAATAGGTGGGAGTCCTTTGGGAGTTTCAAACACCTTGGAATGATTTTCCAAGACTTGTTGGAGATCTGCAGAAATAGATGATTTTGATGTTGGAACTTCTAGTGAGCATAATTGTGCAATTACGCCTCATTTTTCTTTCTTTAGAAGCTTTGTCATGACATTAGAGTTTATTATCTTTCCCAGCTTCCCTGCAATACCCCGTAATTTGACTTCCTTTCCTTCTGAAAAAAATTTCAAGAAAATTTCTTGAAAATTAAAAGCTACCGTCCCCAAATATTGTAACCATTGTACTCCTAGTACAACATCAACACCTCCCATAGGAATGGAAAGCATTGGACTATTCATTACATATTCCCCCATGGTTAGCTTGATATTGTGGCATTTTCCAGAGAAATTTATAGTTCCTCTATTTGCAACCATCACTTGACATTCTGGTGCTGGGTATAGGAAACAGTTCAATTCCATGGCTAACTTACAATGAATAAAATTATGGGTACTACCTGAATCAACCAAAACTATTACCTTTTTCTTCTTGATATGTCCTTCTATCTTGAAAGTTTGAGGAGTGGTAATTCCTGCCAATGCATTACACGATATGGTCAAACTCATTTCTTCCTTTTCTAGGGCTCGTTCCTAGTGTATATCCTCTTCTTTTGAATATTATTGTTCATTTTCTTCTTCCTCTTCACAATCTATGTAAAATAATTTCTTCTCAGCACACTTATGACCTTTAGTTTATTTTCTATCACAATTTTAGCAAAGCCCTCTTGCTCTTTTTTCTTCCAATTGTTGTGGTGTCAACCTTGTAGGTTGTGGAAATCTAGGAGTAGCAACACTTCCATCTTTATAGAAGTGAGTGGTAGGCTTCCTTGTCGCCATAATTTTACATTCAATTTTTCTTGCCAACCCGAATGCCTTCTCCAATGAATCAGTTTCCCAAACACGGACTTCATGTTGGATGTTATCCTTTAAAGTCCCTATGAAGGCATCAATCTTGTGTTCCTCTAGAATATCAATTACCCTTATATTCAATTTTTGGAAGTCCTCAATGCTCCCCCACCAACCCTTTTGTTTGAGATTTATCAATTGGCTGAAGAAGGTGTTTTTCCTTACAGATTCTCATAATGTGATATCATTTCCTCCGTAAAAATTGACCAAGAATTTTTTTACGTGGAGAAAAAGCCATAGATACCATACAAATGTAGTTTTAATTGAAATGCAAAGTTAATATTCTTTGTGTGTTTTGCATATTATGGAGATCAAAATATTTCTCCATCCGTAGTATCCATGTTACAGGATCCTTTCCATCAAACTTCCTCATATCCATTTTTGGAATATGGTGGTTCTTCCCGCCAACATCAGAGTTTATGAAATCACGATTGACATTTATTTTGTTCTCATCATGAGGTTCTTCTACTATCTTTTCACCATTAGGAAACATTTCTTGTATCAACTTTGTCAAACTTTCCATGTCTGCTTTTAGATCATTCTTCATGTTTTCCATCTTAGCTTCCATGTCATCCATCTTAGCCTCCATGCCATCCATCTTAGCTTCCATGCCATTCTTCAAACCATCCATATTAGATTCCACGCCTTTATTCAAACCATCCATCTTAGTTTCCAGCCTTTCTTCAAAGCTTCCATGTCATTTTTTGTTGCTCTTTCTAAGAGCAAAATTTGTTGCATTTGTTCTTGTAATTTGGATATGTCATGTCGCCATTCTTCGTCTTCATGAGTCATAGTACAGCCTTTTAAAGGCTTAATGGGTGTTGAATTCATTTTAGGGGCCATTTTAGAATCCACTACTAATATCTATTCTACAATATGCCCTTGGAATCGATTCAACTTGATTCTTCAAACAAGACTTACGCAATTCATGAAAAAATACACACCTTTTACTTGCTTTTGAGGAACTCGATATTGAAATTGAATTATCTCTATAACTGTGGATCCTAAATATCTGAAATTCGGCCTTATAGTAGCCCTCTGAAGCTTCTTTCAAATGCCATAGGTTTGACCTGATTTGGATGCTTCAAGGCAAAGTTATTCCCAATCTCCCACAATGACGTAATTATGGATTGGTTTAGTAGAGTGCACTTGTACGGCATGCCACGTATCACTGTTTCCTCCTTTAGCTCTAAATTTGATAAAAATGAAACTATAGTCCCTGTACTTGCTACCACTTTTTACCGAATTCCAATCCGATGCTCAGAGAGAGAGTTATAATGATTTTCCCACAATCACCTCTTTGAGATGAAAATCGGGAGCCTGAAAAATCCTTAACTTCCATAGACCATATCTTCGAAAATATTATGAACTAAGCTGTAAAATTTTGCGATGAGGTTCCTCAGGATTTCGGCTTTGCGCTCTACAAATTTTCGCTTCTGAACCTTCGTAGAAAAATAGTTATAGCGAAAATGCCACGATGACCCGTTGAGGTTAAATTTAGGAGTCTGAAAAAATCCCTAACTTCCACAGATCATATCTCCGAAAATATTGTGAACCAAGCTCTGAAATTGTGTGACAATGTTCCTCAGGATTTGAACCTTTGTAGAAAAAAATATATAGTGAAAATTCCACGATGACCTGTTTGGAGCAACGAAACCCTAGAATCCAAAGCTCTGATACCAAATGTTGTGAAACCAGTTCCAAAAATAGAAGAAAAGAGATATCAACACCTTATAAATGAGCCACTTCGAGGGGGAAACCTCCAATACATTACATGAATGAATAATTTTTGGATGATACAAATTACAAAACCTCCTTTCTGTATATAGGAGTCCATGGGGCCACAACGTAATCCTAGTGAGGCCACAATGTTATCCTAGCCAACCTAACAATAATAATTTAAGGGCACAATAATAACAATATGGGGGTTACAGGGGTACAATAATGACAATAAGGGGGTTACACTAACAACAATAAGGGACTATACTAGTAATATAGGGACCTAACAATGTGTGTATGGAGCAATATTCTGTTGTGATATATCACACTTCTTAAAGAAATATTCAAATTCCTTTCCACAAAACTCTCCACCATTATATGTCCTCAACACCTTAATTTTCTTCTCTATCTGATTTTTTACTAGAGCTTTAAATTCTTTAAACCTGTCGAAGACTTCAAATTTATTGTTGAGGAAATATATCCATGTGTTCCTCTAGAAGTCATCTGTACATAAAATTTTCCTAGTGATGGCACTGACACATGTCCATGTTGAGAATTCAATAGGGAAGTAGATTAGTTAATTCCCTTTTCTTGATAACTATTTGTGTTATCTTTTTACTTATTATCTTTGTTACTTATTATTACAATGTGCAATACATAAAAAAACTATCAAAACAATAAGAACAGTGACATGGTATATAGGTTGCAATCGAGGGCCAAAATCCCTCCTCTTGAGGGGAAAACCCATAAATATCTTCTTATAGATTCTTCAATTGACGAATACCATGATCTAGTGACAGAAAAATACCCTCCAAGATCAAGATCAACATGACCTCCAACTGCAACTTCTTCGACCTCTCCAGAAAGTTTGAAATATTTGAACTACCGCAACTACCGTGAAATCAATTGAGACTTCAATCTCTCAGAGCTTCTCTCCTTCCCTTCGCGTGCCTTTTCTTGAGATGTAGGACTAGAGAGATTCCCTAGAAGCCCTTCGATTGCCTTCTTTTCTTCCTCTCCTCCAAGATCGAACCCAAGGATGCCCTAGCGCAGAAACCCTAGCTTCGACTTGCACGTAGGAGAGAGAGAGACCCAGTCCAAGCACCTCGGCTTCCTTCGACTCCTTCTTCATCCTCTTCTTCGACCTTCTTCTTGTTCTCTTCTTCGCATATGATGACAGTGAGTGAATTCCTTATGGAGGTCGAGTTCCTCTCCTTATATAGGCTTCTTTCAAGGGAGACGTGGTTCTTCATGTAGGCCGACTTGATCTTGGAGGTATTTTAGAGACAAAATAAATTTCTCTTTACAAGTTACAATGTGCCCAGAGGGTCTTCAACATATGACAATGACTCTTATACCTAGGACAAATCATAGAAGCACTTTAATAAGTGCTTGACCTATAAAATAAAGAACTTGAGCATGAAACCCATTCTCCAATAATATTTTCTTTTCATTTTATAATTTACAATTAAGAAGAATACTTTTCATACTTATGAAGACCGAACCTAGTTACACATTTTTCAACACTCCCTCTTAACTAGGGAGGTATTCATAAGAGGTACATGGTCATTCTCAATCTGAAGAGATCTCATAAGAAGAGTCGGATTGGTAACCCCTCTGTTTTGCATCATATCAACCAACATTGTCACATAACAAGGCCTTGATTAACAACTCTATCTCTTCACAAGATTAGAGGACAATGTTGGCGAGACCAATGATTTATAGACATCATCATCATTGTCTCTCAAGGTACATACTCCACTCCGGTGTTCACCGAATATGACCTTCCATTGGACTATTCTTATCTTGGGTGGCTAATCCTCAAAGAATATCGGTCCACGACTACTCTTATCTTGAATTCCCTACCACATTCTCAAAGAGCATAGAATGCTAGATGGTTACCCAATCCTCCATTATTTCTTCAAGTGAAGACGACAATGTAGTGTCTATCTCTCCCTCTAAAATAGGGAGGATACATCCACCAAACCAAGCTTGTCTCTTAAATACACAAGATTTTTGATTGGAAGTGATTTCATCAATATGTCAGCTACTTATTCATCAGTGAAGATATACTGAAGTTGTAGCACACCATTTTATACTAAATCACAAATATAAACATTGTTACCGATGAAATAGGTAACCTGACCTCAAAACGAGAACTCTAGCGCAAAAAGACTCAAAAAACATGAAAACAATTCAAACAAAAAAAAGTGTATTCCGTAACGCACTTGGTTTTTTCACACAAATTTCAACATTTTATAACTATGCTAAAAACAAAATGGTTTCTCGAAAAAAAAGGATTGAAAAAACACTCTCAAAACAAAACCAAATATGTCGAATAAAAAATTTGTGTCATATTTTTGACATTTTTAAAAATAGAAATAACATTTTTTAATTTTCAAAATTCAAACATTAAAAAAAAAACCTAAAATTTAAGAAAAAAATAAATTTAAAACATAAAAACATTTTAAAGCTTAAAATTAAAAAATATATAGGAATAAAAAAATAAAAATAAAAACAAAACATAAAATTTAATTCAAACATTAAAAAAAAAACCTAAAATTTAAGAAATAAAATAAAATAAATAAATAAATAAAGATTAAAATTTCAAAATATATAGAAATAAAAAAAATAAAAATAAAAACAAAATAAAAACATTAAATTAAAAAAAGAAAAAAAGAAAAAAAGAAAAAAGGAATAAAATATAGAAATTAAATTTAGAAAAGAAAAAAATGTTAAAAAAAAAAAAACATTATTTAAATTAAAAGTAAAAAAATTAAAAATTAATTAAAAATTAAAAATGAAAAATAAAATACAATAAAAATATTAAATTTAAAAAATATATATTAAAAAACAAATAAATTTTAAAAAATAAATTACATTTAAATTATAAAAAATAATATATATATATATATATATATATATATATATATATATATATATGAACTTAAATTAAAAATATATATATTAGATTTTATTAAATTAAAAAAAAAATTAATATTAAAATAACAAATTAAATTAAAAAAAAAAAAATTTAATAAATAAATGAATAAACAAATAAATTTTGAAATAAAAAATAAATTTTAAATATAAAGAGAAAAAAAAACATTGTTAAAATAAAAATTAAAAAAACTTTAAAAATCGATCAAAAATGAATATATATATATATATATATATATATATATATATATATATATATATTTTTGAAATAAAAAATAAAATAAAAAACAAATTAATCTGAAAATATTAAGTTTAATTAAAAAAAAAATTCTAATTTTAAATACACAATTTTAATTGAAATAAAAAAATATAAAAATTTTATGTAATTAAAAAAAATAATAAAAATAAAAATATTAAATTCAAATAAATTAAAAAAAAAAAACAAAATTTATTAAATTTTAAAAAATTAAATGAAAAAACTAAACATAAAATTTAATAAAAAAAAAATAAAATTAAAAAATTAAAAAAAAATTAATTAAATAAAAAAAAATACAAAATTTAATAAAAATTATTAACAAAATTTAGAAAAAAGAAAAATAAAAAAAAATGAATAAAATTAAAAATAAAAAATTAAAAAAGACAAAAAAAATTAAAACAAATTAAATTTTAAAATAAAAATTGAATTAAAAAAATCAATTTTAATTTTTTGAATTAAAAAAAAAAAAAAAAAAATCAAATAAAAAAAAATATTAAAAATTAAAAAAATAAAATTAAAAAAAAAGCATTTTTTGATCGTGGTGGCGTCGCCAATCAGCGTCCCACCCAGGTGGCGGCAGAGGCCGATTCCGGGAATCGGCCTCCCGCCGGGTGCGGGCGAATCCGAGAATCGGCCTCCCACCGCGGGAGGGCGATTCCGGGAATCGCCCTCCTGCCGCGGGAGGCCGATTCTCGGAATCGGCCTCCGCCACCACCTGGGCGGGAAGCCAGTTGGCGGCGCCACCACGATCAAAAAATTCTTTTTTTAAATTTTTTTATTGATTTTTAATTTTTTAATAATTATTTTTATTTTTATTTTTATTTTTTATTTTATTTTATTTATTTTTTTTGATTTGATTTTTTATTTTTATTTTTCATTTGTAATTTTTAATATTTTTTAATTGAATATATATATATATATATATATATATATATATATATATATATATATATATATATATATATATATATATATATATATAGTTTTAATTAATATTTTTTTTTAATTTGATTTTTTTTTTTAATTTTTTTTTTTAATTTCAAAAAAATAAAAATTATTATTTTTTTAATTCAAATTTTTTATTTTAAATTTAATTTGTTTTAATTTTTTTTTTTAAATTTAATATTTTAGATTAATTATTTTTTAAAATTTAAAATTTATTTATTAAATTTTAATTTTATTAAATTTTTTTTTTTTTTTTTTAATTTTTTAGTTTATTTAGTTTTTCATTTTTAAAATTTTAAAATTTATGGATATTTGTTTTTTAATTATTTGCACGTAGTTTTTTTTTTTGTTTTTTAATGATAGGTTTTTTTGTTTTTGTTTTTAATATAAATTTTTAAATTTAAATTTTCTTTTTCAATTTTCAATTTTGTTTTGTTTTGTTTTGTTTGTTTGTTTGTTTGTTTTTTTTTTTTAATTTGTTTTTTTTTGTTAATTTTAAGATTTGTATTTTTTTTTCTTATTATTATTATTTTTTTAATTTAAATTTTTAAATTTAATTTTTTCTTTTTTTATTTTATTTTATTTTGTCTAAATTTTAATTATTTTTAAATTTTCTATTTTTAATTTTCTATTTTTATTTTATTTATTTATTTATTTTTTAAATTATATGGTTTTTTTTAATAACTTAGAAAAAAAAAAATTTGATGTTTTTTTTTTTTTTTAAATTTTTTTGGTTAATTTTTTTTTTTTTTTTATTTAAATTATGTGTTTTTTTTTTTTTCAAATTTTGTCATTTCTTTTGATATAATTTTCGAATATTTTTTTTTTTTTTTTGTTTTATTTATTTATTTATTTTTGTTTAAATTTTTTTATTTTTATGAGTTAATTTTGTTTTTATTTTTACATTTTTATTGGTTTTTTTATTATATATATATATATATATATCTAAGTTTTGTGTTTTATTACCAACATGAAAATCACCACTCTAAAAAAAAAGGTTGATGCTGCATCAATACGTTTCAAAATTAGCATGAAAATCACCGCTCTAAAAAGAAAAGTTGATGCTGCATCAATACGTTTCAAAATTAGCATGAAAATCACCAACATTTTAAAACAAATATTCATACTTCATAAATAAAAATATTAGAGTGTCAAAAATGTGCACAAAAAAAAAGGGGGTGATTCTGCATCACCACTTTTCAAAATTGGGTGCTTTTTATGCTACCAAAAAAAAGTAGGTAACAGTGCGGTTACCTATTTCATCGGTAACAGTGTTTATATTGATACTTGTTGTTTATATGCTTTGTATTTCCATGAAATACTGGATCTTCAAACAAACATATACAACTAGTTTTGTCACAAAGTATCACTGTAGCGTTCATCGGTCCTTTAAACACGTTGGATAACAAATTCCTTAACCAAACTGATTCTCTGCTTACTTCACAAGCTGCAACATATTAAGCCTCAACACTACTCAAAGCAACGATGGCTTAATTTTTGCTCATCGATGAGACCATGGAGTATCCCAAACTAAAACATCCTCTTGTAGTGCTTCTTCCATCTTGTTCACTACCTCCCCAGTCAGAAATTGTATATCCAATCAGTTGGACATCTTTCCTTCTATCATACCTCAGACAATAGTTGATGGTTCCTTGAAGATATTTTAGAATATGTTTTTCTGTTATCCAATGATCTTGATTCGGCTCCACATGGAATTGACATAGAACATTTACTAAAAAGCATATGTCTGGTTGAGTGTTCACCAAGTACATTAGTGAGCCAATAGGTTTTCTATACTTTGAAGGATCCACAGGGCTTGATTCAAAACTCCTTATTTTTTTCAAGTTTGTGATTATCAGAGTGGCCACAGGTGTGCAATCCATTATTTCAAACCTCTTCAGCATCTTGATCACGTAATTTCCTTGACCCAAATAAACTTTTTCAGGTCCTTGCTAGACTTCTATTCCAAAATAGTAATGCGTCAGCCCAAGATCCTTCATGTCAAATTATACTACTAGTTGGTTCTTACATTCTTCAATTCGACCTTCTACACCTATCAAGAGAAGATCATCTACGTACAAAATAATGATTACAGGTTCGCCTCTTACAACCTTAATGTAAATGTTTGAGTCAACATAACTCTTCTTGAAGCCTATCCTTTGGAGATATGCATCCATCCTAACATACCATGCCCTTGGTGCTTTCTTGAGGCCATATAGTGCTTTCGTTAATATGGAAACATATGCATTTCTATCCTTGACTTCAAATCCCAAGGGTTTCTCTATGTATATTTCTTCATCTATTGTGCCACTGAAAAACACAGTCTTGACATCCATCTGGTGACTATTCCATCCCGTGGATGCTACCAAAGAGACTAATGATCGAATCGTTGTATATCTTGATGTGGGAGAAAATATTTCTTCATAATTGGTGCCTTCAAGTTGGGAGAAACCTCTAGCCACAAATATTTCTTTATAATTATCTATACTTCCATCAACTCCATGTTTGATCTTATAGATCCACTTGGAAGTAACTATAGATTTGTCTACGGGCCTAGGTACGATCTCCCAGACTCGATTCTTCATGATAGATTGATATTCATCATTCATGGAATCTTTCCATTCCTGATTCTTTACAACCTCTTCAAAAGTGGATGGTTCTGCTTCTATTAAAATTGTCATGTATGTAGCATACACATAATACCTTTTAGGTCTCTTACTTTCTCTAAATGTCCCTTTTGCAGACCCATGACCCTCTGCATCAAGTATTGTGGATTTCAACCAATTAGGCCTTTTCCTTGTTTTTGGGATGACCACAAGTTGAATAGGTTCACTAGGAACTTATTCTTCATGGTATGATTCTTCTTATTCCTGGTCCACTTCTTCCTCAAATACTGCAAGTCATTCATCATCGGAGTCCATGGAAAGTTCCTTTGATTTCTTGAACACTATTCTCTCATCAAATATGACATCATGGCTAAATTCTATGTGATGTCCATTCTTCATGTAAATCCTATAAGCTTTTGATGAGTTACTATACCCAACAAACGTTCCCTTCATACCAGAAGGATCCAACTTCTTTCTTTTTTCCTTTGGTACATGGATATATACAGAACACCCAATGTATAAATTATCCAAAGGGATTCAACTGATCTTGAAATGTACTAAAAAAATACTGAATCCTTCTACAATTTTGCGGAAACCAAATTTGATCGCATAATCAAATAACAAGTAAGAGAAAGAAATTACCCCTCGCATAACACAAGATGTATCCGAGGAAATCCACTTCTCAAAACCCTGCTATCCATATATTGTATAAAGTCAAGACCATGAAATAATATAATGATTTTCTGTCACCGAAAAAATTTTGCACTCTATTGAGTGGCTAACTCTGATATAGGAAAAATTAGTCAAATACTTAACCCATTCTCAACCTCTGTCTGACCAGCCTTGCTCACACATTCTTGGAGGAATTTTTTCCCTATTAAATAGGAAATTACCAAGAATTTATTGTGCAATTCCTTCAAGGCATCCTGATGAATCTATAACTGACCTATACAATTTTCTAATTATACGATTGTTAGTTATCATCCCTTTAGCCTCAATCTCAATTGGGCCTTCATTTTTATTGACATGCAACAACTATTTATAGAGAATTATCAATTAAATTATTGATCACTCCTTGTGAATCAAGTCAAATTTAATTCATTAGACCTCTCACTAGCTCATCTCTTAGTTAGAACTAGTTAAACCGATTTTAACTCAATTAATTGAGTTAACTAATTACAAGTCACAAATAACTGTAACTGGACCCCCTAAAATCATGGGAGAACTCTACATGCCTCCTCTCTGACCATCAACTCAATTTTCTAAGCTAACTAAGTCTTCCTAAGTCAGTTAACTAATAGAAGTTGTCATGAGATGAAATTACAGTTTCTCTTCCAATTTAATTAAGGGAAAACTAAAATAGAAGCCCCCTTAGGGTGCCATTTCTTGGTGCCATTTCAACACTCCCTCTCAACAATAAAGGGATTATCTGCTACCCTGGTCTTGTCTCTGTGGAACTCAATTTTTCTTCTTTCTAGTGCCTTCATCAAGATGTCTACATCTTTCTCCTCCGTGGGAATGCAATATAATGACATAATACTACTCTACACACAATCTCTAAGATGGTGATACTAGATATCAATATGATTGGACATGTCATGAAAAAATGGATTAACCAAAAGTTTGATGCAACTTTGGCTATCACAATGTATCACCGCTGGGTCCATCTGTCAAATAAACAAACCAACAAGTATCTTCCTCATCTAGATGGCCTCACATGCTGCCTGACTGGCCGCCATCTGCTCTGCCTATGATTAATTGAGCGCAACTGATATCTATTTTGTGTTGTACCAAGAAACTATCGTTGATCCTATGCTGAAGATGCCCCCTGATGTGCTCTTCCTGTCGGATGGAATCCCTGCCCAATTTGCATTGGTGAAACCTTGAAGCTTCACTCCCTTTATCCATATGTACCATAATCCATACTTTGTAGTTCCTCTGAGGTATCTCAACACATGCTTGCTTGCCTTCCAAAATAACTTGGTAGGCTTAACCATAGCTTCACTAAGCTGGTTAAATGCATAACATATGTCTGGTCATGTGTTCACCAAATACATGAGTGAACCCACAAGCTTCCTGTAAACAATAGCATCAACCACTTCGCTCGAAGTATCATCCTCCTTCCACCAGTATCCTGCTAGAGGATTCTCCATGGGTTTGCTGCCCTCCATGTGGAACTTCTTGAATATCTTGTTGGCATACTTGGCCTGAGATATAAATAGCCCACCATCCCTTTTCTATATTTCCAATCCAAGGAAATAGTGCAAGAGCCTCATGTTCTTCATCTCGAATACTCTTGCAATATCCTCTTTGCAAGACTTGATGAGATGCTCATCACCTGTCAGTATCCGATCATCGACATAAAGTACAATAATCAAAATCTTACCATCTACAATAATATGATATAGGTTCACATTCGCTTCACTCTTGATAAATCCCAACCTGGTGAAATAACTCTCGATCCTAGTGTACCAAGCACGAGGTGCTTGCCTCAGCCCATATAATTCTCTCTTGAGTCTTCACACATGTGACTTCTTGTTTAAGGTCTCAAAATCTTCTGGCTACTCAATGTACACCTCTTCCTCAATAAATCCATTGAGAAAGGCTATCCTTACATCCATCTGATGTATCTTCCATCCCATTTGTGCTGATAGTGCAAGGATGGATCTCATATATGAGTACCTTGCGACTGGTGCAAAAGTCTTATCATAGTCAATCCCCTCCACCTAAGAGAACCCTCTACCCAAAAATCTATTCTTGTGCTTCTCCACACTCCGATTTGCTGCATGCTTCACCTTGTAGACCCACCTGGATCCTAAAAATGACTTCCCCACTAGTCTTGCGACAACTTCCCATGCACTATTTCTGATAATGGAGTCATACTCCTCAACCATGGCATCAACCCACATTGGCTGCTGCGATGATTCCTCAAAGAGGATGGTTCTATCTCAATACCTTTTCTCATAAGAGACATGTATCCAGTGTATTGCTCTGGGACCTTCTTTGCCTGCACTGTGATGTGGGTGCTCCCACATTCTCTCTCGCATCTAGAAACAATTTGTCAGCCTCTCTAGTGTGTTCTTCCATCTTAGGTGGATGGATTTTCTTGTTGCTGCTCCACATCTTGAGGTTCTTCTTTTGCAGCCAAGAGTTCCTCAACTGCATGCAACTTAAGCTCCCTCTCAAGGGACAATGACATGGCTTTCTCTTCATCGAATTTCACATCTCTTCTGACTATTGTCATCCTGTGTGCTGGAAAGTATATCCAATAGTTGTGAGGTGTATCAATGTACCCCAAAAATATCCTCAACTATGTTTTTGGTTCTATCTTCTTCCTGGAATCTTTGGTCACATGGCAATAAATAGATGAACCAAAATTTTTTAAATATGACACATCGGGTCTCTTACTTAAAAAAGCCTCCTTTTGTGTACCCATCCCAAGTATCCGATGAGGACTTATGTTCTACAAACATTTTGTTGTATTGCATGCTTCCATCCACAGATGCAACTGTAGGCCCTGATTATGCAACATAGCTCATGCTTATCCCACAATAATTCTATTATTTCTTTCTACAACCCCATTCTGATGTGGGTAATGAGGTGCTGTATGTTCTCTTGAAATTCCTTATGAGGCACATAAGTTCTTGAATTCATTAGAGATGTATTCTCCACCACTGTTGCTCCTCAAAGCCTTCACCTTCTTCCCTATATCTTTCTCGACAAGTTCCTTGAACTCACAAAACTTGGAGAATGTCTGACATTTCTTCTACATGAATAAAATCCAACACTTTCTTGAAAAATCATCAACAAAAATAACATTATACCTGTGTTTTGTTGTCGAATCAGTCGAGAAAATTCCACACACTTCTGAGTGAACTTTTTCAAGGACCACCTTGGCTCGACTTTCCTTATCGTGAAAGGTGGCTTTGGTATACTTCCCCAATGTACACCATTTGTATGTATCTCTCTGTGTAAGTGCACCCTTTGGAAGTCCTGTAGAAATACGCTGCATTATATTCAAAGCGCTGTGGTGTAGATGGCCCAATATCATGTGCCATAACTCACCGATGTCTCAACGCTTCAACTTCTCTGCTTTCGTGCTCAAGGAAGAAAATATTCTACATCCAATTTGTAGAGGTTCTTTACTCAAACCCCAATATTTTTCACCTATTCCATGGCTTTGTGACAAATTAAATCCTTTCCTTCACTGAAGATCATATCATATCCACGGTCTTCCAACATAGCAATAGAAACCAAATTCTTCTTTAAACCAGGAACATACATGACATATTTTAGTGTGAGTGGATTACCTGAATCCCCCTGAAAGGTAATTGTACATACACTGGTATTGCTATACCTCTCGTTATCACCCATATCGATGTGCATTTGAAGATCCTTATCCTCCAAGCTACTAAATAATTCTTTGGTTTCGGTCATATGGAATGAAGCTCCACTATCCAAGTACCACACATAACCCATCACTAATGACACCATGCATGCCATGAAAGTGAATTCCAACTCAAACTTTGAAGCAAGTGCTTCACCTGCTTCTCCTCCCAAGGCCTTATTGTTGGTCTTATTTTGTGGAAAATTCGTGGCATAGTGCGCATGCTCATGATAGTGAAAACATTTCACCTTTGACAAGTCTCTCTTCTTTCATACCTTGCCAGACTCCGATTTGGAATAGGATGCCTTCCCTTTCCCTTTATTTGACTTTCCAACCAATGCATAGTTCTCCTCATCATTGGTATTTGATGAGGATCCATCTCTGGTGCTCTGCCGAATCTCTTCTTGTACCAAATTGGAACATAATCGCTCCAAGTCTGGTAGATTCTCCCTCCCATTCATAGAGTCCTGGTATCTATGCCAACTCTTGGGAAGGCCTAGAAGAGCTAGGCTCACCAAATCATCATGGGAAACTATTATCCCAACACTTCGAAGCTCATCTCGACATTGAGTGACCTTCTTCAATTATTTTTATATCATGTTGCCCTTCTCCATCTTGATCTTTTGAGCTTGTCTTTCAGCGCAGATCTTTCAAATCCTTCCACATAGCATATGGATTTTCCTTTCCATGGAGACTTGAGACAATATGATCTTGAGCTCTCTCTAACAAGGTCCTTCTTGCCTTTGCTACATTCTTCTTCCATGCATCAAGTTGTTGAGCATTTTCTACTACAGGTTGAGGAATATCAATATCTATGAATGCCTTCAGTCTATTTTCCTCGAGGACTACCTCCATCCTATCCTTCCATGTTATGTAATTCGAATTTCCCTCAAGGGCATATTTGAGTCTTAAGCCATTCAAAGACATCTTGATCTGCTGCTAGGTCCTGAAGAATAAATCTGAAAATTTGATGTACCTTTAAAAAAAAAACTCTGGTTCTCCTCTTCTATTGTGATTCTGAGCGCTCTGATACCATGTAGAAATTATCCAAATAGATTCACCTGATATTATAATGTACTAAAACAAAATATTGAATACTTATACAATTTTGCGGAAACCAAATTTGATCGTACAATCACATAAAAAGTAAGAGAAAGAAATTATCAATCGCACAACACAAGATGTATTTGGGGATGTCCATTGCTCAAAATCCTGCTATATGTATATTGTATAAATTCAATACCATGAAACAATATAATGCTTTTCTTTGACCAAGAAACTTCTATACTCCGCTGACTGTCTCACTATGATCTAGGAAAAAATAGTCAAATACTTAACCAATTCCTAGCCTCTGTATGACCAGCCTTTCTCATACATTCTTGGAGGAATTATCACCCTATTAAATAGGAAATTCCCTAGAATTGGTTGCACAATTACTTCAAGGCATTCTAACGAATCTACAAATGACCTGTACAATTTTATAATTATACAACTGATAGTTATCATCCCTTTAACCCCAGTCTCAACTGGGCCTTCCTTAGAAATGACATGCAACAACTATTCATAGAAAATTATAGATTAAATAATTTATCACTACTTGTGAATTAAATAAGATTTAATTCATTGGACCTCTCACTAGTTCATCTCTCAGTTAGAACTAGTTAAACTCATTTTAACTTAATTAATTGAGTTAACTAATTACAACTCACAAATAACTGTATCTGGATCCCCTAAAATGATCAGAGAACTCTACAAACCTCCTATATAACCCTCAACTCGAATTTCCTAAGCTAACTAAGTCTTCCTGACTCAATTAAGTAATACAAGTCGTCATGAGATGAAATTGCATTTTCTATTCCAATTTAACTAAGGGAAAATTAAATCAGAAGCCCCCTTGGGGTGCCATTTCAACACCCAAAGATTTGGAGATGATCTACAAATGGCTTCTTTCCAATGAATAATTTTTCCAGTTTTTTTTATCTAGAGTTCTATGAGGAAATTGATTCTGAATGTAGACCGATGTATTTGTAGCTCCCCCCCAAAAGGAATTTTGGTAGATCCTGATCATGTAGCATTGCTTTTACATTTTCTTTAATGGATCTATTTTTTATTTCTGAAACACCATTTTGTTCACCATTATATGGGTCTATCAACCCACTCTTAATCCTTAAATTTTTACAGAATGCTATGATCTCTTTGGATGAATATTATGCTCCATTATCATATCTTAGAATATTTATTTTTCTTTTTGTAAGCTTCTCTACTTCAACTTTGAATTCTTGGAATTTTTTGAATACTTCATTCTTTTTTTTTATTAGATAAACCCATATCTTTCTTGAATGATCATCTGTGAAGGTGAAATAATATAGATGACCTCCAAGTGATTTTAGAGTCATAGGAACACACACATTAGAGTGAATAAGATCTAATATTTCTTTTGACCATGAAGCACTACTTCCAAACTGTCTCTTCATATTCCTTCCCAATGAAAATTCGTTGCAGACACATTCATGATCCTCCTTCAGGTTAGGAATTCCATCTACTATGGAATTTAGTGATGGGAGCATTTCGAAATGGATATAACCAAATATTTGATGCCAAAGGTAAAATGGGATAATTTGAATGTGAAATAGGGCTTGGGCTATAGGATATATTAATCTATAGATACTTCCTTCAAAAATCCCAATAACTTAGGCTTGATCTATACTTGAGTCTTTTCCCCAAACAATAACCTTTCCATCAATGAAAGCTACTCTATCTCCTTTATCATCTAAGTTTGAAATAGAGAGTAAGTTTTAGGAAAACATGAAACAAATAGAATGTTATTGAGGTGGATGTTGCTTTCATCTTCGATTTTTATGGATGTTGATCCAATGCCTTTCACGAGATATCTCTTGTTACCTCCAAGTTCCACTGTGTTAAATTCTGAAGATGTTCTATGCTAGATGCATTTAATAAAAGTAAGATGTAGTTAGAACATACCAATATATCGATGGAAGACAAGCCAAAAACATAGATAAATAATGGTAGCTTTACGGCAGTCAGCAGGATGCTTCAACCAACAAAGTATTCATAAGGTAAACCTTCCACATGTGTCACACAACCCCAAGAAGATTTATCAAGAATACTCCACCAAGACGTTGCACCAAGAAGCCCTAAACACATAACCAAGAACGCTGCTCCATCACCATCCAAGAGAGAAGAAAATGCCACCACCAAAATGTGTGTGTGTAAAATGAACTCCGAGTCTTTCCAATATGTAGGCATCTTTGGGGGTGTGTGACACATCTCTAATGCATGTGGGATAAATCAGGTTGACCTTGCACATTTGGAATAAATTCAAAATACATGTTCTGCTCATCTGATCAAGATGATCTTTAGATCGATCTTGCACCTATCTGAAAGAGGAATCCATTAAAAATATTGGCATCGTCATCTGAGCATCAAAACATGGAGTTTGGACCTAGTTGCCCAAAATTTAACCTTCCCTCTCAACTAGGGAGAAATCCATCCACCAGTGCCATCCAAACATGCATCGTGCATATGTTATGTATAATTTATTAATTATTAGTTAAATATAGTTATCTTAGGTTTATTAAGTGAAAAGGCATTATGATCATGCCTCTTCACCAAGAGACACCGTAAGGCTGTATTTAAAGTCTTGGTGATTCCCCATTGTAATCATCTCATCTTTTATCAATAATAATATATACTTATTCAAGTTTACCAGAGTTTTTACACTCTAGCGTCATCCCACCGTAACTTGCTTCACTGGCTTCTTTATTTCAAAACAAAAGGTGAGTCACAAAGACATCAATCCTGGCTAACCCGAAGTCAGCTCATATGTCCAAAACCTCTATAGGAATCAACAGAGTCACATACCAACCCGAAGTCAGTTGGAGGTCCGAAACCTCACTTGGACTCAACAGAGTCATATACTAACACGAAGTTAGTTTAACTGACCCAAAGTCAGTTGGAGGTCTGAAATCTCACTAGTATTGATCCCAGATCAAGTGGTTTGACACGTGCCATCCTAGACATAGAGAGTACGACAATATCCGATGCGTCCATCAGTCTTGCTATGGTCTCTATTCACATTTCGCTCTTGATTGGCCAAATGAGAGATACTTCCCATGATTCCGAAACTCCATGTGTAGGATGCATATGGGGCACAAATTAGAGAGAGGTAAACCAACTCAATATCATCACGGTGGGGAGGAAGCACACCAACAAGGTGCGGCAAGCCTAGCCCTATGGTTTCTTATAGCTCTAAGAAGCTATACCCAAAGCCCACCTGGAGCTCCCAGAGTCATCGTCCAACAAGACCCTCCAAATAGGGTTGTTCCACGATTATAAGATTCTCACAGAAGGTTAGGAACATGACATTCCCCAAGGGCTTTGTGAGAATATCTGTGACCTGCTGATTTGTTCCTATGTGATTGAGCCTTATGGCGCCTCGCTGTACCATTCCATAGATAAAATGGTACCAAAAATTAACATGCTTGGATCGATCGTGGAACACGAGATTCTCTGACAAATGAATCCACCTCTGATTATCACAAAGGATAACAGTGGCATCAAGCACATGCTCAAACAAATCAATGAAGATATTTCAGAACCAAGTGGCTTCATAACATGCCATACATGTTGCAATGTATTCGGCCTCAGCGGTGCTCAAAGCTATCGACTTATGCTTCCTGCTTGAAGCAGACCCAAGTGTGAAGCAACATCCAGATATGCTCTTGCGATCCACCACACTACTAGCCCAATCAACATCAGCTTATCCAGTGAGTCTCAAACTCCTGGTAGTGCATCTTAGCCCATGGTTTATCGTGCCCTAGAGATATCTCAAGAGTTTCTAGGCACCAACCTAGTGAATGTTATGAGGATCAACCATGTGTTGACTCAAAGTGTTCACTGCACAACATACATCTGGACAGATACTCAGTAGGATTTTCTAGCATAGGCCCAACAACGCTTTCACTCAACTTCTTAAAGTTGAGCTCCATCGGTGTCGACACAAAATTACATTCCACCATTCCAAATCTTTCTAGCAGCTTCACAATAAATTTTCCTTGAGAGAGAAAAATCTCGCCAGGTCTCTGCCAGACCTCCAGGCATAGGAAGTAATGTATCAATCTTAGGTCCTTCATCTCGAACTCGGAAGGTAGCTCCCTCTTACACTGATGAATGAGAGGGTCAGCACCTGTCAGGAAGAGATCATCCACATAGATAACCAGAATGAGAGGCTTTTCTCTATCAACCTTTAAGTAAAGTTTCGGATCAACATTACTTAAAGTGAAGCCCAACTTCGTCAAGTAGCTATCTATCCTCTTGTACCAAGCCTTGGGGGCTTGCTTCAAACCATAGAGGGCTTTATTCAACCTGCATGCATGAGATTCTCTATCCTGGACTTCGACCCCGAGATGATGCTTCACATACACCTATTCCTTTATCAAACCATGCAGAAAGGTGGTCTTCACATCCATCTGATGAAGACTCCATCCTTGCGTAGAAGCAAGGGTAATAATAGATCATAGGTGAAATCATAATCAATGCCTTCCTAGAGAGAAGTCTCAGGCAATAGATCTTGCCTTGTATTTTTCAACACTCTCATCAGATCCATGCTTGATCTTATAGAGACACTTCGAGGTAATAATTTCTTTGACCTCTGATCTCGAGACCATATCCCAGACATCATTCTTCATAATGGACTTGGACTCTTTGTGTATAGCATCCTTCCAGACTTGATATTTTACAACTTCTTCAAATGATCCAAGCCCGTATTGTACTCATGGCTGCTAGATACGCTTGGTATCTATTCAGTTTCTTGCTTTCATGAAATGTCCCCCTTTGGGGCCATATATCTCCTGGAATTCTTGATAGAATCCCAGATCCATGAGGGTCTTCTCTTCGTTCTTACAACAATGAAATTTGCTCAGGAGCATATACAGTTGAGGTCTCCCTCTTAATGCCAGATCCTTTGCTGAAGATGAAATCCACTTACATCCCTTTGGTCTCTTGTCCTTGATGTACCAGGAAGATCTCATAGAGAATATTGCTACTCTAACCTCTGCCTCAACTATTCACAAGATCCTCCACTGCTTCAGATACACTTGCATAACTAGCTCTTCAATCTGCCTTCTATAAATGAAAAAGCTCCACCAAGGTCACTGAACTTAGGCCTATATTAGTTTTCCCATTGCATAGGGTCTTCAACAAACTTTCTGCATACAATAACTCAGCTGCTATTGAGTCACTCATCTCCATGGATTTGCCTTCTAACAGTGGATTGCTTCTCCAATACTCACTTAGTCGGAAAGACCTTAAACTTCCTTCCTCTTTTCTCTGCATATATCTCACGTTCCAACCGTTAATTCCCTGAGCATATACATGATTAAGCTCGGCCCTCGCTCTTGCTGTTTCACAGGCCTTATGACTTCTTTATCTAGCGAATACAAGGGTCTCGGTCCTCCTTTAGTGCATAGACATCAGCACGACCCTAACACAGAAATATACTACTATTCTATGTCCACTTCTGAGCCTTCATCTGAGCTTGAAATCAGGGTATTCAAGATCTGTTATGCAACTTCTATGCAAACCCTAGATCCTTGATATTCAAATTGTAGAAACTTCATCATCATTAATAATTTTTATAAAAGAAATGCAATCAAGAAAACTAAAATGACCCAGAGAAAACTCAATGTTGTCATTGTCTTGGGAAAAAATTTGACACAAATTCTTCAGAAGGTCCAAGTGCTCCATCTAAAACAGACAAAATTCAACTCCACAACCCTGTGGAACATATACACCAACAGCCTTTGCGTAGCCATGATTTTCAATTTCAAACAGAAAACTTACATTCAAAGAAATATTTTAATCCAACACCATTTCAGTCATTGCCAGGGAATTTTCATGTGTCAGACTAGGAGGTAACTCCACAAAACTGAAAATGAATTAGATGGATATTGTGTGTGTACTTATACATGGAGGTGAGGCTATTGGGATTCACTTCCCAATGTCTTTTGGCCTTCCTTATTTACTAAATTACAATAATATACAATCTCACCCAATCCCTTAGGATTAGGTGTCAACATTCCCCCCTTTAATCTGAAGGGATGTGGGTGAGTCCAAGTATCGTTCTGAACTTTCAAAATTTTCTCTTCCAAGTGATTTGGTGAAGATGTCTATGGTCTGCTCATTTATGGAACAATGACGTAGTTGGATGGTTTTGGCCTCAACATGATGTCGAATCAGATGGTATTTTGTATTGATGTGCTTTGTTCTATCATGGAACTTCGGGTTTTTGGCCAAATTTATTGTAGAAGTGTTGTCGATCATGAGTGGTGTTGAATGCATTTGTTTCATCTTCAAATATTCTAGGATTTTCCTGAGCCACAGAATTTCCTTTGTTGCTTCGGTTGTTGCCACATGTTCTACCTCGGTTGTGGAATCTGTTAGAACTGACTGTTTGCGTGATCTCTATGAGACAACTCCTGATCCAAGCTCATGGTATAACCTGAAGTATACATCCCAGTTTCTTTGTCCCCATCAAAGTCTGAATCAGAGTATCTGATCAAGCTGAAATCACCTACCTGTGTATATTTGAGTCGAAAGCCTTGAGTCCCATTCAAGTAATTTAGAGCTCTTTTTGCAGTAGACCAATGTCCTTCACAAGGTTTTTGCATAAACCTGGAGAGGATTCCAACAAAAAATGAGATGTATGGACTGGTGGTAGTCAGGTAGATAAGACTTCCTAGAAGCTGTCTATACTTCGTTGCATCCTCAAATTCCTTCCCTTCAATGGATGTGAGCTTCAAGTTTTGTTCCATTGGATTGGTTAAGGGATTGCATTCATCCATGCCAAACTTGTTCAAAAGATCTCCAATGTACTTCTTTTGAGAAAGAAATATAAATTTAGGATGTTGAGTTACTTCAATACCCAAATAGTAATGAACATATCCCAAATCAGTCATTTCGAAACCTTTCTTCAATTCTTTCTTTATGGATGCAATATAACTCTCATTATTCCTTGTCATCAAAAGATCATCTACATACACCACAATATATACAACTGTTTTTCCAACTTTCCTAACAAACAAATTTGCATCATCGAGATCAAAATGTTTGAAGTCAAGTTTTATAACATGCTCAGTTAATTTCTCATACCAGGCTTGCGGTGCTTGCTTGAGGCCATACAAGGATTTTATAAGTTTTCATACTTTGTCTTCTTGGCCCTTCACAACAAATCCTTCTGGCTGGGACATAAAAATTTTCTCCTTTAGATCTCCATTCAAAAAGGCAGTTTTTACATCCATCTGATGGACTTTCCATCCCTTCTGAGCTATTAGGGCAAAGAGTGTTCGGATGGTGGCCCATTTTGCTGTGGGAGCAAAAGTTTCTTCATAATCAACCCCTTCTTTTTGTGCAAAACATTTTGCCACAAGCCTAGTTTTGTGCTTGTCAAGTGAGCCATCTGCTTTGTACTTGTTCTTGTAGACCCACTTACAACCAATTGCTTTGGTTCCCAAAGGAGGATCAACCAGCTTCCAAGTGCCATTCTTTATCAAGGCATCATACTCCTTTTTCATTGCTTCATTCGATTCATCATGAGAAGTAGCTTCTTTGAAGGAAGTTGGTTCATGATCTGTAGAGAAACTTAATTCATAGTTATAAGAAATATCCATATCAACAGATGAATCAAAATTATCTACATCACCTTCGTTTTGTCTAGTGGAACTTCTTGTTCCTGTCTTTCCAACCTCATTGGGATGAACTTTTTCTAGTGTCTTTGTCAGCCATTTGGAGGGACCTTTCTGAGATGGCCCAAGCTACTCATTTGAATGAGTTGGAATTGAATCAAGATTCAATTTCTCAATTCTATCAATCACATCATTCAAGGTGTCATCCGTGGTTGGTTCTTCATGTGGGGGAGAGAGTGCTTCTGAAAATTATTCCACAGATTGATTCAGTATAGGAATCTCCCCTTCAAGATGTGGAATTTGATTATCAAATTATTAAAAATACTTTGCATGTGTGAATCTCTCCAGGCGATCAAGTTGCCGCTCAAAAACATTGTCAGTCTTGGAAGATTCAAAGAATATGACATCTCTTGCTATTACAAACTTATTATTGACTTCATCATAGAGACGATATCCTTTGGAGGTATTGGAATACCCCAAGAAGATACATTTTCGACTTCTAGCACCAAGTTTATTCCTTTTTACCTTAGGTATCAAAGCATAACAGGTGGAACTAAAGACCCTGAAATGCTTTATCGAAGGAATGTGGCCATGCCACATTTCATAAGGAGTTTTGTTTCTGATTGAATTTGAAGGACACCTATTCTTTATGTATATAGCACATAGAACTGCATGAGCCCAAAACATCAATTTTACATTCTTAAAAAACATCATGGAGCGAACCATATTTAAAATTCCCTGTTCATTCTTTTAGCTACACCGTTCTATTGGGGATTATAGGGAAAAGTTGTTTGATGTTTGATCCCATGTTCGCGAAGATAATTTTTAAATTTGTTTGAAATGTATTCTTTTCCATTATCAGTATGCAAAGAGCCAATATGAGTTTGTGCATCATTTTCAATCCATGCATGAAAATTCTTGAATGTTTGAAAAGCATCAGATTTTTTCTTTAATAAGTAAACCCAACACATTTTGGTGTAGGCATCAATAAATGTCATCATATATTTATTTCCATTTGCAGAATCAACAAGCATAGGGCCACATAAATATGAATTAATAAGCTCAAGTTTTCTATGTGCTTTGGAATGTGAATCATGAAATGGTTGTTTGCTATGCTTTCCTAGAATACAAGCATCACATTGATTAAGTTTCCTAGGAATTGTAGGCAGTCCATTAACACCATTTTTCTTCAACAATCGAAGGCTGTCATAGTTTAAGTGTCCAAATCTAGCATGCCATAAAACACTTGATGAGAATGTACCTACATCATGATGTGAACTGAATGCAAAGTTTGGTGCATGCGTAGAGGAACCTTGCAGCTTCAGGAGTCTTCCTTCTTCTATTCCCTCCATGACAAGTGAGTGATCTGATGCTTTTCTGACCTCAAAATTTCCCACAAAAATGTGAATGGAGTGTCCTTACTGGCGGATGTGGACCAAGGACAACAAGTTTCTCCTCAACTCAGGGAGGTATAGAACCTCATGTAGAAGATGATCTGGAAGACCAGGAAACTTAAGCTTGGTTGTGCCAAGCCATGATGGCTTGAGTTTGCATTTATCTACGAAGTATACTGCTCCATCAACTTTTTTAGTAAATTATTCAAAAAAATCTTATCTAAATGTCATGTGACATGTTGCTTCTGAATCTAGAAACCAATCATTTCTCCAAGAAGTAAATGAAACATCAAACAAGTCTTTAGTTACTCCATTGTTACAATCTGCTACAACATAATGAGCAGATTCAGATGCTTTACCTTTGTCTCTGTCTTGATTTTTACCTTTTTCTTGATTTCTTTGCTACTCAATTTTATCCCAAGGCAGCTTACATGTATATGCATCATGCCAGTCTTTATTGCAGCATATGCAATGAAGATCATATTTTTCAGTTTGAGTTTGTCTACCCCCCCTTCCTCTGAAATTTCTTCTTCCTCTTCCTCTTCAGCCACCTCTTCCTCTGGAAGAATCTTGAGCATGACTCTTCTCTCTATGTGCAAAGAATACAACCTCCTCAGAAGACACAAGGGCTGTCATCTTTCCAAAAGCCTTCTCTCTTTCTGCAAACTTTTTCTCTAGGGAATCAAAGGTGATTTTCATGAGGTTTCCACTTGCTTGCAAGGACTCAAGATAATGTGAGTAAGTGGGATACAATGCCTTAACATATGCTATGAGAGGTATATCAACTTCTACACCAGTGTTCTTAATGTCATGCATGATAGATATTACTTCTCAAGCTAAAGCAAGAGGGTCATCATTTTTCAATTCAAGACTGAACAACTTAATCATTAATTGAACAATTTCAAGTTTTGAATGTGAGTCATAGAGTTATTTTAGCTTTCTCAAGGCTTCATAGGCATTTGAAAATGGTGTATTATGGTGACTCACCTCTTCATTTACGGAAGCTACAATCAAGGAATAGGCCTTGTAGTTCTTGTTTTCCCAAATGGCGATTTCCATGTTTGAAGTGGGCCTTACTGGTGGAAGGTCTCCTTCTCCTTCACAAATTCCTCTCCACAAATAATTAAAAATGAGAGTGTGCTTGATTTTCCGAGACCATTCAGGATAGTTCTCCTTTCCAGAGAGAAAAAATCTTACAATAGATATGAGAGAATGCATTCTTTTGAAGAAAAAAAATGCTTTGCTGTCACAGTAAAAACTCAATTCTGGTTTAAATACTGCAATTTTTTTTTTTTTTTTTGTATTTTTTTTGGGGAAAAACAGAGTTATTATCTAAGGGAGGTGTTTTCTGGTAATGTGTTTACCAGGGTAGGGGGAGGCATTTTCTGGGGTGGGTATTTGCTGTAAAAAATAAAATAAAAATTAAATTTGAAAAAGGTCGTACAACCGAGGGCTAGAACGGGAAGGCTGGTTAAGGGTCTGCATGAGGGGATGGGTGAGGGAGGGGTCGAGGGGATGTGTGAGGGGGCGGGGAGAGCTGTGAGCGAGGAGGGGATGGTGAGGGGACGCTGAGGGGGCGGGGGAGCGAGGGGTGAGTGTTGTGAGGGTGGGGAGGGGTCTGTGTGAGGGGGCGGGGAGAGTTGTGAGCGGGGAGGGGGAAGGAAGAGCTGTGAGCAGGGATGGGGATGGTGAGGAGGCGGGGGAGAGAGGGGCGAGTGCTGTGAGGGTGGGGAGGGTCTGTGTGAGGGGTCGGGGAGAGTTGTGAGCGGGGAAGGGGCGAGGAGAGCTGTGAGCGAGGATGGGGACGGTGAGGGGGCGGGGGAGTGAGGGGTGAGTGCTGTGAGGTTGGGGAGTGGTATGTGTGAGGGGGAAGGGAGAGTTGTGAGTGGGGAGGGGACGATGAGGGGATGGGGAGAGCTGTGAGCGGGGATGGGGACTGTGAGTGTGTGAGGGAGGGCGGAGGGATGTGAGGTGAGGGTCGAGGTGACTGTGAGTGGGACGACGTGAGGGAATGAGGAGAATGGATTAGTAAAAAAATTAAATGTGCAGAGATGAAATTGCACAGTAAAAATTAAATGTGTAGAGCTAAAATTTCACAGTAGAAATTGAATGTGCAAAGCTGAAATGAGGCAGAATTTGACAAAAAAAATGCAGAATTATTCCAGAATTGCAGAATGCCAGGAGCAGTAAAAACAGAATGCCAGGAGTAGTAAAAAACTAAATGCACAATGACAGTCTGCAAAAAATGTAGAACATGAGGGAGTTACACCAAAGACAGGAATGCCAAAAATGGGACTGGCTCTGATACCATGTCAGACCAGGAGGTAACTCCGCAAAACTGAAGATGAATTAGATGGAGATTGTGTGTGTACTTATACATGGAGATGAGGCTATTGGGATTCACTTCCCAATGTATATTGGCCTTCCTTATTTAATAAATTACAATAATATACAATCTCACCCAATCCCTTAGGATTAGGTGAAAACATTCTGTGCTTCCAAACCATTGTGTAACATGGCATTCCTTATCATCTGGACAATCCCTTGCATCTGACCTTGGATCTGAATACTGTCCTTTCCAGCCTAATGATGGTTGGCAAGGAAGTTCACCCACACGTTCTAATGTGGAAAGTAGTGTTGTCTCTCTTCCTTTAGGATTCTCAACAAATTCCTCTATAATCAATCCACCTGTCGATAATTCTGGTATTGGAGGGTGTTCAATGCCATATCATCATAATTCTATCATGCCTACCCTCAACTTAGTTCCTCAGCCTGGATATGTTCATGGTTCAATAGTTCATGAAGTAAATTATTGTGTTAATGATGTCCCCACTCATGTTGCTACTACTACGACAAAGCAGAGGTCTGTATCTGCTCAGCCTCCCTTGGAACTGGTCAATTTGAAACATGCATCAAGCACTGGACAAGACTATCTTATGCAAAGATTAATTATGATGCTACTTTTTTTTTCTCCTCAAAACCAGTCAAGAGGACAGATTGCGCCAGTGTTGCTTTCCTTATTTGCAAAAAAAAATGTTATAGCTTATTCTCAGGTTGGGGTGCCTTTTACACCAAGCCTTTCTATTGTTAATCAACCTAGTAAGGATATTCCATGATTTTCTGTTGTTAATCAATGTGTCACAATTGCAGTCAAAACTCAATGTCATTGCTATCATGTATCATAAGAGTGAGACCATCCACTCCAGGTCGCAGTCACACATCGTGTACATCTTATAGCCAAAGGAGCGATGTCACCATGTCACAAAATGTCAACATCCAAGTCATGCGAATCATTGTAAAAAATACAAACCGATACGTTGCGATTTTCAATTTACTATTCGAGCCCTCTACTCAATATACAGTCAGCAATCCAAGCCCTCTTTGGCTGCGGTCCTCAAAAGTAAAGCACCTCTCTTCCTCGGCCACCTACCCAACAAACTCAACACCCTACATAGATCTTAAAACATCCGTTGTCTCCTACAACACTTGGCCTCCACTACACAAATGCCCACGCTGTCCCTAGGCCTCCTTCACGCTGTCTTAAGGCTCCTCTTTCACGCTGTCTTAAGGCTCTTCTTTCACGATGTCTAGGCTCTTCTTTCACGTTTTCTAAGCTTCTTATTTCATGTTGTCTAGGCTCTTATTTCACACTGTCTAGGCTTCTTCTTTCACACTATCTAGCCTCTTATTTCACGCTGTCTAGGCTTCTTTTTTTTTAGAGATCACTGAGGATATATTGGCCATACTTCAAATTTTAGAGGAAGGTATCTCCCTCCACACTGAAAGTTAGGGCACCAACCAGCCCCAACAAACCTGAAACATAGGTGTCCTAGATCGGCCTTCTTCCAATAGCTCGGTCACCAGAAAAATAGTCCTTATCTCGGTGCCTTAGATTCTCAACTAGATGGGCTTTGTCTTCTCCTAGCTCTGATACCATGTTAAATTATGAAGATGTTCTATGCTAGATGCAATTAATAAAATTAAAATGCAAATAGAACATACCAATAGATCGATGGAAGACAGGCAAAAAACAGAGATAAAGAATGGTGGCGTTACGACGGTCAGCAGGATGCTTCAGCCAACAAAGTCTTCATAAGGTCAGCCTTCCACATGTGTCACACAACCGCAAGACAATTTATCAATAATACTCCACCAATATGCTGCACCAAGAATCCCTAAACACAGAACCAAGAACGCTACTCCATCACCATCCAAGTGAGAAGAAAATGCCACCACCAAAATGTGTGTGTGTAAAATGAACTCCAAGTCTCTCCAATATATAGGCATCTTTGGGGGTGTGTGACACATCTCTAATGCATGTGGGATAAATTAGACCGACATTGCACATGTGGAATAAATTCAAAATACATGTTTTGCTCATCTGATAAAGATGATATTTAGATCGATATTGCACCTCTCCGAAAGAGAAATCCAATAAAAATATTTGCATTATCATCTAAGCATCACAACATGGAGTTTGAACCTATTTGCCCAAAATTAACACAATTAATAAGTGGAATTTACTTTTGATAAGGTCTTCAATTTGTTGGAGTGATCAATCATGTGTCTTGATGCACCACTATCAATCACCCAGATGTATTCATCTCAGAAAGTACCAGAGAGAGCTGAGAAGAGACCTTGATTCCTTTTTTGAGTGATACCTTCTTTGAAGAAGACAAGAAATTCCATACTTCCTTGAAAAATTCTTGAGATAGTTTGCAATCTTCTTGATGAATTTCTTTACTGAGGAGAATAAATTCATGATGCCCTTAGATAAACTTAGCTCTGATACCATGTTGAGAATTCAATAGGGTAGTGGATGAGTTAATTCTCTTTTCTTGATAGTTTTTTGTGTTATCTTTTTACTTATTATCTTTTTTCCTTATTATTATAATGTGAAATACAAAAAAAAAAACTACCAAAATAATAAGACCAATGATACAATATATAAGCTGCGATCCATGGCTTAAACCCCTCCTCTTGAGGGGAAAACCCATAAATATATTATCTTCTTATAGATTATTCAATTGAGAATAGCATGAACCAGTGACATAGACAAATACCCTCCAAGATCAAGATTAACATGACCTCCAGTTGCAACTTCTTCAACCTCTTCCAGAAAGTATGAAATTTCTGAACTGCTGTAACTACTGCAACTGTTGCAACTTCACTTGGAGACTTCGATCTCCTTTTATAGCTTCCTCCTTCCTTTCACTTTCCTTTTATTGAGATGTAGGACTAGAGATATGCCCTAGAAGCCCTTAGATTTCCTTGTTGTCTTCCTCTTCTCCAATATTGAACCCAAGGATTCCTTGATGCAGAAACCCTAGCTACGACTTGGACGTAGGAGGGAGAGAGACCTAATATAAGCACCTTTGCTTCCTTTGACTCCTTCTTCATCCTCTTCTTTGACCTTCTTGTTTTCCTCTTCTTCACATATTAGTGAGAGTGAGTGGATGACTTATGGAGGTCAAGTTCATCTCCTTATATAGGCTTCTTTCAAGGGAGACGTGGCCTTTGATGTAGGCCGACTTGGAAGCTCCTTAGGACGACTTGATATTGGAGGTATTTTGAAACTTTAGAGACAAAATAAATTTCTCTTTACAAGTTACAATGTTCCCATAGGGTCTCCAATATATGATAATGACTCCTACATCTAGGAAAAATCCTAGAAGCACTTTAATAAGTGCTTGAGCTATAAAATAAAGAACTTGAGAATTTATTTTCATTTTATAATTTACAAATTACAAGAATGCATTTCATACCTATGAAGACTGAACCTAGTTACACATTCTTCAATACTCCCTCTTAACTAGGGAGGTATTCATAAGAGGTACATGGTCATTCTCAATTTGAAGAGATCTCATAAGTAGAGTCAGATTGTTAACCCATCTATTTAGCATCGTTATCAACCAACATTTTCACATAGAAATGCCTTGCCTAACAAATTTATCTCTCCACAATATTAGAGAAAAATGTTGGCGAGACCAATGTTTTATAGACACCATCCGATCATTGTCTCTCAAGGTACATACTGCACACAAGTGTTCACCGAGTATGAACTTCCATTAGAATATTATTATCTTGGGTAGATAATACTCAAAGAATATTGGTCCAAGACTACTCTTATCTGGAATTCCCTACCACATTCTTCAAGAGTATCGAATGCCAGATGGTTACCCAATCCTCCATTCTTTCTTCAAGTGAAGACAAAAATGTAGTGCCTATATCTCCCTCTCAAACATGGAGGATACATCCACCAAACCAAAATTGTTTCTTAAATACACAAGATTCTTTTTTTGAAGTTATTTCATCAATATGTCAGCTACTTATTCATTAGTGGAGATATAATGAAGTTTAGTACACCATTTTGTACTAGCTCTCGAATATAGTGACACTTCTTGTTTATATGCTTTGTCTTTACATGAAACACCGTATCTTCAGACAAAATTATATAACTAGTGTTGTCACAAAGTATCACTATAGGGTTCATCAGTCCTTTAAACAGGTCAGATAACAACTTCCTTAACCAAACTGATTCTTTGCTCACTTCAAAGATTGCAACATACTCAGCCTCAACACTACTCAAAACAACAGTGTCTTGCTTTTTTCTCATCCACGAGACCATTGAGGATCCCAAACTAAAACATCCTCCTGTAGTGCTTCTTCCATATTGTTCACTGCCTCCCCAGCCAGAATCTCTATATCTAATTAGTTGGACATCATTCCTTCTATCATACTTCAGACATTAGTTGATGGTTCCTTGAATATATCTTAGAATATGTTTTGCTTCTATCCAATGATCTTGCTTCAACTCCAATTGAAATTCAATAAGAACATTTATTGCAAAGCTTATGTCTGGTTGATTATTCACCAAGTACATTAGTGAGCCAATAAGTTGTCTATACTTGGAAGGATCCACAGGGCTTAATTCAGAACTCAGTTTTTTTAAAATTTTCTTACCATCAAAGTGGTCATAGGTTTGCAATCCATCATGTCAAACCTCTTCATCATCTTGATCACGTAATTTTCTTGACCCAAATAAACTTCATTAGGTCCTTTCCAAAATTCTAGTCCCAAATAGTAATGCATCAGCCCGAGATACTTCATGTCAAATTTTGCTACTATTTTCTTCTTACACTCTTCAATTCGACCTTCTACACCTATCAAGAGAATATCATCTAGATACATAAGAATGTTTACAATTCGCCTCTTACAACCTTAATGTAAAGGTTCGAGTAAGCATAACTCTTCATAAAGCCTATCCTTTGGAGATATGCATCCATCCTAGCATACCATGCCATTGGTGCTTGCTTGAGGCCATATCGTTCTTTCTTTAATCTGCAAACGTATGCCTTTCTATCCTTGAATTCAAATCCTAAGGGTTTCTCTATGTATACTTATTCATATACTGGGTCATTCAAAAGCACAATCTTGACATCCATCTGCTGAATATTCCATGCCATCGATGCTTCCAGAGGGACTAATGATCGAATCATTGTGTATCTTGCTGTGGGAGAAAATGTTTCTTCAAAACGATGCCTTCAAGTTGGGAGAAACCTCTAGCCACAAATCTTTCTTTATACTTATCTATACTTCCATAAACTACATGTTTGATCTTATATATCCACTTGGAAGTAACTATATATTTGTCTATGGGCCTAGGTACGATATCATAGACTCTATTCTTCATTCATGGCATCTTTCCATTCGTGATTCCTTACATCCTCTTCAAAAGTGGATGGTTTTTCTTCTATTAACTTTGTCAAGTATGCAACATACCCAAAATACCTTTGGGGTTTCTTACTTTCTATAAATTTCACTTTCAATATCCCATGATCCTTTGCATAAAGTAGTGTGGATTTCAACCAATTAGGCCTTTTCCTTTTTTCTGGGATGACCACATGTTGAATAAGTTCACTGGGACCTTCTTCTATGGTGTGATTATCCTTCTTCCTAGTCCACTTCTTCCTAAAATACCAAAAGTTCTTCATCATCAGAGTCCATGGAAAGTTCCTTTGATTTCTTGAATGTTACACTCTCATCAAATATGACATCACGACTAACTTCTATGTGATGTCCATCCTTCATGTATATCCTATAAGATTTTCATGAGTTACTATACCTAAAAAACATTCCCTTCATACCAAAAGGATCCAAATTATTTCTTTTGTCCTTAGGTATTTGGCTATATACATGACACCCAAACAGTCGTAGATGATCTACAGATGGATTCTTTCCAGTGAATAATTCTTCCAGAGTTTTTTAATCTAGAGTTGTATGAGGACATCAATTCTGAATGTAGATCGTTGTCTCTGTAGCTCCCCCCAATAGGAATTTAGGTAGATAATGACCATGTAGCATTGATTTTACACTTTATTCAATGTATCTATTATTTATTTCTAGAAAATAATTTTGTTTGGGATTATATGGGACTATCAACTCCCTCTTAATCCATGACTCCTTACAAAATTCTATGATCTCTTTGGATACATATTCTCCTCCATCATCAGATCTTAGAATCTTGCTTTTTATTTTTGTAAGTTTCTCTACTTCAACTTTGAATTCTTGGAATTTTTTGAATACTTCATCCTTGGTTTTCATTAGATAAACCCAGGTATTTCTTGAATGATCATATATGAAGGTGACATAATATAGATGACCTCCAAGTGATTTCAGAGTCATAGGACCACACAAGAGAGTGAATAAGATCCAATATTTCTTTTGACTATGAAGCACTGCTTCTAAATGGTCTCTTGATATTCTTTCCTAATTTACATCCCTTGCAGACACCTTCATGATCCTCCTTCAGGTTAGGAATTCCATCTACTATGGAACTTAGAGATGGGAGGATTTTGAAATGGAGATGACCAAATATTCGATGCCAAAGTTCACATGGGATAATTTAAATGTGAACTATGGCTTGGGCTATAGGGGGTATTAATATGTAGAGCCTTCCTTCATGAATTCCATTAACTTTGGCTTGATCTATACTTGATTATTTCCCCCAAACAATAACCTTTACATTAATGAAGGCTACTATATCTCGTTTATCTTCTAATCTTGAAATAGAGAGTAAGTTTTTATGCAAACTTCGAACAAATCAAATGTTATTGAGGTAGTTGTTGCTTTCAGCTTAGAGTTTTATGGATGTTGATCCAATTCCTTTCACGGGATAGCTCTTGTTATCTTCAAGTTCCACTAAATAAGTGGAGTTTCCTTTTGATAAGGTCTTCAATTGGATGGATTGACCAGTCATGTGTCTTGATGCACCACTATCAATCACCCATATGTCTTCATCCTCAAAAGTACCAGAGAGAGCCGAGAAGATACTTTCATTACTTTATTTGAGTGATACCTTCTTTGAAGAAGATAATCTATTCCATACTTCCTTGAAACATTTCTTGAGATGGTTTGCAATATTTTTGATGAATTTATTTACTGAGGAGGATAACTTCATGATGCCATTAGATAACCTTAGCTTTGATACCACATTGAGAATTAAATAGGGCAGTGGATAAGTTAATTCTCTTTTCTTGATAATTGTTTTTGTTGTATTTTTACTTATTATCTTTGTTCCTTATTACAATGTGAAATACACCAAACAACTACCAAAACAATAAGAACATTGACACAATATATAGGATGCAAGCCAGGGCCAAAATCCCTCCTCTTGAGTGGAAAATCCACAAATATCTTCTCTTCTTATAGATTATTCAATTTAGAATACCATGACCTAGTGACATAGATAAATAGCGTCCAAGAACAAGATCAACATGACCTCTAGTTGCAACTTCTTCTACCTCTTCCAGAAAGTCTAAATTTTTTGAATTGCTGCAACTACTGTAACTTCACTTGGAGACTTTGATATCCTTGTATAGCTTGCTCCTTACCTTTGATTTCATTTTATTGAGATGTATAACTAGAGAGATTCCCTAAAATCCCTTCACTTTCCTGATTTTCTTCCTCTTCTCCAAGATCGAATTCAAGGATTCCCTAGTGCACAAACCCTAACTTCAACTTGCACGTAGGAGAGAGAGAACCAACCCAAGCACCTTGGCTTCCTTCAACTAATTCTTCGTCATCTTCTTCGACCTTATTCATGTACTCTTATTTGCATATGAGTGAGAGTGAGTGAATGCCTTATGGAGGTCAAGTTGCTCTCCTTATAGAGGCTTCTTTCAAGGGAGACATGGCTCTTCATGTAGGTCAACTTGGAAGCTCCTTAGGCCGACTTGATCGTGGAGGTATTTTGACACCTTAGAAACAAATAAATTTCTCTTTATAAGTTACAATGTGCCCATAGGGTCTTCAACATATGGTAATGACTCTTACATCTAAGACAAATCCTAGAAACACTTCAATAAGTGCTTGAACTATCAAATAAAGAACTTGAGGATGAAACCCATGCTCCAAATAATAATTTCTTTTCATTTTAAAATTTACAATTTACAAGAATACATTTCATAATTATGAGACCCACCACAGTATTTAAGGCATTTATATGCTTTGTTACGAAGTCTCCATCCTTCATCCTCAGGTTGTACATTTTTTTTTTCGCATGAAAAATTAGTTCACTATTGACTTAGACTGATATAAAGCCCCTAAATTGTCCCACAAAGCCTTTGTCATAACTTCCTTTAACACATTTAGTAATACTAAATCTCAGAGACATTGTGCTCTTTTCCTTTTGATCCAAGTTCATCCAGTCTTCAGTTCACATCCCTATCGATGTTGAACCTTGATACATTGAAATCCACTAAAGTATTCATGTATTCCATTTTTATCTTCCAAAAGCCAAAAAATTTCCCACTAAATTTTTCGATCTCTATTTTTAAACTACTCGTTTTTTATTTTCACCACATGGATCTCTCACATAGATCTCTGACTATAAAAAGGTCTACAACATACCTAGGAAAAACCCCTTAGCCACAAAGGCGTCCCCCTGAAGCCAAAACCGATCTGATACCAAATGTAAGTTTTAACCATGTATAATTAATTTATGCAACTAGATTTTCAATAAAACAGAAAAGATAAAATGGCACACACACAAAATTACATAGATATTTTATCTTAGAAACCTAAAACCAAGAAAAATATCAAGCTCTTTTTCATTATATTTTCTATACAATATACATCTTGTGGAATATGAATCTCCAATCAAACCATAGTTTCAAATCAAAACTACAAAACCATGGGAAAAACCACCACGCACCACATAATCATTTTTAGAAAAACCATGGGTTGAAAAAACCATGGTGCCCCCCTCGAAACCCCCTTTGTTCAAAGTGCATATATGTCATGCAAGTAATATAACACATACTTAACAAAATAAATAGAGGTGTAAGCCAAAAATATATCACCTAAGCATACAAATTCAATGAAATTGGGCATAAATATTGATATAAAGGAGGAGCCATATGACTTGGATGCACCAAACGACCTACCCTAGTAGGAAAAACAATAACCAGAAAAGGTATAGTTGTTTGGTTTCCCACAATGGTAGGAATACCTAGTCCATTTGACCTAACTAGTGACTCAAACCCTATGTTTGGATCATCAAAGAGGAACCAAGAAAAAACACACAAAGACAAATCTAAAAAGTGAAAATGTTATGAACCTGAGGTGATTGTAGTAGCACATGAAAAAATAAAGGCATAATATAGCTAGGTATTCAGATTCTTTGAGATGTTTCTAAAGAAGAAAACATTATATGGAAGAGGAAAAAGAGGGCAATCATTAGATTGCAACGTAAAAACTAAAAGTAAGAGGTAGTAAGGAATAAGTGCATGATCTCATCCATGGAGAAACTATAGCTTGCTTGTCCAATCCAACTAGAAGACATGTTGGACACTATGCAACAACTAGTTCATCAAATTATTTATGATAATTTATAGATGAGAGAACAAGTTAATTAACTCCAACCAAAAATCCAAACATAGAAAACGAAATAATTATCTTACATATTGGAGCAAGAGTTCACTTCATTAAAAACAATTAAGAATAAATTGGAGGAGACCATGGACATGGAAGCTACCATTTATGTTTTCCTTAATAATTGGGTGACCTATTTGTTGACCAATTGAAATATACTGAGGATCCAACAAGTTCTTATTAAAGATTCATTGGATATAAAACAATGTGTTTTTGAACCCTGAATGATATCAAACCTCGAAAATCAAATAATATAAGAGAAGATGATGGAGATAAAATTTTTCCATGATGAGTGACATTAAGGGAAGGAAACAAAAGCTTAGACATAAGTGCCAACAATGTTTACTACTTGCACAACATTAACACTAATATACAAAGGGTAGAGAAAGAGGGCATCCATGACTTGCTAACATTTAAAGAAAGCTCATTATCCAAAAAATTGAAATGCTTATTAGAAATGAAGGCTTTGGAAGTGTAGGCACAATATTAAATTCAACAATGGTTGACATTGGACAAACATCTTTAAAGGATTTCCCTAGTCATACATCAAAAAACATTTGGAGATATCCCACCACCAATACCTTCACCTTAGCTACCTACTCTAATACTGAAGCATCCATTTTTTTCTCCTACCATGTTGGAATGTGATCCTTCCTTGCATCCACCATAGTTGGTCACTCCTAAGATTGAACTAGAAGGGTCAAATTGTGTTGAAAATTGGTAGCTATGGGAGAAATTCCCCCCACAGAGAAGCATAAAAACCCCTAAGGAGACCCCTCTTCTACTTGAGTAAAATCAAATTTTTAGATGGAAAAATATTATTATTTTTCTCATTCAAGTCAACATGAAAAAAAGTACAAGTTGGCCGTAAAGTCAAAATTGATCCTCCATATTATCATATAAATATGAGTTCATTGACTCACTTGGAGACCATCCCATCACATCAAATCATTCATCAAATGGTTTGATATATTTTAAAAACTGCAGGGAAAAGTTCACACATGTGAAGGAGAGAGAAGATATTATGTTTTAATTTCGTTGACTTTCTGTTTTGGGCCTCTTTGATTAGCATTGACTCTATTTTGTTTGGGCTATTTTTTTGCTACTTTGACCAAATACTTTGATTGTCTTGGAAGTCGAGCTAAAGGATACATTGAATGATATTTTCTGGGCACTTTGACTATGGTTGATTGATCTAGATTTATGATGGAATGAAGTGAAATGCATATATAGGCAGTAACACGAAGCTACAACGAAAAAAAGACTTGCATTCATTAATAACAAAGTACCTAAAATTGTTTACATGCAGAATGGAAATAAACTAGCTCGAGAAATGGTAACTTATCTCTGAGAAGAGATGTGGTGGCTACATGCCTTGTGAATTGTGTTACAACTAGGCTCAAAGGCCTTTTTATCATTAATAAGAAGTGTGAAACCGTAACCCTAGGAGATGAAGCACCAACGATTTTGGGCCCCATTAGGGTAACTTGGACCACCAACTTCCTAGGGTCATAACTTTTTCATATTATCTCTTTTTGGATATCATAATACCTTGTTTCAAATATCTCACGAGGATAAAAAATAAAACATATGAAATATATTCTAACACTTTTTTGGTCTCTCTGTTTTCCCAAAAATGTCATTTAGGACCTCAAAATGACTTTGGAAGTTTAAGACTTGAAAAAATTCCAAAAATAGTAAATCGTGTTACAATTAAGGAAATTGAAAGAAACAATGGTGGGGGTCCAAGTGGAATATGTGGGTGGCCACCAATATGCACCTAGATCATTGACAACATGGTTGACTAGGGTTTTGACCAGAGTGCAAAAGGTTATTTTAGATATGTTTTGACTATATTTTACTGAGCAAGGGAGGACACATTCATTGCTAGGTTGAGAAAATTTTCTGAGCTATATTGAATGTTGAATTTTACTGGTTAGGGCAGGTCATTGACTGTTGTTGATTGTACTTCCACTTGGTAGAAAATTGCAGGCTGATACTTTGACTAGATTTGAATTTATCTCTCATCATTGATTGGTTTTTGGATTGGTGATTTGGAAAGTCAAGGAATTGAATTCTACTTGTTTATGGATGCACTATTGGATTATTTATCTACTGAACATTTTATCTAAGAAGAAAAATCTAGTTGGGTTCCCCCCCTTATGGTGTTTTGTCCTGGTCTTTGAACTCAATCTTTCTGTCTCATTGATCTTAATTATCTTCTATTGTGCATACTATTTATTGTTCTATCTACAATTTCTTATTGTTATTAGGTGATTGAATATAAATTGGAAAAGTGAATGCTACTAGAAGAATAAATTGTTTAAGTGATTGTTACAACATAGAACATTGTGAAAAATTAACATGGTATCAGCGTTGAGGTGAAGACAAGACCAATGACACAAGGGAAATCACCCCTTTAAGATATATTATCTATTATTGAATATCATTTTACTTGGTCAAGATGTCTACCTCATACTTTAGGATTGAATAGAAACTAAATGATTCCTCCAACTTTGCTTCTTGGAGGACAAGGGTGGATTTGACTTTGGAAGAGAATGATGTTATGGAATATGTTGAAGGCAAGGTACCCGAGCTTATAGAGAATGCAATTGTTGTTGTGAAGTCCAAGTAAAATAAAGGAGAAATAAAAGCTAAAAATATCATTATTGATTCCATGAGAGATAATCTAATTACTTATGTGTCAAAGATGAAGAAGTCCAAGGAAATGTATGACAAGCTGATTGGAATGCATGAGGTCAACAATTTGAGCCATATCATCACTTTGAAGAATCAACTTAGGGACATCAATGTAGACAAGTGTGGGACCATTCAAGCATACTTCAAGAGGATATCACACGTAAAAGATCAATCTTTTCCTATTAGTGAGATTGTACATGGTAGAGAGAAGGTGTTGATTACACTTGGAGGCCTCCCTATGTATTTGGAGACATTTATCACAACCATTAGCAATAATGACAAGCTCCCCACATTTGATTACCTCTTAGGAAAGTGCACTCAAGAGGAATCCATAATTATATTTAGAGGAAGAATTCAAAAACATGAAGAAGGGGAACCTATTGCATTTTCTTCCCAAGACAATAAGAAGAAAGAGAAAGGAAGGCCCTCAAATTGGAAGTCAAGAAAGAAAGGTCAAGGATTCAAGAAAAAAATAGAGGATTCAAGAAGGACATGTCCAAGATCCAATGTTATAATTGCTACAAGCATGGTCACTATGCTCGATATTGTTTATAAGGAAGAAGTTCTCCTGGGAAAAAAATTGATCAAAGAAGGAAGAGAAGAGGACCCCCTGCCCAAGAAGAGATTAATCGCCCTAAGAGATCAAGGAATTCAAGGTATGACAACAATGTAGTTGAAAATAAAAATGAATACTTTCTTATTTCTTCTCTTTCTAGTTCCTCTCCTCCAGATACTTTTAATAACTGGTTATTAGATAGTGGGGCTTCCAGAGATTTCACTAGTTATAGAAAATTCCCCTCAAACTAGGTTGAGAGGGAGTCAAATTTGAAGATTATACTTGGGGAAAATGCTACATATCCTATGTGTTGGGTGTGGAGCCTGATTATCTTCTTTATTTTGCATCACAACATTAGAACCCTGTTCTAAATGGGGCGACAATGCCACCCATAATTAAACACTGCTTGGGGGGTCCGGGGGGGGCGCGACTGTGACTTTATAGAGCCCCCCCCTGGTGGGGGGTTTTGGTCCTCCAAATTCTCATATAAATATGAGTTCATTGACCTCACTTGGAGACCATTCCATCACATCACATCATTCATCAAATGGTTTGATATATTTTGAAAATTATAGGGACAAGTTCACACATGTGAAGGAGAGAGAAGTGAATTTTCTTGAATTTTGTTGACTTTCTGTTTTGGGCCTCTTTGACCAACATTAACTCTATTTTGTTTGGGATAATTTTTTGCTGCTATGACTGAATACTTTGACTATCTTGGAAGCCAAGTTGAAGGATACTTTGATTGATATATTTTGGATACTTTGACTATGGTTGACCATAAGGTTGACTAGGGTTTTGAGCGCACGGTTTGAACCTATTGGGAAAGGTAATTGGATCTGTTTTGACTAGATTTTTCTGAGAAAAGGAGTTTTCATTCATTTCCTGTTTGACTAAATTCTTCTGAGCTATTTTTACCATTGAATTTGACTGGTTAGGGTAGGTTGTTGGTTCTACTTCCATAGGGCCAAAAATTGCAGTCTTGTACTTTGACCAGATTTGACTTTATCTCTCATCATTGATTGGTTATTCAATTGGTGATTTGGAAAGTCAAGGAATTGAATATGACTTATTGATGGATGTACTATTAGTTTATTTCTTTGCTGAACATTTGATCTAGGAGAATAATATGGTTTTAGTTTTACCCCTTATGGGTTTTTCCCCTGGTCTTTGACCTAAATCTTTATGTCTCATTGATTTTCGTTGTCTTATATTTTGCATACTATTTATTATTCTATTTACAATTTATTTTGTTATTATGTGATTGAATTTAAATTGGAAAATTTAATGCTATTGGAAGAAGAAATTGTTTAAGTGTTTGCTATAGCATATATCATTGTGAAAAAATTAAAAAATTGGTTAGCTGGAGAGAGAGACGAGGAATCAAAATTTTTCATCCAACAATGCCACTGTACAAGGGAGATTATGCTCAATAAACAAGTTCATTCGACCAACCAACACTTGTTTCTCCGCTAGCACAATCCAATCCAATTCTAGTGTAGTCAAAGTGAATCATCAAACACACTATCTTGTCTTCTAGTTTTTCTATTCTTTCATCTTCTCATTCTAAATTATGTTTATAAATGTAATATTTCCAAATATCCCCTTCCATGGGACAAATAATGCATTGAGGGTGGGGGATATTGTTCAAGTCAACATATCCAACCAAGTTTTGGTCTCTACTGTAAGTCAGTCGACTCCCTATCAAGTCAACAAACTCAGTGGGTTAGTTGGTATAAATACTGTAACTATATAAAAGTAGTATAAATATGTATGTAATAAAAACTACGAGGTTGTTGTTGGTCTATGACATATATAATTTAAGGGTGGTTTTGCTAGATCTCCACCACTTTTGTTCTATTTTCTTCTTTGTGTGTTATGTACATTGTTTCATAAGATTGCTTGGTGTACAGAATGTTGGTAACTAATGAATTCTATTCACTATATTACAAAATTCCACAGTACCTACATCACCAACTTGGTGAATGAGTGTTGATAGGCCCTCAAGAGCATGTGCATGATGATATTCTCGGTGAAGAATTTTGGATTTTATTTGGGTCTCCTCAAGGTTTGATGTTCCTTGGTAGTTTTTGAGAGGAGGTGGGGAGTGCACCCTCTTTTTACTGTAAAAATTATCTAAATATATTCAAGTGATCTTGTAATGTACTAAAACAAAATACTGAATCAATCTACAAATTGCAGAAACCAATTTTGATCACACAATCACATAACAAGTAAGGTGAAGAAAGTATCAATCGCACAACACAAGATGTATCCGAGGAAAGAAACTGCTCAAAACCCCACTATCTGTATATTTCTTAAAGTCAAGATCATGAAAAAATACAATGTTATTTTCCTTCTTGAGAAACCTCTACACTCTGCTGACTGTCTCACTCTAATATAGGGAAAATCGGTCCAATGCTTAACCAATTCTCTTTCTCTGCTTGACCAGCCTTGATTATGCATTCTTGGATGAATTTTTGCCCTATTAATTCTAAAGTCCCAAGAATTGATTGTGCAATTCCTTAAATGCAATTCCTAAATTCATACAATTTTATAACTACACAACTCATATTTCTCTTCTCTTTAAATCCAATCTTAACCGAACCTTCCTTAGAACTGAAATGAAACAACTATTTATAGCGAATTATTAGTTAATTGATTGATATATGCATGTGAATTAAATCAGATTTAATTCACTGGACCTATCACTAGCTCATATCTCAGTTAAAACTAGTTAAATTGATTTTAACTTAAATACTCTAGTTAACTAATTATAACTCACAAATAACTCAACCAGGGCTCCTAAAAAGTAGGAGACACCCTACATGCCTCTACTTTTACCTCCAACTCAAATTGACTGAGATAAATAAGTCTTACTAACTCAATTGACTCATACAAGTTATCATGTGATGTGGAATGACAATTTACTTCAAATTTAATTAAGGTAAAATTAAATCAGAAGGCCCCTTGGGGTACCATTTCTTAGTGCCATTTCAACACTCCCTCTCAACAAGAAAGGGATTATCTGCTACTTTGATCCTATCTCTGTGGAGCTCGAATTTGCTTCTTGACAGTACCTTTGTTAAGATTTCTGCATCTTGCTCGTATGTGGAAATGCACTCTCATGACATAATCCATCTCTGCACGCAATCTCTGAGATGGTGATACCAAATATCAATATGCTTGGACCGGTCATGAAAAACTAGATTAACCGAGAGTTTGATGCAAATATGGTTATCACAATATATCACCTTAAGATCCATCTGTCCAAAAAACAAACCAACAAGTATATTCCTCATGCATATGTCCTCACATGCTATCTGATTGGCCACCATGTACTCTTCCCTCTTCTGAACTGAGTGCAATTGATATTTGTTTCCTGCCATATCAGTAAATTGCTATTGATCTTATGCTAAAGATTCCCATTGATGTGCTCTTCCTATGAGATGGATTCCCTACCCAATCTGAATCAGTGAAGCCTTGAAGATTCACTCCCTCTGTCCATTTATACCATAGACCATACTCTGTAGTGCCTCTGAGGTATCTCAACACATGCTTGTCTTCCTTCCAAAAGAGCTTGGTAGGATTAACCATAGATTGAATAAGTTGGTTAACTGCATAGCATATGTATGGTCGTGTGTTCATCAAATACATGAGTGAACCCACAAGATTCATGTAAACAATAGCATTTACTACCTCGCCTAAAGTAGCATCCTCCTTCCTCCAGTTTCCCACTAGAGGAGTCTCCATGGGTTTTCTATGCTCCATGTGTAACTTCTTAAGGATCTCGTTGGCATACTTTGCTTGAGATACAAATAACTCCCCATCTCTTTGCCATATTTAAAATCCCAGGAAATAGTGCAAGAGCCCCATGTCCTTCATCTCAAATTATCTTGCAAGATCCTCTTTGCAAGACTTGATGAGATTCTCATCACCTATCAGTATCATATCATCGACATAAAGTAAAATGATCAAAATCTTACCTTCTACCACAATATGATAAAGGTTTGCATCTGCTTCACTCTTGGTGAAGCCAAACCCTATGAAATAGTTTTTGATCCTGGTGTACCAAGCACGAGGTGCTTTCTTTAGCCCATACAATTCTCTCTTGATTCTGCACACATGCGATTCCCTATATAAAGTCTCAAAACCTTCCGATTTCTCAATGTACACCACTTCCTCAATCATCCCATTGAGGAAGGCTATCTTTACATCCATCTGATGTATCTTCCATCCCATCTATGTTGAGAGTGAAAGGATGCATATGATTGATGAGTACCTTGAGACTGGTGCAAAATTCTCATCATAATCAATCCCTTCGACCTGAGAGAACCCTCTGGCCACACAACTTTCCTTGTGCTTCTACACACTCCCATATGCTTCCTGCTTCACCTTGTAGATCCACCTAGATCCTACAACTAAATTCCCCTCCAGTCTTAGGAAAACTTCCCATGCATTGTTTCTAATAATGGAGTCATACTCCTTAACCATGGAATCGACCCAAACCAACTGTTTCAGTGCTTCCTCAAAAGAGGATGTTTCTATCTCTGCACCTTCGCTCATAATAGCCATGTATCCAGTGTACTTCTATGGGGATTTTCTTTGCCTGTGCTATGATGTGGGTGCTCCCATATTCTCTCTCACGATCTAGCAACAATATGTTAGCCTCTCTGGTGCACTTCCTTCTATCTTGGGATGTCTCTGCATGAGTGGGTGCTTCCACTCTTTGTACCTCTACATGTGATCTAAAAGGAGTGTATTAGTTTGCTGTGCTAAGTGTCCTTTCAGTAATAAAAAAATGTACAATTTGTCTCCATTTGTTTTCTTAAGGAATGAGTATTTTAACCATGAAACATAGATGAATTTTTGAGTTTTAAGCATGAAAATAAGCCTAAATAACACTGTACATCAGTGTATAATAGAGAAATAACATCACACATAAGTTTTACATAGCAGGCATGATGAAGCAGTTCACCCCTCCTGGGCTACATCTGCTAGTCCAACTCCCAATGGCATGTCCCTCTTTGTCATATGCTCAAAATTGAAATTACATGTGTTTACAAGCCTCTAATGGTTGTTTTCTCTACACCAGTGGCTCCAAAATGATAAAATTAGTCTAGGTAGAATCTTGTTTCACCCAAATTGGTTAAAATTGACCTCCCAAAGCTTTTTCCCAATCTCAGCTAGAAAATCTCCACTAAATGGGGAGAATTGCAGTTAAATGCAGTTAGTTTTGGCAAATATCCCTAAATTTTAGCTCAGCGCCAAAACTAATGCCACTTAAACCTTTTACATTAATGGCTAGTGGTTTAGTGGGGTGGTCACAAACCGACCCCCCACCTTAAACCCCACGGCTTGTGGTTTCACTCTGCCATAAGGGAGGTGCAGATCCCGGATGGGACATGGTTCCCTTAACCTCCAACACTCCCGACGGACTAGCATGTGACCAATGATAAATTTTAATTTTCGCTGATTGAACAGTTATGGAACCATTGGAGTGTAACCACACAGAACTAACACCCCAAAAAACACGCGCATGTGAACATCGTTTAAGAACCGCCAAGGTTATGGTTTTAGGAAACTGCTAGATATAGTTTAATGTCATGGTGATATGTGACCATGTCCGCTAAGCCGCTGGTTGGTGGTTTGGTAAGCCGTCGGTTGAAAGTTTGATGTCGTGGTTTAAAGTCATATGTGACCGACTACAATGGGCCACCAACGGGTTGGGACCGTTGGTGGTCCCCCCCTCAAATATGAAATGTTAACACTTTAAAATAATGTGGAAGATTGATATGGTAATAACTACATGGTAGCCCGAATGGTGAAGGTCTTTGCTGGCGTGCTGGAGGTGACAGGGTCAAACCCCCTAGACCTCACTTAAATTTTAGTCAAACCTCCTGGGGACACATGACAGCCTCCGAGCTTGCCACATGTCACCCATCCAACGGTGCTCCATAAAACACGTGCAACCAAATCTTCGGCCAAGAAATAACCACGTGGTGAATTCTGATTGGGTTTCAGAAAAAGGAATATTCCCAGTATATGCCACCTACTAACTATACCTGCATGCTGACTTGACATCCTAGTCACCCTGTCACTAGAGTTTTAACTGTTTAGGAAAACGAATAGAACACGATATATTCCTCATATGATACTGGAGTTTTGAACCGTTTGCAGCACCGAAATCGCAATGACGAGACCTATCTGGTTGGTCAGGTTCGGTACAATTTCGAGCTCTTTCAAGTTTAAGCAAAACACATGACCTCCTGATCAAATATTCCCATTGGGAAGCTTTTGGACCCCAAAAGACTTTATTTACCTGTTCAGAAGATGAGGGTACAACTCCCTCACCTTTTCAACTTCCATACACCTTGCCTTACTTGGTTTTCTACCCTTGAGCCCAATTCGAAGATAATCGACGCTTCCCCTCTTAGAAGTGTGTGTCCTCCTGTCAAGGATGGTACCCTCCTTGAGCTCATCTAGAAATTCTGGCTAGAAATCTTCTATAGATGGAAACTGAATATCACTCCCTTGATCATCAATCAAAGGAGGCTCATACAAACATAAATTTTTCACATTGAAAACGTAATACATTTTCATATATGAAGGCAAGTCAAGTTGAAATGAATTATTACCAACTTGTTTGATAATATTGAATGGACCATAACGAATGGGATTGAGATTTTTACCTTCTCCTTGCATCCTTTCTTTTCTTATGTGCAACTATACTTCATCTCCTTCTTGAAACTTGTGAACAACTCTATGTTTGTCATGCCTCTCCTTGTGTTTTCTTTGACTCTTCTCAAGCTATTCTTGAACTTGTTGATGAATAATCTGAATTTTCTCAATGAACTTTCGATCCTTGTCAATATCACTACGCCCATTAATTGCAACATCCTTCTAAAATATGAAGTCTAATGGAAATTTTGGAAAATACACAAAGCAGGCTTCAAAAGGTGAAGTATTTGTAGAAGAGTGCTTTGCTCGGTTGTAAGCATGCTGAATGTAATGTAGTTGTTCATCCCACAACTTGGGATGTTTGCTACAATATCCTCTCAATATATGTACAATGGTTCTGTTCACTACCTCGGTTTTGGCCATCAATTTGCGGATGAAAAGCAATACTCTTTTTCAACTTTGTGTCCATCATCTTCCAAAGATTGGACCAAAAATTCCCAACGAACCTGGAATCCCTGTCACTAACAATAGAAGTTGGCAATCCATAATGAACCCATAAATGTTGAAAATAAAGTTCAGTAGTTTTTTCAGTAGTAATGGTTTTCTTACATGGCATAAGTATACACATTTTACTAAATCTATCCACAACTACATAAAGATAATCATGTTGTTTTCTTGACATAGGTAGACCTCCAACAAAGTCCATGGAGACACTCTCCCATGGCCTTGATGGTACCAGTAGTGGCGTGTACAACCCAAGCTTCCTATTGGTAGGCTTGCTTGTTGCACACATAAAACAACCACTTATAAAACGTGACACACTATCTATCATGCGAGGCCAACAGAAATAACTCTGTAGATGTAGTATTGTTTTTCTTACCCCAAAGTGTCCAACAATAAGAGATGAATGAGCCTCTATCATGAAACTAAGCCTCTCTCCTTGTGGTATACATAGATTGCCCAAATGAAATAACAAATTGTTATGAATGTGATAATAATTTTCCTCAACTTGATTCTCTTCACTCAAACTAGCATACACATCTTGAAAATCAACATCATGTGCATATTGTTCTATGTAACTCTCATGTACAATAGAATCATTTTTAAGTAAAGTAGAAGCACTTATAATTTGCCTTGAAAGCATATCAACAACTTTATTGAAAATACCTTTCTTGTACCTTATAACCAAGTGAAACTATTGAACAAATCCCATCCACCTGAAATGTTGCAATTGCTGCAATTTTTTTTGCGACTGCAAGTACTGTAATGGTTGGTGATCGGTATGTATAATCGTATCTTTACCCATCAAGTAGTGTTCCACTTCTTGATGCTTTGTAACAATGTATACAACTCTTTGTCATATGTAGGATAATTAGTTACAACACCATTGAATATTTCAGAATGAAAAGCGATAGGCTTACCATGCTGCAAAAGTACTGTTCCCATGGCATAATCACTAGCATCGGTTTGTATCTTGAATGGTTGTCTCAAATTCGGTAATACAAGGACCAGAGCTGAACTGATCAAAGCTTGCTGCTTTTTTCCTCCCCATTGGAAGCCTTTCTTCACACTTTTCACTGCATGCATAGGAGCTACTATGGCAGAAAAGTTAGTGATAAAATTTCTCCAATACTGAGTTGCGCCTAAGAAAATTCTTACCTTAGTTATTGTTTTGATAATGGGCCAATTCACAATGGCTTCCACTTTATAAGGATCAATTCTCAACTCGCTTCCTCCTACAATGTGTCCTAAATAAACCAGAGAAGTCTTTCCAAATTCACACTTAGACATCTTAAGAAATAATTTCTCTTTCTTTAAAACATCAAGCACCCTTTTCACATGCAAGACATGTTCTTCTCTTGTTTTACTGAAAATGAGTATATCATCTAAATACAAAATCACAAAGTCATCAAGAAATGGACGCAAAACATTATCCATAACATGCATGAAAGTCACCGGTGCATTACATAAATCAAACGACATAACCAACCACTCAAAGAGTCCTTGTTTGGTTTTGAATGTAGTATTCCATATGTCACTTTCTGCAATTCTTACTTGATGATATCCACTTTGTAAATATAACTTAGTGAAATTTTTTTCTTCTTTCAGCTGATCTAGCAAATCATCTATCCTCAGGAATGGGTATCGATTCTTTACCGTTATCTTGTTCAAAGCTCTGAAGTCGACACACATGCACCAAGTCCCATATTTCTTCGGAATCAAGACTATGGGTGAACCGCATGGCGAAGAGCTTGGCCTTATGAGTCCCTTGTCCAACATGTACTTGATTTTCCTCTTTATTTCAGCATTCTCCATTATCGACATGTGATACATGCCGATGTTTGGAAGAGGACAATATTGTTGCAACTGAATCTCATGTTGAATCTTCCTTTTTGGAGGCAATCCTGTTGGCTCCTAAAACATCTCATGATGTGCATCAACTAAATCATATAAATCTTATTTCAAATTAGGATCACAATCCTCAAATGATTCATGATTAACATCAGCTTTAGGCTTAACCATTAGAAGAACAAAATTCTTACTTGAATTCACCAGCCTTTTTACCTGTCCAACATTTACCATTGCAATATTTGTCTTTTTGCGATGTGCTCTAATAATGTACTCTTTTCCATATTTGAATAAATGGTATTTGTTGTCGTGGCGATGGAATATTGCTTTCCTGTCATACAAGTAATGACTGCCCAACACAATACCTGTAATATCAAGTGGAACCACATCTAATTCAACTGTGTCAACAAAATGTGCAGTTATTGCAAAGCGCAATATGCACTTCTTTGAAACCTGTAAATTTGCATCCTTACAAATCCACCCAAGTGGATATCGTTTTGGATGTGGAATGGTCTCAAGATTAAGTTTCTTGACCAAGTCTTCAGAGATTGAGTTTGATTGTGACCCACTGTCAAACAGTGTGTCAATCTTGGTATGTTTGGATATGACTCTTACATGAAACAATTCAATTCTCTCTTCTTCATTTGGAGCTTGTATGTGACAGTTTGATGTTCTAGTACTGGTTTTTTTTTCAATTTGTCCCCCCTTAATGTTCTTCAATCCCATGTATGTAATTTTTGATTCATCGCCTGAATCCTCTCCTAAGTCATGCTGATTTGTAGCTGCAGTTTTCTGCTTCCCTTTGTTATTGTTATACTTGGGTCTCTCTTCAAGATGTAATTTCCAACAATTTTTCTCTTCATAGCCTTCTCTTGAAAAATGTTTACAAACCACTTTTCTCCCTCTTTCTTGATAGATGCATTCTTTTTTCCCTTACCTTTCGAGGTATTCTCTTTTTTTTTCACCTTAAAAGGTTTCTTCCTACTCTCATCAGTAATGCTTTTCCCTCTAGCTTCTAGATGTGTGGCCTGAACACAAACTTCATCTAGACTTGTAGGGTTAAACATGAGAATAGTATATCTTAGGTAGCTATGTAAGCCTCCTATGTACTTGATCAAAGTATCTTGGATTTTCAAATCTACCCCTAATAAGAGAGCTCTTCTCCTAAATTTTTGGGTGCAATCTTGTACATTTTGTCCTTTCAATTGTATAAAATTTTTCCAGTTCATTATGGCTTTCTGCATGTGAGCTAATGGATAAAACTGTTGTTTTATTGTAGTAATGAAATCAATCCATGATAGAATAATCTTACCATGCTTCTTGATCTCCTCCTTTGTCTTGGCTTCCCACTAAACAAGTGCTGCACCTTCCATCCTCAATGAAGCTAGTTGGATTTTGGTATCATCATCATGAAGGTTATGAATTCTCAAATAGACCTCCATTTGCCTAATCCAATTACCAAGCTTTTCTGCATTGACTTCACCATTAAAAATTGGCAATTCAAACTTAAAATCAAGTTTTAGAAAATGACTTTTATGAGTGTTATTTGAATTGTGTGACTGGTGTACTGAAGAGGAAATAGAGGAGGATGATGATGAGGGTGAGGATGGTGACTTTCCACTGCCTCCATTTAATCCATTACCCTTCTTTGATTTATCTTCATCATTGTGACCTCCTGATGATCCCTGACCTTCCTTGTGAAGTTTGGATCCTTCTCCTTCTAGTCTTTCATTCCTTTCTTGATAAATTACTCTCACCATTTCAGTCATGTCAAGGAATGCTTTCCTGAACACTCTTTCTTCTTCTTTGGGATGCATCTCTTCATGGTTTTCTTCTTCCCTTGGCGGCATGCTTAATGCTGATTCTGCTTCTTTTGGAGGTGAACTAGGTGGTGGAGAATGTGGCAATCTTACCCTCCTTTGCTGTGGCTCACTTTGAGAACCTCTTGCTTCCACCAAATTTCCTTCTCCTCTCTGAAGCTTGAGCCTAGTAAGCATGAAAACCCTTGCAAACAGTTAAATAAATATTTGCACACAAAAAGACCATAGATTAAACTCTAGCTATGATACCAACCTGATCTGAAAGGAGTGTATTAGTTTGCTGTGCTAAGTGTCCTTTCAGTAATAAAAACATGTACAATTTTTCTCCATTTTTTTGCTTAAGGAATGAGTATTTTAACCATGAAACATAGATGAATTTGTGAGTTTTAAGCATCAAAATAAGCCTAAATAACACTGTACAACAATGTATAACAGAGAAATAATATCACACATAAGTTTTACATAGTAGGCATGATGAAGCAGTTCACCCCTCCTGGGCTAAATCTGCTAGTCCAACTCCCAATGGCATGTCCCTTCTTTGTCATTATGCTCAAAATTGAAAATACATGTGTTTACAAGCCTCTAATGGCCGTTTTCTTTGCACCAGTGGCTCTAGAATGCTCAAATTAGTCTAGGTAGACTCTTGTTTCACCCAAATTGGTCGAAAATTGACCTCCCAAAGATTTTTCCCAATCTCAGCTAGAAAATCTCCACTAAATGTGGAGAACTGCAGTTAGTTTGGAAAATATCCCTAAATTTTAGCTCGGAACCAAAACTCCTACCACTTAAACCATTTACATTAATGGCTAGTATTTAGGGTGGGGTGGTCACAATTTGACCCCTTGCCTTAAACCCCGCGGTTTATGGTTTAACTCCGCCATAATGGAGGCGCAGAACCCGAATGGGACATGGTTCCCTTAACCCCGAACACTCCTGACGAACTAGCATGTGACCAACGATAAATTTGAACTTCCGTCGGGTTGAATGGTTATGGAACCATTGGAGTGTAACCGCGTGGAACTAACACCCCAATAAACACGCATGTGAACACCGTTTAAGGACCGCCGAGGTTATGGTTTTAGGAAACCACCAGATATAGTTTAATGTCATGGTGATATTTGACCACATCTACTAAGCCGCTGGTTGGTGGTTTGGTAAGCCACTGGTTGAAAGTTTGATGCCGTGGTTTAAAGTCATATGTGACCAACTATAATGGGATGCTAGCGGGTTGGGACTATTGGCAGTCCCCCCCTCAAATATGAAACATTTACACTTTAAATAATGCAGAAGACTGATATGGTAAGAAATACATGGTAGCTCAAATGGTGAAGGTCTTTGTTGGCGTGCTGGAGGTTGCTGGGTCGAACCCCTCGGACCTCACATAAATTTTAGTCAAACCTCCTGAGGACATGTGGTAGCCTTCGGGCTTGCCACGTGTCACCCATCCAACAATGTTCCATAAACACGTGCAACCAAATCTTCGGCCCAAAAACAACCACGTGGAAAATTCTGATTGGGTTTCAAAAAAAGGAATATTCCTAGTATATGCCACTTGCTGACTATACTTGCATGTTGACTGGGCATCCCAGTCACCCTGTCACAAAATTTTTAGCTGTTTAGGAAAACGAATAGAATGCGATATCTTCCTCATATGAGATTGGTTTTTCAAACCGTTTGTGGCACCAGAATTGCAATGACGAGACCTATCCAGTCCTTCAGTTTTGGTATAGTTTCGAGCACTTTCAATTTTGAGAAAAACACATGATCTTCTGATCAACTTGTGGTTGCTCCACATCCCAAGGTTATTCTTTTGGAGCCAAGAGCTCCTCATCTGCATGCAATTGAAGCTCCCTCTTAAGGGAAATTCACATGGCCTTCTCTTCATCGAATTTCACATCTTTTCTCACCATTTTCATCCTATATGCTCGAAAGTACACCTGCTAGTTGTGAGGTATATCAGTGTACCCCACAAATATTCCCAACGCAATTGTTGGCTCTAGCTTCTTCCTGGAATCTTTGGTCACATGGAAATAAACCGATGAACCATAATTTTTAAAATGTGACACATCTAGTCTCTTACCTGAAAAATCTTCCTCTAGTGTACTCATCCCAAGTATCTGATGAGGACTTTTTTTCTGCATAAATATTGTTGTATTTCATGCTTCTGCCCATAGATGCAACAGTAGGCCCTGATCATGCAATGTAGCTCATGCTTCTCCCACAATAGTTTTTTTCTTTCTTTCTGCAACCCCATTTTGCTATGGGTTATGAGGTGCTATCAATTCCCTTAGAATTCCTTCTGAAGCATATAAGTTATTGAATTTGTTAGAGACATATTCTCCACCGTTGTCGCTCCTTAGAGCCTTCACCTTCTTCCTTGTATCTTTCTCGACAGGTGCCTTGAACTCACAAAAATTGGATAACGTCTGATCGTTATTATACTTGAAGAAAATCTAACACTTTCGTGAAAAATAATCTACAAAAATCACATAATACCTGTGTTCTACTGTGGAATCTGTCGAGAACGGTCCACACACGTCTTAGTGAACTATATCAAGGATTGTCTTTGCTCGAATTTCCTTATTGTGAAAGGTGGAATTGGTATACTTCCCCAATGTAAACCCTTTGCATGTATCTCTATGCACAAGTGCACCCTTTGGAAGTCCTGTAGAAATATGTTGCATGATCTTCAAAGTGCCATGGTGTAGATGGCCCAATCTCCTATGCCATAACTCACCGATGTCTCGTATCTCCACCTTCTCTAATTTCATGCTCAAGGTAGCACAATATTCTACATGCAATTTGTAGAGGTTCTTTACTCGAACCCCAATATTTTTCACCTATATCATGGCTTTATGACGAAGGAATACCTTTCCTTCACTGAAGATTACATCATAGCCACTGTCTTCCAACAAAGCAACAAAAACCAAATTCTTTTTTAAACTAGGAACATACATGACATCTTTTTAATGTGAGGGGATTACCTGACCCCCTCTAAAAGGTAAATATACCTACACTGATAGTGCTATGCCTTTGGTCATCTCCCATTTGGATGTGCATCTAGAGATCCTTCTCCTCAAAGCTACTGAAGATTTATTTATTTATTTATTTATTTTTTCCGGTCATATGGAACAAAGCTCCACCATATAAGTACCACATAGAACCCATCACCGATGATAACATGCATGTGATTAGGGTGAAATCCAACTTGAATTGTGAATAAAGTGCTTCACCTGCCACTCCTCCTGAGCTCTTCTTGTTGGTCTTCTCGTGCAGACACTATATAGCATAGTGTCCAAGATCATGATAGTGAAAACATTTTACCTTTGACAAGTATCGCTTATTTCCTACCTGACCAAACTCTGATTTGGAATGGGACCCATTCCCTTTCCCTTTATTTTCATATCCAGCCAAGGCAAAGTTATCCTCATCATCAGTCTTTGACAAGGATCCATCTCTGGTGTTCCGTCAAATCTCTTCTTGTACCAATTCAGACCATAATCGCTCCCACTCTAGTAGCTTCTCCCTCCCATTCACCGAGTCTTGGTATATCTACCAGCTCTTGGGAAGTCCTAGAAGAGCTAGGCTCACCAAATCATCCTGGGAAACTGTTATCCCAACACTTCCAAGATCATCTCGACTTTGAGTGAAATTTTTCAAGTATTTGGAATCATGTCGCTGTTCTCCATCTTGATCTTTCAGAGCTTTTCTATTCTGAAACATATCTATTAAGGCCTTCCACATAACATATGGAGTTTCCTTTCCATGGAGATTCGAGACAATATGATCTCGAACTCCTTCTAACAAGATCCTTCTTGCCTTTGCTACATTATTATTCCATGCCTCAATGTTTTGAGCATCTGTTTTTGCGGGTTGGGGAATATCACTGTCTATGTATTCTTTTAGTCCGTTGTCCTCCAACACTACCTCCATCCTATATTTCCATGCTCTTTAATTCAAATTTCCCTCAAGGGAATATTCAAGTCTCAAGCTAGTGGAAGGAATCTTGATATGTTGTTTGTCCTGAAGAAAAAATCTACAAATTCGATGTTCTTATTCTAAAAAAACTTTGTTTATTCTCTTCTATAGTGATTCTTGCTCTGATACCATATAGAAACTATCCAAATAGATTTAATTTATCTTTTAATGTACTAAAAAAATATATTGAATCAATCTACAAATTGCAGAAACAATTTTGATCGCACAATCACATAACAAGTAAGAGAAAGAAATTATCAATCGTACAACACAAGATGTATCTGGGGAAAGAAACTTCTTAAAACCCTGCTATCTGTATATTTCATAAAGTCAATATCATGAAACAATACAATGTTATTTCCGTTCTTGAGAAACCTATGCACTCTACTGACTGTCTCACTTTAATCTAGGAAAAATCGGTCCAGTAATTAACCAATTATATCCCTTTGCCCGACGAGCCACGCTTACACATGCTTGGAAGAATTGTGGCCCTATTAATTATGAAATTCCCAATAATTGATTGCACAATTACTTCAAGGCATCCTGATGACCTCATGCATGATCTGTACAATTTTCTAATTCTACAATTGATAGTTCTCTTCCCTTTGACTCCAATCTCAACTGGGCCTTCCTTAGAACTGACATACAACAACTATTTATAATGAATTATTAGTTAATTGATTGATCTATGCATGTAAATTAAATCAAATTTAATTCGCCAGCGTATCGCTAGCTCATCTCTCATTTAGAACTAGTCAAATTGATTTTAACTCAAACACTTGATTTAACTAATTACAACTCACAAATAAATCAACCAGGGCTCCTAAAAGTAGGAGACACCCTACATGCCTCTAGTTTGACCCCCAACTCGAATTAAATGAGATAACTAAGTCTTACTAACTTAGTTAACTCATACAAGCTGTCATGTGACGTGGAATTACAATTTAATTCTAGTTTAATTAAGGGTAAATTAAATCAGAAGCCCCCTTGGCGTGCCATTTCTTGGTGCCATTTCAACAGTTACCACCTTGAAGGGTGGTATTGGGGTGCACCACTTCCTTCCCAACTATCACAATTGTATGTTTATTTAGACGCAGTGAAAAAATGGTTGGTGGATTGATATGTTGACTGATTTAAGTTACAATAAACTTATTGGCATGTGAATTCTTGTGAAACTGTTGAATTTATCCATTGATGGGATATTTTTGGCTCAATTTATTTGTTGGTAGGGGCTTTAGGTGGGGTATTTTTAACGATTAATGAGCGATGAAGAATCTTGTGTTTCCTATTTTGACATCTAAGGCAAGCACACCATTGAGTAATGTGGTAGACTAGTTATTTGATTTTCCTCTCCCTCCTCAAATTAGGAAGAACTCTTCCTAGTCCTTGGATGAAATTTGATGTATATGCTAAGAGGCTTTGAGTAAAAAATGTTAGAAAATTTTATATTGTAGAGAAATGGAACACATAAAATATGCGGAAACTCAAACAAAAAAATAACATATAAAACAAGAGAGACACAGATATATGTGGTTCACCCAACTTGGGCTACGTCCACAGAAACATTCAGTCCTTCCTTTTTATTATCCAACAAAATGAAGAGACACAACCTTCAAAAGATCCGTTGTAATATCTTGTACTCTCTCACACAGTCCCCATTTCTATTTCTCGCTCAAAATATACACATGATACACAACCGAAATACAATACCCTCATATAACAGAGGGGTTTCCTTCTAGGGAAAAAATCCCTAAATTAAACATAACTTATACTGTCATATCATCCACCTGATGAACGACCCAAATTGACTACGAGATTATAATATTTTACAAGGCAATTTTACATCTATTTTTAGCTTCGGGGGTGCTTCCCCCTGGACCCCCCTGGACCCCCCTGACGGCGATCAAATGACGGACGGCATTGCTGCCCCGTTAAGAACAGGGGTCCAACGCGGCGATACATCTAAATAAATAAGATAATCAAGCTCCACACCAAATAAAAAAACTCTTAGGCTCATGCATATGGTGTTGTGTAGAGACATAGAAATTCCTTTCAAGAAATCAAGAAATTGCATGGAAACACTTGGATGAACATTGATGTATATCCTAAGAGGATTTGGGTAGGTTGCCATATGATTTTTCTTAGAGATATAAAAATGTGTTTAAGGAGATCCCACAATCGCATGGAGACACCGGGAAGTATAATCACATGGGGTGATAGATATTACCCCTTTACTAAATGGAAATGTTGAAAAATTATGGAAAATAAGGTTTCTTTTCTAGATCTAAGCACTGCAAGAAACAATGACATCACAATGAAACTCTCTTGAAAATAAGATAATAAGACTCTTAATTAAGCTTGTGACACTAGAAATTCTAGCTAGATGGCTCCCATTGCTCTTTTAACCAACAATTAATTGTGTCATTTTGTGGTATGTTGTTGACATAATACCTTGATTATCACATACAAATTAATATTTAGAAACAATTTTTTCATATGATGGTATGTTGTTGAAATGTCCTTGGGATATTGCCATTATCTTGTCAAAAATGTTGGGATGAACTTTTAGCATCTCTTTGGGATAACCATGTATTCTTATATCTAATCGTATAATTGTGAATAATTATAGTTGATATTGGATCACATGATTTTCCCTTGGGAATCAAGTGAGAACAAAGGGATTTTAAGCCCATGTGGCCTTAGGGAATCAAATATAGGGCAACTAAGAAAACATGAAAATAGTAAATGTTTAAAGCATTGTAATAGATATCAAAAACTTGCAACTTATGCTAAAAACAAACATCTTTAATGCCCATTGTGATTGCGATTTTATCTTAGTCTTTTGATGGTATATATTGTTATCTTTACGATTTAGTGAAAAAATAATTATCAACCATGTATGTTGGTTTAATATTTATATTTTTGCATTAGAAAGGGTTGCAATGAAAGAGATACGAATGTATAGTACCATTATTGAAATTAGGTATATGTCTATACTTGAATGAACACTATTTTGAAATGTGTTGTGATGAAATATATTATTATGTGAAAATATGAAACTAATCATGGTTTGATGTTACTCTTTCTTTACATAGTTGTTACAAATTAGTTACGTAATTTTTGAAAATAATTTTGTTATAACGAATGACTTTTCTTTTAATATTTAGAGATATCTTCTTCATTGATGTTACAAAGAAAGAAATAGAAAGCTTGATATGTTGTCATATGTACAACTTTTAGGGTCTCTTTGGGATAACCATGTCTTCTTATATCTAATCAGACAATTGTGAATAATTATATGTGAGTTTGGATCACATGATTTTTCCTTGGGACCCGAGTGATCATAAAGGGATTTTAAGCTCATGTGGTCATAAGTAAGCAAATATAGGGCAACTAAGAAAACATGCAAAGAGCCAATGCTTAAACCATTGTAATAGATATCAAATACTTGCAACTTATGCTAAGAACAAACCTCTTTAATGCCTATTGTGGTTGTCATTTTATCATAGTATTTTGATGGTATATAGTGTTATCTTTAAGATTTAGTGAAAATATAATTATCAAACATGTAAGTTGGTTTAAAAATTAGATTTTTGCATTAGAAAGGGTTGAAGTGAAGAAGAGAAGAATGCATAGTCCCATTATTAAAATTATGTAGATGTCTATACTTGAATGAGAACTATTTTGAAATTTGTTGTGATGAAATGTATTATTATGTGAAAATATTGTTCAAATAACATATTTGAGATATGTGTCGAATTAATTGAACATAATCTTAAATTGATCATTGTTTGATGCGACTCTTTCTTTACACAGTTGTTACAAATTAGTTATAATTCTTACAAATAAATTTATTATTAAGAGTGACTTTTCTTTTACTATTTAGAGTGATATTTTTCATTGATGTTATGAAGAAAGAAATGGAAGGTTTTATATGTTGTAATATGTACAACGCTCCAACCAATATGCCCTTGGTTTTTGGTAATGTGGGGTTTTTGTGATCCTCTGCAAATTTTGGATCTCCCTTAAAATGTTTTTTTCCCTTTTATAAGTAGGTTATTATTGTGGTTGGGTCAGGGTGTAATTCTTATGAAACTTTATTGGAGTAAATAACCCATAGTGGTGATTACTACATTTAAGGATAAATATCATGTGTGAGAGATTGTACTCTATTTTCATATAGACACATTATGAATATAGTTTTCCCTCTTGATATTGAATTTAGGTCCCCTTTTCTTTCATTAGGAAAAAATAATAACATATTATTATTGTGTTTTGGATATTGATTATTTTAACATTAATTAAAAAAATATACATGAATTTAATATTAAAAAATATCGTTGCAACCACAACCTCCAAAAACACATCGAGAAATGAAAAATACAAAATGTGTGTTAGGAACAACCAAAAAGGCTACTAGAGAATAATAAATATGGTATTTAGACAACCAATTTTGTTTATTGTGAACTCGGAGAGGAATAGTTCCATACGAATAAAGGCATAACCACTATGAAGAAAATAACCTCTTAATTTCATATATGACAAATATTTATAAGGAAATCCCCTTAGTTGGATATGCCTTCACATGGTTGCAAGTTTGTGTCATTTATTTTGGTTACTAGAGATAACATAAATAAAAGACATGATAACATAGAACCATAATTTGGTCGTCAAATATTTTGAAGGATATCATTGCAAAGCACTTGACTTCCTCACATAATGTCTACATTGCATTGCACATGGATCTGAGTGCTTCCACTTACCCAACCACTTGCTTGAACTTAACATGAATCCTCCCTACACTTGATGGAATCTCTCCATGGAACGTTTATCCATGCATCTTCCACCCGTTAATTTCTATCCTCCTCCCCATACCCACACACTTTGGTTTAACGTGCTCCTGGATATCACCCTGTATGCATTTATGCTGATGATTTGGAGTGTACCTCCTTATTTGGTCATTTCGATCCATAACCAGTACTATATTCATGCTCGATTTTCTCCCTTGGCTTTTTCTACCCCTGTCCCTCCATCCCCTATCCCTCCATATAATTTTACTTCCTCCCAACTTGAACCCATGATTCAGGAAAGAGGATGGATTCATTGTGGTGGTTGTTAGTGGGGGTGAGGCTACCTACCTACAACTCTTGAAATGGAAGAGAACATGGATGTTTTTGAAAATGATATCCCTGAACACGTTTGGAGATAGGTTACAGGTATATAAGTTGCGGAAGGTCGATAGGTGGTAATTTTTCTTTGGGTGCTTCAAAATCTTTGCCTACCAGAGCTTGAATTTGGAACAAGAACACAAAAATGCTTCCAGAAGGACAACCAAAGCCATTGCCCACACCATCCACACATATTCTTCCCTCCATCATCTCTCCCATGACCTTAGTCTGTTATTACCATTGAAAATCCCATCATATTCCTCTCCTAGTCCCTCTCCATCAATTTTGGTCCCTCTCGACTCCTCCTCACCCTCCATTATCTACGCTAGTGCTGGGAATAATTATCTATTTCATGGGTTGTTGGGCACCTCATTTCATTCCATGGAAATCAATATGGTAGGTGAAAGTTCCTCTTCCCCATTCCATATTCCCTTTGGTTGTTTCATTGTGGAAGAAACACCCAAATATGACCCTTCAAGCCCTTAGAAACACTGACGTTGTTGGTCCAATAAATGGAGAATGTGCACGAAAGCAACCAATCCATGCTCCATTAAGCTCACGAAGATCCAAATCAGCATGGACATATTAATTTTGGTAGCCTAGGGACAATTTTTATCCTTTGAACAATATTCCTCATCAAGGAAGACCCCTACTAGCCCTTGGACGAATTTGATTTTGTTAAGGAAACATATATTTTAATATCGAAACCCCCATGTGCACAAAAAGGATAAGTCGAACCAAAAGTAAATTGGACACCCTTGGATGAATATAAATACAAGTCAAGTGACCCTAATTTTAAGATCATCAATCATTCTTCCTTCTTTGTTTTGGCTTGCACATGTCTGAGGTTAGTTCATAGAAGTTGGTTTGCACAGGTTCGAAATTGCAGGGTTCAAAGCTTGCACATGTGATTAGGGTTTTTGGTTCTCATCCACAGGGTCTCCATAGGATATTTTCAGTTGAAACCACATGCATGAAAGCCTATGCATGCCATAGAGAAGTTTCAACCACATGCACATATCTCTCCTCGTGTGGTTGGAACACAGGGTTTTATTTTGAAAGTTGACTATAGTTGACTGCAGACTTTTTCAGTTGATGACAATTGACTAAAAACTAGGAAAAGTTATCTTTGATTAGTATTATTTTTGGGTTCATCTTTGGGATATTGTTTGGTTTATTTTTTTGGATAGTCTTATGGATAAATAATTGGATTATTGTAGTCTCTCTTTTCTGAATCATTAAATGAAAATCTAACAAGAAGAATAATTTGAAAGCGTTTTCCCCCTTCTGGGATTTTCCCGAGGTCTCTGACCAATCCTGGTGTCTCTATGTGTGAATGATTTTCTTCAATTGTTCCTTTATGTTAAATTGCATTGATGATGACATTTGTCTTTCTATATATTTGCATATGTTGCTGAATATTGTTATAATACTATGGGGTGAATTCAATGTGTAAATTATGAAATGAAATAATCTAAAGCAAAGAACGATATTTCCCTAAGAAAAATTAGCATGGTATTAGAGTTGGGCTGAAGAAAATTCATTAAAGTTCATCCCTATGAAAGACACCATTGATGGCAGAAAGAGAAGATGGAGGAGACCTAAAAGAATGATAGGCTTTGAAGGAAACCCTAAGAAATCTGGTTATTAGGTTTTGATGGTTACCTTGAGGTTAGGGTTTGGAGGAAACCTTGGAGTATGATAAAGGGTTGAGTTTTTGTTCTAACACATGTGACATATTCAGTATAAACCTGGATAGGCTAGTCTCAATAAGGCCTTGGTTGTTGATGAATACGATTAGATATAATGAAGGAAACATTGCTATATGTACAATGGACAACAATGAATCTTGAAGGTTGATTCAAGAGGGAGATGATCACTTCTTTTTTAAAGATAAGTACCTTTTAGATATATTCTACTTATTTTTTATTCTATTCTTGTTTAGATATATTGATTTTATTATTGCTTCCGGCATTAATATTTGAATATCTAATTCTTGTAATCTCTAGGTGGGATGTGATAAGAAAATCCTTCTTGAGGATCAAACAAAGTGAAACAAAAGAAATCTAGTGCAGGAAGAGAAGAGATAGTGCTACAAAAAGAAAAGAGGCACTTGATAAAAGTTGACAAAGTGCTCCAGTTTCCAAGGAAAAATAAAATCTACAAAGGTATCTGAATGTTACAAGTACATTATTGGATGGAAAGGTAAGCCCTAAGGTATGATGAGAATATCACCTTCATAAATGACTCGCGCATGCATATGAAAGTAAGTCTGATTTATGATACATGCGATATATTGGTGCACTTAATATTTGGAAACTATATTACATTTTAGACATGATGGATTTCCTAAAGCAGGATAGACACATTGATTTTGATATATGATAACTCGATACTATAGTTAGTGCTTGTGATAAGTATGATAACCCTGATGATAACAGTGTTGATATTCAGGATCTTCTTGTTGACCTTGGTTATGTTTTCATAAGCTTAGTAAACTTGACAAAGTGACAAACATAGATGAATTGAATTAAAAATGGATAAAGATACTCTTGTATACTTCCCTAATTATATGACACCGATCTTTGATGAATATTTGATGACATGTTCATATGTGGAATTGAAGTAGTTGATGATGATTTGGTATGAACATGATGAATATATGTTTTAGAACCTAATATAGTTTGACTTCGTGACTTGATGGTGTTTCTTATGCATGACAATATTATGATAGACAAGTTGATGTTTTGAATAATGATAACTGAAGTAGCTTCCCATTCAGAGGGAGAAACTCTTCATGAGATTTTCAACACCTACACTTATTTGAAAATAAGACACTTTACCGTTGAAGGAACAATTATGGTCATGAATAAACATCCAATGTTGTGGAAAATATTTGGAAAGTTATGATTTGAGAAGAGAAGGTTTCTCCTATTCCAAGCCCCAACCGCTTGGATAAAGACTTAAAGGTGTGGTTATAATCCTCCTAACCGCACTAAATAAGGCCTATGGGTGTTTTTGAGTCTGTAGGATTCAAAAAATAAAATCTTATGCAAAAGACAAGGATTGCACAAAAATTATGACAGACCTAAAAACATGGAGCAGATGATGGATAGTTCTATGAGCAGGGAAGTTTTTAAGATCTACATAATGTTTAACTTATTATAGAGAATGTGAATATATTATATAATCTTGTGTTTGAAGGGGATTGAAATATGCATATCAATATGCTTTTTTCCTTGACTTGATCATTTGAGATAGTATATTACAATATTTGGTAACACTTACAAGGGCTCGAAAAAATTTGGCTTATTGTCTTGACTTAATATAGATGAAAAGTATTGGAATTGTGACATGTTGATTGAAAATTCATAGATATGTTTTGGCTTATGTATTGATTGAAGTCACAGTGATAACAAGTTAGCGTTTTGATCAGATTTGGTTCTTGATAATGGTGAATTTACTTGACGGTGAATAACAATGCTATGTAGACATAATTGAATTTGTATTTCTATTTGACACATTGATTGAAGTGTAAACAATTGTGATTCAGTATCAAGTGATTTTTATTGCATAAATCTCACAATGAATGGATGGAACTTATACGACTTATCCTTGATGTATATAATTCATATCATGATTATGTGGATGGCCTAATGAAGTTTGATATTGCTTGATGACAGCTGATAACAGAATAAATAGATAATGTTGTAACCTGGTATTTGGGTGTGAGCTCTTCTTGACACCTAGTCCGAAGAGTTTGTGATATTGGCATAAACATTTATGGCTTTGATATTAGTTTTGTTTTGATAAAAAAACTTAATTGCACAATATTAATTTGTTTAAGGCTAAGCATATTGGTTTGGTCAAGTATTATGTTTGCATAAAACATTATATGGTTTGAAGCAAGCTTTGAGCTTGATATGTCTGCATTGAAAATTACTTGGTAAAGCCTGGAAGATGTGTCGATCCAAACCTATACTTCAAAGTGGTACAAGGTATTCCTCTGATTTTGATTTTATAAGTTGACGATATATTCTTGACATGTGATGATATTCTTGGCCTCCAAAGTCCAAGATGAAGAATATTGGCATGATGAATTACTTTTGGGATTAAAATATTGGAAAAGGAAAATATATCGTAGAGATTTTGAAAAGAGGAAATGTAAATCCTTGGACACCACGATGGAATTCAATTTTAAGAAGTTATGTGCAGATATTGTTGGACCTGACTTGGCAATCAACAATTGATTGAAGCATGATGTTCCTTGTGATTGAACCGCTTCATACACCTTGGGTTTCCAACAAGCACATTTTTTGAGATATTTGTATGGTATGATCATACTAGGTCTAAGATATACTACAAGATATGTATGATTGCATGGATGCACTAATGTTGACAAAAAGATCACATCTGAGTGTTGTTTTAGCTTTGGATCTTCCATGAAATTTTGATGAGAAAGGAATAAAAGTTCATAGCTTTAAGCACGACTGAGGTTGAGTACATTGTTGCTAACATGACTAGATATGGGGGAGTTTGGTTAAGGAAGATATTTTGAAAGTTGTTTGAGCATGATTTGGATGCAATAGTGATAAATTGTGGAAATAATGAGTGGGATCTGATTGGCAGATAATTCTATATATAGTTGGGACTGAGAAATATTCATATATTAAGACAACATTGTTGTATGAGACAAGCTTAGGCTTGTGGTCGCTACCTCCTTGAGAGGGAGGATGAATAAGGTATTCTTTTGTGACATGTATTTATTCTAACATAATATTTGATGTAATGTCCTACATGAATAGGAAAACGAAGGATTGCTTCCATTGGTAATATATGAGGTAGTGTGAGTGAGTTATTCAGTGATTTGTTTAATCTGATAGTAGGTATGAGCATGTTGATATGTTGATATAAAGAGAGCAGGGATGATCGAGAACACTGAGCCAACACTTCCCTCCCATATGAGCTCCCATGGCGAGGAATTGAGATGTAGAACTTTTGGAATTGAGGGATCTCTAGAAAATAGGGTATCACCCCTATATGCCACCCATAGGGTGGAATATGTTGCACCCATATCTTGTTATATGCATAGTATACCCCAATTGGAATCTGTCTTTCCAACCCAACTGGCCAATGGGTGTTAGCTTCTTGAGTTAGGCACGATCCTTACTTCTTATGGTAAGTGGCATCCCACTCAAGCTAGAGATGCAAGTGTTCTACCACATGAATATTGAGTTTCATTGTTAGGAATATAAACTTGCAATAAGATGGTTTTGATCCTTACCTCGTATAGAAAGTGGTATCTCACCGATTGATTGCATAATGGGATGGTTGTAATCCTTACATAGTAAGTGGTTTCTATCCTATTTCTCGATATAGGGTGGTAGCTGGATGCTCCCCTATATGATATGAATTTGGGTGAGAGTGTCCCATAAGGCCTTCCCCACTGTAATAAACATGAGGTGAGGGTGTCCCATATGACCTTCCTCGTTCTGATTGGATTCCGGGTTGAGATGTTTTCCCTAATGTGGTTTCAGGTTGAGCAGGGTTCCTTGATGTTAAGCTCTCTAATGTTTCCCGGATGGTTGCATTAGGATCCTTGCTGGTAGTGATTTTGGGTGGTAGCAATGGCTCCCAAATGGATAAAGGGTAGTAGCTTGGGCTCCCCTCCAATATCAAATTCTTATTCTTTTATATTTGAGAGTGTTCAACACATGAGCAGAGATACAAAGACAAAAATAGATAAGCAGGGATGAGAAGATATGAGAAAAGATGAGAAAATATGAAGAAATAAGACATTTTATGATGGTGAGACATATGTTGCAGTCGGTAATTTATCCCTAGCTGAGAGGGAGTGTTAATTTTGGTAGCCCAGGGAAAAATTCCCTCCTTTGGACAATATTCCTCATCAAGAAAGACCTCTAATAGCCCTTGGAATAATTTAATTTGGCTAAAGAAAAATACATTTTAATATGGAAACCCCCATGCGCACAAAAAGGATAGGTCGACCCAAAATAAAATTGGACACCCTTGGATGGATATAAATCAAATTCAAGTGAACCTAATTTGGAGATCATCAACCATTATTTTTTTTTTGGATCACACGTCTAAGGTTAGTTCACATTGGTCCAAAATTGCAGGGACTGAATCTTGCACGCGTGATTAGGGTTTTTGGTTCTTAGCCGCAGGGTGTCCACAGGATATTTCTGGTTGCAACCATAGGCATGCAATCCTATGCATGCGGTTGAGAAGTTTCAACCGCACACCCATATCTCTCTTCATGCGGTTGGAACCTAGGGTTTGATTTTGATAGTTGACCGCAATTTATCATAGACTCTGATAGTTGATGAAAATTGACCATATACTGGGAAAATTTATCTTTGATTAGTATTATTGTTGGGTTCATCTTTGGGATATTTTTTGGTTGATTTTACTGGATAGTCTTGTGGATAAGAATTGGATTATTTTTCTCTCTCTTTGCTTAATCATTCAATGACAATCTAATAAGAAGAAGAATTTGAAATGGTTTTCCCCCTTGTGGGGTTTTTCCCTGGTCTCTGACAAATCCTAGGGTCTTTATGTGTGAATTATTTTATTCTAGTGTTCCTTTATCTTCTGTTGCATTGATGATTATATTGTTCTTTCTATATAATTGCATATATTGCTGAATAATGATATGATACTATGAGGTGAATTTAATGTGTAAATTATGAAATGAAATTATCTAAAGCAAATAAAAATATTTCCCTAAGCAAAATTAATAGAACATGTCCATATTTCTACATGGTATGTTTTGTATTTTGTTTATCTCAAAGTCAGATGTTAAAGCGATAGTAGTTGCAGGCTCTCCAACAAACACTATATTCAACTATTTTTCGTTTAGATTTTTGCCTCTCTTAACTCTAACAATGAAACCAAACTTTCTCTCCTTGGGAAGACTATATGGTTTCCCCTTCTTGGGCCATATGGTCTCCCTCCTATGTCTCTTTTGTGGTGCCTATGGGATGTGTCTCTCCATGCATCTTTGGTTGTACTATATGCATTTTTTTTTTAATATAATGTAATTTTTTGCCAACAAAATTAAATGTCTACATCACACTTCCCATGAACATAACACAAAGACATAAAGGAACTAATCAAGAAAATAAAAAATGTGTGTTGACCAAGGATGTTGGTCATGGTCATTCGAGGCAGGGTCCTGACCCAAGATAGGGAGACCAAACATCAATAGGATGGGTTGGGTCCCACCCATTAGTGGGAGGATTTTGGGACTTGGGACGCTTTGATATGAAAAGAGATAATGTCAAGAATCACTTGTAATTATGTGATGTGCCATATTTAATGACAATCATTCCTCTCATGTGTTTGATGATCCAAAATAAATTTTATCATAGGTTATAATGTTTGAATAAAATAATTATTAATTTTAGATATTAAATTAATAATTATTATTCTAGAATATTTAATAAATCTTTGAGATACTTAGAAATAGAAATTTGTTATTAAAAAATAGGACTCTAGAAAAGAGTCGTTTCCTAGGCTCTAATTAGGAGTAAAGTTAGTAGAATAGTTAGAAGCTCATTTAATGTAACTGGACACTTGTTATTTAATAAGTGATCCAAAATTAGTGGAAGTTAGGACATTGAGCTTATAAATAGCTCATTGTAAGAGTGATTGTGTTGTTCGGGTGTAAACTCTTGCATAATTCCAATGTAATTGTTTTTTTGTGATTAATAAAATTAAGTGTCTGAGGACACTTCGGCCATTATTGTGGTATCAGAGCTACAGTAATGTTGCAGTGGATATGAGGAGGAGGATTCCAGCTCTCCCAATTCTTGGAAAACTCAATTCCGTTGAATCGATCAACAAAAGATTGGTATGAAATTTGTCAAATTTTTGTTTAAAAAAATAAAGAAAAAGAACAGAAATTTTTGATTTTAGATTTGTAAATTCTAAAATCCTTTTGAATATTAAAAATTTGAAAAATCAGTGTGACATTAAGGTTACAAGAAAATTTGCAGTGCATTATTATTTGGGGTGAGGGCCAATTTGGATTTTTCAAACCACAGAAGTTGCAGATTTTTTTTGGAAGCCAGAGATTATAGCAAGACTGCTATCCTGAATGAATCGAATTGAATGCTATCTTGAATGAATCGAATCGAAATTAACGTTGATTATAGTACAACGACATTAAAAAAAGGGGAAAACGCAGCTTGATTCTGTGCTAATCGCTCAACAATTATTTTGCATTTACATGTGGTTAAGAGACTATCATTTGAAATTCTTCTGCATTAGGTTGACTCTCATTTTCCAGTTTTTCATTCCATGCCAGCGTTTGACAACGTTTAAAAAAAAAAGGGAACAAAAATTCTAGTTTGACATCCGATTGCAGCGTTTAGTGAATTGATTTAGTATTAAAAATTTTTGAAGCAGCGTTTGAAAGTTTGACAACGTTTGAAAGTTTGAAGCAGCATTTGGTTGAATGAAAGCCGGTGTAGTCTCTTCTCCCTTTGATTTTCTTTTCTCGGAAATGGCAGCGCCATTGGTTATAGGGGCAGCGGTAGCCGCAACAGCATTGGCAGGCAGATAGTCCAGCATGGTGAGATTGAAGTCCCCAGGAATAGAGAAAACGTCACTGACCCCAACCTCAACGAGCCTCCATGCTAGGTGACACCCCAGAGTGGAGGAGGGAGCCAGCGGAGCTACTCTCGCATGTTCGCTCGACAATGCGGCCACTGATTTGTTGCAGGGGGCACCCCACGTCATTGTTTGCAGGCCATTCCGAGTTAATGTTGATAATGCTTGTATCCATGTCTGATAAATCGATTATTCAGGCCTGGTAAGATTACAAAGTCTGCCCCTCGACTGCTCCTATTCGCAAATTCTACCTTTTCAATTTGATACAAAGCGTTATTTGTAATAACGAGATATGGTGCACCGTTTTTTTTGTAATTGACTATTAGTTCAATGACGAATTATGATGTGTTTACAAAGGCCGTAATAACAATTGGTAAGAACATTCACTGCGCCTTTCTCAAAGTGGCAAACATCTTTCCAAAGGAATTTGGGAAAATTAGCACTTCTGGAGAACTGAAGAATAAGTTTTCTAAAACTTGCAATACCAAAAATGGGACTGAAGAATATTGAAAAGTGAATGGGATCATAGCATATAATTAATTGGAGTGATAAGTGAGTAGAGTGAAAAGTGGAGTTAATAATTTATAATTTTGTAATTTTTTTTTTGGAGTAATAAGGGTATTGTAATTTTTTGGAGCAATACGGGTATTGTAATTTTTTGGAGTAATAAGGAGATTTTTGCTTTGTAATTTGTTTATGGGGTGATATTGTAACTCAAAGTAATTTTAATTTGAGGGGGGGTAAATTTTTTTTTTTTTTACTAGATTCTGCAAGAGCACTATTTTATAAGTCAAAATTTGAAAGTTGCCTTGTAAATATTTGAGAAATTGACTAGAGCCAAGTGCAAAGCTCAGTCAATTTTCTCCTGTTTCAATGACTATTCGAGGGTCAAGGCCAAGCCTCGATAGATCATTTTTTGCGTCGTGTGTTGCTGTTGTGTTGCACATCTTGATATTTTTTGGAGCTTGATACGTGGTGTGAAGTTTAAACACTACAATGTCTAAGTTGATTAATTTCTTTTCTGATTCCGACAAACTTGAAGGCTCAAAATCTTACAAAACATGGCAAAACCTCATCGAAAGCACTCTTGTTTATAATGAACTATGGCATGATATTTGTGATGGAGATGTAAAGCCAAATAAACCAACAGATGCAGCTGCACTAGCAAAATGGGAAGTTAAAAATGCTAAAGCATTAGCTCTCATTAAATCTTCTGTCAATGATGAAATGTATGTCCATATCGAAAATGCTAAAGATGCATGGTCTGCTTTGAGAACTTTTAAAGAGTTTTTTGATACTTAGCATCAATAAAAAAGAGTTGACCTATAATTAAAATTGTTGCATAAAAAATTGACTGAAGAAGGAGATATTCTTGAATACATCTCCAGACTTAAGAATATTAAGCAGGAAATTGTTAATGCTAGTTTTCAAGCAGTAGATGATAGTTTTATGGTCACAATTTTAATTGTTGGGCTTCCTTCTTCCTACACACATTTTTTGGAAAATCTACAACTAACTGGAAAGTTAGGAAAGCTAAAGTTTGATGAGCTTTGCGAAATGTTGACTCAACATGATAAAAATTTTGGGAAGAAAAAGAAAGTTGGTGAAGATGTTTTTCTCACAGAGGCCAGTACTAGCAACTCCTCAGTTGAAAATTCCAGAAACAAAGGAAAAGGTAATTTTAATCAAAATCAAGCAGTGCAAGGTCGTGGTCACAGTCAACACAGAGGAAACAACTCCAACAGAGGCTCCAATTCAGGCAGAAACAATTCTCAAGGTAGAGGCAACAATAAAAGCAGAGGATATCAGCAAGGCACAAGACAGAATCCAGGGAGAGGACAATCTCAAAATAGAGGAAAAAGCAGAGGTCAAGGATAGTCTCAAGGCAGAGGACAGTCTCGAGGAAGAGGCACCGATTTGAGTCAAATTGTTTGTAGGCGATGTAACAGAGTTGGTCATTATGCTTCAGATTCTCACACATCTATCAATAAAATTTCTAAGTTTCAACAGCTTTCAGTACAATTTGCAAATAATCAAGATCAAGATGATAATGACTTAGAATATGTCTTCACTTCTTCACCAGCAATCCAAATTTCCTCCTATATTAAGAGTGATTATGAAGATGCTTGGATTTTGGATTCAGGAGCGACTCAACACATGACCTGTAGACGAGATTTCTTTTGGATTTTTCAAGAGCTCCATCTTAATTCCATATTTCTAGCAGATGATACAAAACATACGCCTTATGGAAAAGGTGCAGTTAAAATTTTTCTCCTTGACATTGGAGAAAAATTGATTTCCAATGTGTGGTATGTACCCACCTTTAAAAAAAATTTGTTGTCTTTGGTCATGATTCGACAAGAAGGACATCAAATAATTATGGAAGATGGCTTAGTTAAGATTAATTCAGTCAAACAGAACTTCCAAACAGTAATGACAGGATATGAAGATGGAAAACTGTTAAGGATGAAAGGGACAATTATTCCAAGGCATTCTGATTTTGCAGGGGAAGTTACTACAGGAATTTCACCTATAAGATTATGACATGTAAGATATGGACATTTGAATTTTGATAGTATTTCTCAATTGTAGAAACAAGGGATGGTTAAAGGGCTTCCAACTTTCAACAAGGAAAATGCTAAATGTGAATCCTTCATTTATGTTAAACAAAGTCGAGAAAGTTTTCCAATGAGTACATGGCGCGCAAACAAGTTGCTGCAACTAGTTCACAGTGATGTGTGTGGTCCACTACAAACTTCATTAGGTGGTTGCAAATATTTCTTGCTATTTATTGATGATTTTAGCAGAATGACTTGGGTTTACTTCTTGAAAAACAAGTTAGAAGCATTTGAGAAGTTTAAAATTTTTCGACAACTTGTTGAAAATGAGGTCAAAGAAAATATAGGTACTCTTAGGACAGATAATGGGGGAGAATTCAATTCAAATGAATTCAAAACTTATTGCAATGAAAATGGCATCAGAAGGCATCTTACAAATGTTTACACTCCACAACAAAATGGAGTCGTAGAAAGGATGAATCGCACATTGTTAGGCATGGCAAGATCCATGTTAACTTTCAAAAGGTTAAGTCCAACATATTGGGCAGAAGAAATCCATACAACTGTCTATCTAAGAAACAGATCTCCAACTGCTTCTTTAGACGGAATCACCCCTTATGAAGCTTGGTTTGGTTTCAAACCTAAAGTTAAACATCTTCGAGTTTTTGGATCCATCTGTTATGCCTTAGTTCCCAAAGAAAAGCGAACTAAGCTTGATTCAAGAAGTTTGAAATGAACCATGATTGGCTATTCAGATGAAAAGAAAGGGTATCGTATTTTGAAAAATGGAAAATTTATTGTGAGCAGGGATGTCATTTCTGATGAAACAGAGAGTAAGAGTGCTGAAGAAATCGAAAATCTTCTTCACAAGTTAGAAACTATGGGCAGTAAAAGGAAAGAAAATATACAAAGTCAACCAACTTCACCAAATTGGTATGAACTTGATTTTCCTTCCTCTGAAGATGAGTCATCCAGTCCATCTACTTCAACAAAATTATCTGGGTCTTCTAGTAGTTCACCAACGTCTCCAACAGCAGCAGTTCTTCTGACAGTGATTCTCAAGATTCACCACCTGAACGACGAACATCAGTTTACATTAATCCCCTTTACAATTATGGGTAATTCTCAGAATCTCAAACAAGTGAGCAACAACTTCCAAAATGGGCAGTTCAACCATTGAAAGATGTAAAGCTTGATGAACAAATTAAAACAGGAACAAGACAGAAACACAGAAGTGAAGTAACTTTCGCCTTGCTAGCACATGATTTTACTGAACCTTCCACATACAAAGAAGCAGTCAAACATAAAGAATGGCAACAAGCCATGATTGATGAATATCGAGTAGTAATTGATAACCAAAATTGGAAACTAGTTGATTGTCCTCCAAATGTTAAACCCATAGGATGCAAATGGGTTTACAGAGTTAAGTACAACCAAAATGGCGAACTTGACAAGTATATAGCAAGAATTGTTGCTAAAGGTTTTGCGCAGCAGGAAGGCATTGATTATGAAGAAACTTTTTCACCTACAACTAAATGGGACATCATCAGATTAACACTTGCATTGGCCGCTCAAAAAGGGTGGAAAGTTCATCAAATGGATGTCAAAAGCGCTTTTCTCAATGGGGACTTACAGGAAGATGTATATGTGACACAACCACCAGGGTTTGAAGTTGAAGGGCAAGAACATAGAGTCTGCAAATTAATCAAGGCTTTATATGGATTAAAACAAGCTCCCCACGCTTGGTATGAAAAAATGGATGAATACCTTCGCAAAGTTGGTTTTCATCACACTAAATCTGATGATACTTTGTATGTGCGCCAACAGGGAAAATATCTGGTCATTCTCATTATGTATGTCGATGATTTGATCATCACAGGAAACAATGATGATCACATTAAACAGGTGAAAAAGGAATTACATGCAAGTTTTAAGATGATAGATTTGGGACTACTTCACTACTATCTTGGAGTTGAATTATTCTAGTGTCCACATTAGATATTCATTTCCCAAACTAAATATGCCGCATAAATTCTTCAGCAGTTTGGAATGCAAGATTGTAAGCCTGTCCTTACTCCTATGGAACAAAACTTAAAACTTTCAAAATTTGAAGGGGGAAAAGGTGGACAACACTACTTATAGACAGTTGATTGGCAGCTTGATTTATTTGACAACCACTCGTCCTGATCTATCTTATGCAGTCATTATTCTTTCACGTTTTATACAAGAACCACTAGACAGCCACTGGAATGCAGCTAAAAGAGTTCTTCGATATATCCAAGGAACAAAAGATTTTGGTCTTCTTTACAAAAAGACTAAAAATTTTGTACTTGGTGGATTTTTAGATGCCGACTTTTCTGGCAGTATTGATGACAGGGCATCAACCTCAGGTTACTTAATGAACACGGGGTCAGCTGCAGTTTCCTGGAGTTGCAAGAAGCAAACTATAGTGGCCACTTCTTCAGCAGAAGCAGAGTACATTTCAGCATGGGAAGCATCATGTAAGATTTTTTGGTTACGTCGAGTTTTACAGGACTTGGGAATTCCTCCTGCAGAAGCTACTTCATTATTCATCGACAATCAATCAGCATTAAAGCTTGCCAAGAATCCAATTTTTCATTCAAAGACAAAGCATGTGGACACCAAGTATCATCATATCAAATCTCTCATTGCAAAGGACGTCATCAAGCCAGTGTATTTCCCTTCAGAAGATCAGACCTCCGACATTTTCACAAAACCTCTTGGCAGAATAAAGTTTACTAAGTTCAGGGATGAACTTGGTATCTGTTGTAATGTATATTTGGATCATAGGGGGGAATGTTAGATGATCCAAAATAAATTTTATCATAGGTTATAATGTTTGAATAAAATAATTATTAATTTAAGATATTAAATTAATAATTATTATTCTAGAATATTTAATAAATCTTTGAGATATTTAGAAATATAAATTTGTTATTAAAAAATAGGACTCTAGAAAAGAGTCGTTTCCTAGGCTCTAAGTTAGGAGTAAAGTTAGTAGAATAGTTAGAAGCTCATTTAATGTACTTGGACACTTGTTATTTAATAAGTGATCCAAAATTAGTGGAAGTTAGGACATTGAGCTTATAAATAGCTCATTGCAAGAGTGATTGTGTTGTTCGGGTGTAAACTCTTGCATAATTCCAATGTAATTGTTTTTTTGTGATTAATAAAATTACGTGTTTGAGGACACTTCGGCCATTATCATGAACCTTGTAGAACTAGGGTTTTGTTGTTGGGTAGTTGGGCCATGAGGGCCAAATGGGTCAATAGGGTAAGGTGGTGCCTTACTAATTATGCACAACTATTCATGCTAGTTCTCCAACAATGGTTGGAAATGCTCCATTTTAAGCCTATCTTGTTTACTTTGTGGTTTATGTTTTTTAAATTCACATAAACTGAAGGGACATATTTGATAAGTGTGATATGCATTATCATTCATATGATACACATAAATACAATGTTTTAAAACCATTGGTTTCATATTCCAAGTGGTCTTGGGCTTCTCATGACCTAAAATTCACTTGTGGCTTTTTTTCCTTCCTCTCACGTGAATAATTCAATTTTACATAATTACTAAGGATCATGTTTCAAATATTCTCCCCTTAATTTGAAGGGGTGTGTGTGAATCCAATAAGAGATTTGAAATATGAAGTTGGATAGAAACCAATGTCTAGATGTGTTCTTTGAATAAGATGGTTTAAGCAAGATCACAAACCAAATGGGTAGCAGAAGCCATTGTCTTCTATCGGTGTTGGTTTAAGGATAAACACCAACTCTGGAACTTGGCTCAAAGTAGTTCATGGAATAATTTCAAATATGGGATAGAAGGTGATTTATTTTACTATAAGGAAGTTCTCTTTGATAATCATATAAATATCACCACAAACTATTTTCTAGCATAAGAAACAAGCCTTCTAATAAGTGGTGGGTTAAGGAGGACCACAAACCAACTAGTGCTTATGGATCATTGTCTCTAGTTACAACTCTAACTCTACCTATTGTTGACATTGTCTCTAGGCTCTAATTTTCGTTGTGGCTCATGGTCACTGTATATGGCTTTGAAACTAGTATCTGGATATCAATTCCTACCCATCATATGCAATATGAGAATATGAAAATATCTCCATTGCAATATGTGTCAATACTCGAGAACGAAATATTTGATATAACCGATATATATTCTTGGTTGTTGAATACGGTTGCAAAAAGTGATCCATCGAAAGAGAATATTTACACTTGCAATTTTCTTGTGACTAGAACATCTATCTAAATGATGAGTATATCTTCCATAATAATCGTAAGGGTGAATATCAAAATACTGATATTTTATGTGGCCAAATCAATGAGAATGTTGGAATTTGAGATTACGGTGAGGAAGTGGAGTAGGTGAAGATAAATTTTCTTGAAGAAACCCAAGACTTTAAAGTGGATTGTTTTGGAGTAGTTTGGAATGTAAAAGATACTTATTTTTTTCATCTGAGATTAGTTTTGGGCTTGTTTTATTCCCAAGGTATGATGATGGGATTAGGAAGTGCAAAGTGAACTTCTTCATTTTCATTGGAATTTTCTCCAGAATTGGCATTATTGATATAATTATGTGCTGGCTATTAATGGGAATCAATCTCAAATACATAATTGCTTTGAACAAAGACTAGTTTCAAATGTTGATTCTTCTATTGTATTTCTTCTTGTTGGAGTTGTGACTAAAGAAGAAGAAAGTTTATTTTATTGAGCATCTTGTAAACATATTCAAACATGTATGAGAGTTTAATTTTCAATTGTAGTTGTTTTGTTGACAATAGGGTATATTATAGTATTTAGTAACTCTAATGACTCATCAATTGAATCCATAAGCAATTCAAGCTGAAGAAATGAAGGTTGTCATCAACGCTTTGTCCTTTGTTTTCCAATTGCTGATGGAAATAACTAAAATTTATGTAATACGATGTACCAACATGAAGCATAGATGCGTTGGTTTTAAATTCCATTATAGTAGAATGGTATTGTAGCAACCTCACTTTTCATAAATTGGAGAAACTCTATAAAATGGTGTTCACAAGGAATGAAAGGCGCAAGATTTATATTGAGTTCTAGTGTTGTTTGACTTCAATAAAAATATCAAGCCATCAAACACTATATTGGCTTGATGGATAAAAACATGATGAAGAACAAAAGTAGCTATCACGTTCTTAATTGAATCATTGTGACATATCTACACCATCCATTAGGTGAGGAATAGTTTTATGAGCCTGCTGAGAAATTATTACTTTATGCCATATTTTAGAGAAAAAGAACATCAATGATAGTGCAACAGGAAATTTAATTTATGACAAACATATCTATTGACATATATCTTAGAATTTTTTTCCAAACATTCAATGTCATGGGGCCATTGGGGCTAATTATTTGTGTAATGAACATGGTTCATATATGCAATAGATTCAGAATATCTAAAATATGTAAATTTCCATTACACGTAATATATTTATATAAGAAGTTGAATGTAAAAGAGATATGATATGTTATGCTACAAATGAGGGCCCTGCTTATATACTGGGAAAGGTGCCCCTTCACGAATACTCATGTTTTAACCAACATATATGTCCTTTCAAAACTTATTAGTTTATACTTATTAATTATTATTTATATTATATATTTATATTTGTGACATCAATTTCCCATTTAGAAAGTCTTTGTCCTCAAGTCTTATTGATTAAAAGGCTTTATCTATTTTTTCTTTATCGAAATGTCTTCTCGTCTTAGAACTGTTATATTTTATTATAAAATACGATATGAACTTCTTAATGTGTTACAGAATTGTCATATTGTGAAATTATCTAACCATCCTAAATTAATATTCTGTGGAATCTTGTGATTACTAGAAACTTGGGATGAATTGTTATCATAAGATTTGATTATGGTGACATCGATATTATTTGGAACATAAGTCACTCATATTTGGTTTGAGTGATATGGATTTGCAGAATGGTTGAGATGCATTATTTTTATGATTTGTGTCGATGATGATTTTTTGTGATCTTATTTCTCCTTATCCTATTTTTGGTGATTTATTGATTTAATTTAAGTATCCTATTTCCTCCACATATGGAAGTTACATGGCTAATTTCTAGATCTTCACTTTAAATATCCATTATTTTAGTAAAGTAAACTCCATTACTTAAAAATAACATTTTACAACAATTATCCATCATCAATACCCACGATACATTAGAATGCATTCACTACATTCATGGTATTAAATGTGAGGATGATCAAGGGATTTTATTTTTTCCCTTTTCTTTTTTGCACATCAATTCAACCCAAAAAAATATTCAAATTGGTTGAAGATGGAGCAATTTATTTATTTTCTTGGGAGATTTCCATTGCCATTGGTTCAACCATATTTGTTATTTTTTTTCACCATGCGAGAGATCAGACTTGTGGGTGCATTTTTTCCCACTTATTGCAGACATTATTATAGTTGAGGCTCCTTCATTATCATTTACCAGAAGGGTCTCCTCTATTGAGGGATGAGGAGGTGCCACCGGGGGCTGATCTAAATCTAGAGGATTTGGTTTGTCGATAGATTTATTTTGTTGTTGAGAGGTGTCCTTCTTTGGACTTGTAGAATTATTGGCTCCTTTTGCTTCCTTTGGATCCCACCATCTGCGACTAGTTTTATTCGACTCTTGGGGGGAACCTATTTTGAAAAAGAACACGCATTTTGAATATGCCCTAGTTGTTGGCAAGTCATGCATTTGAAATCAATGTTTTTGTAGTCCAATTATTGTACAAACTCCTCCCCCCTCCACTTGAGTAAGATTTTCTCTAGTAGTCCTTTGCTGAGCTCCAATTAAACACATATACAAACAAATATGATAATCCCTTTACACAATATTTATTTTTTCTGTTTTAATGAATCAAAATATTAAATTTCCAATATCTTCTACGATATATGGTTGTATATAGTGTATGAGTAAGTTAGGAAGTATTTCCCATACTAGAGTAGAAAAATGTGTCATGGTGAGAGGATTAAACTCTAGGAACCATGGTTGCATCAAAGATTGGATCAACCCCAAACACAGGGACCATGATCAAAATATTTTTGATGGTCTTCCAAGTTTTTAAAGAACACTAGGAAAAGCCATTTTGAGGAAAATAACAAGTCTATGTTATGGGACCACTTCTAGTGTACCCAATCTTGGAGAGTAGATGTCAAAGGCCATAGTGCATTAAAGTGACAATTAATCTCCCTTCGTTCATATTCTACCACCCTTAAATTAGTAGTAACATTTGAAACTTCAAATGAAGGGGTGTTCATATATTGATCCACCCCAAATGTTGGGCCTGAGAGGTATTTATGCATTGGAGAACTCAGTCCAAGTTTAAGGGTATCCTTAAAAGATATTGGCTTTGAAGCCAAAGGTTCCCCCCCACCCATGGCACCATAATTTAGGCTTGTACCAAGAGATGGAGGAATCCTTCATGATGCCATAACCTTTGAGTCCCTTCTCCACCTTAAGCTTCCAACCTTCATGAAGAATCTGCATATAACCTTGAAAGATTCTAGAAAATTTTTGAAGTATAGTCATGATCATGAGTAATAAATCCATTTCTTTTACCTTGATGTATAGATATCCTCTAGAAATATACCTAACAAATATTGGGAATTTTTGTAGGTTTGCACAATTCCTTGCTTTTCTGGATCTGATTTTACATAAGGTTTCTTTATGCCCTCCACTGGAGGCATGATTCTTGGGACTAGAGCAAGAGTCATTGTCATGTTCAAAGGAAAATATATTGTGTCTCCTTGAGGCATTATTTCAAACATATTGCATGCATCATAATATATTGTGGTCCTCATATCTCTAAACCATAGTGCCTGCTGATGAATTTTGAAAATCACATTGCATGCTCTTTCTTCTTTGTCCAATCTCAAATTCATATAAACTAGGATCCTCCTTATGATTTATTTAGTGGTAGGATTTGTGGCTAAAAGGAAAATACCTTTTAGAGGACCTCTACATTCATATTTTATGAGGGGTTTCTGACCAAGTACTTCACACGCAAAGACTGTGTACTCAATGCCATACTCCTTAAACAAGCCCAATATAAATGCATTAGCCACCAATCTACCTATCGATGCATCTAAAAGAAATGATTTTCCAGGTCTCGAAGGACCCTTCCAAACTGTCATGGTTCCGAGATATGCATATCCTATCATGCCCTATATAAAAATTTTAGATTCACTACTACTAATGGAGATTGCCCCAAAGACCTCCAACCATGTGAGCCATGCCGACATATGGTTGAGAAGATTATTTCCCCCAATGTTCTAGACGTCTTTGATCCTGCTATTCTTGATCTCCAACAGCCTCTGAATCTTGTTGTTGTCTAGATTTCATAGTAAATGTGTGATGAACATACAAATGCATCACTTTCAGCCCCACACATGTAGATAAAATTCCATGGAAAATTTATACAGTCCCACTTTAAACCTTTGTTTTTTAATTACACTATCAGAATATGTTTTTACTTCAATTGGTTTGTCATATTCTTGAGTTGTGATATTGAATAGATTGGTATTAATTCCTTTTTCCTCAACTTGCATTTTTATATCTAAATTTTTTGATGCCTCCCTATCGATATGTTTTTGTACATTGGTTTCCAACAACTTCTCATCCTTCTTAATCTTCTTAATCTAAGTAAGTATTTTTTCATCGTGGTCCTTAAGTTGAAAAATTTATTTATTTTTGTTAGCGATAATTTTTTCAACTTATTTTTTCATATTTTTCATTGGTTTCTGACTTTCTTGAAGAATTAGTTTTGAGATATCTTCTAGTGTTACCAAATATGACTTCAATGTAACATTCGAGAGTGCTATTTTTTTCTTCTTATAGGAAAATGCTAAAAAATATTTTTTCTTATTTAGGATGAAGGATCCTAGTGTTTCCATTCAGGGTAAACACATAATAATGTCATATTGATCACTCCATAGGGATAAAACTGAGTATTGCAATATAAATGTATAATACTCATTGTTAAATTGTAAATCAATTATGTCATATTGGTTTTTGTCCCAACGATATAATTTTTTTATTATATTTGACTCGGGAATCACCAATTGGTTTGTGAGTTTAGGGTTTATATATATATTTATTTTCAATGGGAAAGATAGAACTAGTAACATATTTTCCTGCCAGAGTCCCCTTAATTCTAAATAGCACTGAAGCATAATTATATGAAGTTTCTAAAAACCTTCCTTCCTTCATTTTGGGTTACAATCCATTTTTTTCTTCATTGGTTGAATCCATTTTGCATTTGTCAATAATTTTGTCAAATGATACTTTAACCAATGAGTTTGTATATTCTTCGTATGAGAGAACCACTTATCCAATATATAATTTTATATTTTCGTATTTTACTTTATAAGGTATAACTTCAATATTTCAGTTTTGTACTTGGTGTTTTTTTCTCTTTTCACATTCAAATGAGAGTAATATATATATATATATATATACATAACCTAGAAAATGTACCCTTCCGAATTAACTAATTTTTGTACCGTACAGGCAAGTGGCACCTGTATGAAATGTGGTCTTGGATAATATGTGACAATGTAAAAAAAATGACGATGACATATGATTTTGTGGCATTAACAACAAGAGATAATATTGGAACAAAATCGACGATTCAAGATGGCATTGTGCAAATGTGGGGTGAACGAAATAGTGAAACCGGATAGAGGAAGACAACTTCGACTTAGATGTTGTCGTTGGAGGAAAAGATTAGTGGTTGGTCAGTGATGAATGCAGTTGAGAAGAGCCATGATGGTGGGGGTAGATAACAAGCACAATGGATATTGAGATGACGATGACTGGACGATGTTGTGGTGCGAAAAGTGACCATCTTTCAGTGGCAATGCATCAATGGTTTTTTGGAGCTGGGGGTGTGGCTATATATGGTGGTTGGGCAAATGTCACACGACTATGGTTGAAAATGGTGGCTATGGAGGTCTTTGGGTGGCTACAATTTATTTTTTAAATATATATATATAATGACTAAAGATTCGATAGAAAAATGGAGAACCTTCAAACAAACTTTTTATAACTAAAATCCTGATTCACAATGGCAACAAACTTGACGAGGGATTGATGGTGAAATGATAGGATTGGAAAATGAGTCTTTGATACCAGTGTAATGAATAAGGTCCATATATGCGGCATAAATATAAAAAATATGTAAATATCTATAATAGGAAAAAAATATGTTTATCTAAGAAGTTGAATGTACAAGAGATATGCTATGTTATGTTACAAATGATGGCCCTGCTTATATATTAGGAAAGGTACCCCTTCACGAATAGTCATGTCTTAACCAAAAAAAATTTCCTTTCATAACTTATTAGTTTGTACTTATTAATTATTATTTATATTATATATTTATGTTTGTTACCTTTGATATCAATGTAACGAACATGGTTTTTATTTGTAGTGAAAATATTCAGAATATCTGAAATATGTAAATATTCATTATAGGACAAGTAATACATTTATATAAGAGGTTGAATGTATAAGAGAGATGATATATTATGTTACAAATGAGGGCCCTACTTTTATACTAGGTTGTCTTAACCAACAAACATGTCCTTTCATAACTTATTAGTTTGCACTTATTAATTATTATTTAAACTATATATTTATATTTGTTACACTTTCCTTGTAGTAAGCAACTTGAAACCCTTCTCTAAGATTGATATTTATTTTTATAACATTAAACTAAAAGCTTTGATGAATTAGAGAGTGAAGAATGAAGGCATCCTCGGGGCTAAATTTGACATCATTACTACTAAGGATATGGGAATAAGAGACCACATCATTGCAAATTCTTAGCTATAAGGCATGTTGAACAATTTCATAGGATGCATCAATGTCGAGGTTATTGCACCTTTCCAGTCCTCTTGAGAATAAAATTTTTCATTGCAAATATCTTTGTAACCTAAGGATAACATTTGAGAGGGGACACATAATGTTGTATTCTACTACACAATAAAAAATTGAGATTGATTCCTTTGCGCAAGAATCAATTTTTATGCCACCATCACTAAATTTATCCTCAAGGAACCCAACACAGAGTGTTAAGGGAGAGTATGGAGCCCATGGAGAAATGCATGCATTAAGATAATATGGACAAGAGAAAAATAGAGGAAATAGTTTACAACTGCTACAAGAAATATAAATGGTAAAATTCTATATCTACCAAAGACACACTATCGGTGCATGGCTTCCCTATTTCCATATGCTCTAGTTTCAAAGAGTTTTAAACTGAGTGTTTAGTTTATGGGATTAATAGAAAAAATTAGGCCGCTAGCCACACTCATGTCATGTGTGAGTTATTTGAATCTATGAAACCGCAGTTCATGATTCCCTCCACTGACTAAGCATTCTCTTGGAATGAGGTATGTAGACCCATTGATAATGGATTAAGTTTGGCAATGGAAGAGAGACAGAGAGCCCACATTTCATATTTTTCCAGTTTACTAAAAGATATATTTAAAATAAAATGAACATGTAATTTGAGGAAGAGAGAAACCCTAGGAGAATGTAGAGAGAAATTATTTGCAAAAGGAGGAGAGGTCGTGTAAGGATTTGGAGTACGAAGTAGATGAACTATAACACAAAATTGTGGTATCTTAAAATTTCAAACTTATGAATGAGAGAAAAATTCCCAAAATAAATTTTGTTGAGACATGAACCAAAGATGAGAATACAAAATGACAAGAAATTTTGGTGATCTAAAATCATAGATCACTCAAATTTCTTGGAATTTCCCCCAAAAATCAATCACAAAACTATTGTGTGCAATAGATGAAAAGAACTCAGAGCATAGTTAATTATTACATGGGAAGGCCTGACTTCAATCAAACCAACAACATAGCTAGTCCTTGTAACATCCTTGGTGAAAATTCCATGTAATAAAAGTTAATACAGGAAAAATAATAGCCAAGGTCATGGGACATGTATTCTAAGCTGAATGTTGGGAAAAACATCCTAGTGCGAGTGTTCATATGGTTTATTATGGCTATGGAAATTAGCAAAGGCAATGGCTATGAATTTAGAAAGGCAAAGTGACATTCATTGGCATTTATTTATGAAAATAATGGAAAATAGGAGAAAATGGAGGTGAAAGGTCACAAGTTGCATGTGAGGAGGAAAATGAAGGAAAATAATGGAAAATGAAGAAAATAGGGGCCTTGTTAATAAAGAGGCTTATGAGGATCAGTTCATGGATTTTTATCAATGCAATTTTGGAGCTATAATTTTTCTCTTTTTCTCTCTCATACTCTTGGATACTTAGAGTTTTCTTGGGTCACTCTTGGAGAGTGTGGCATACTTGGAGATTTGGAGCATGAAGGCAAAGGAAGAGTATGTAAGTGCAAGTGGACATCGGGATCGACAGATACAATGGATTTTGTTTGCAGGTACTGAGTTGAATGTATGTTTTCCTCACTAGTTTTGGCATGCATGGCATATGCATGTGGTTTCTTGATCATGATCTGTCATTGGCATGGAGAATTTCCTGGAATGGCAGTGAATTTTCCTAGCCTTTCCATTTCCTGGATAGCCATGGTGTTGTGGATTCATTTTCATTGTTTATTTTTCTGTTTGGTTCTCATGTGCCTTTTGTTGTGGGTTGAGTTACTAGTGCTAGAAGCCTTGGTCAGAGAAAACGCTCTTGAGCCTTGAACAACTTTGGTAGAGAGAAATATGGTGATGGTTGTGATGTCTGACCATGAGGTGGAATCACTGGTTGAGGGTTGATGTGGTTTGGACTATGTAAGCTCTGGTTTGGTTAGGATTGATGATTTTGATGAGATCCAACATTCATGCTTGGAATATGGAGCGGGAGTGACTGGATGAAGAGATATTTGGCTCAACCATGTCTATGGCTGGGTGGAAAGTGGAAGTCCTAGACTTGGTTGCATTTTTCCTATGGAAATAAGAGCTCTTTTCTTGTTGTATTGATGGGTAAATATGCTTGTTATTATGTGGCTTATATGGTTGTTCTATTTTTGTCTTGATGGGGCCTAGACCTAGGTTCAAATGTGGTTGTACGAACCAACAAAACCCACTATTACTGGCCCTTTTGACAATGATCTGCTTGCACAAACCGAAGTATCACTCGAGGAAATATAGGGGGATGCTAGAACCAGGTTTTTGCATCCAAAGGGACAATATACTATGGACTTAGGGATTTTATTCCTTAACAGAGCTTCGCAAAACATATCTATCAATTATACAAGTGATGCTCAACACATCTATTGAACTTACTACTAGACTACGTGATCTTACTTAATCATACATAAAAAAACATAAATAATCATTAAGCGGACTTCGCTATGTAATTACAGATCGAAGCTCTTAATCAACACAAATATTCATAAACAACAAGTAAAGTAAAACACATCAACATAAACTTAGATCTATCTTCAAAGTTACTTCATTAATTAATCGATCTTTCTCATACATTCACTTTCACCCTACACACTCAACTACAGAGGTCTACACACGCAGTTGCAGACCTCCTAAGGTCTCTGCGCACTCAGCTGCATGAGCCTTTCCTCTAACCCAAAACATAGAATCTAACTCAAAACAATCTTACATCCAAATGCATTTCATCAACTTCTACTTTACTTCCTATGACTTCTATCTAGACTCCTTAGATAGATTTTTCATTTACAATACCATGGTTCAAAACAAAGGGCAAAGTTCAATGCTAAAAAAATTATTCCCATTACTTTACACAACAAGGGGCTTTGAACCACCATAAATCCCCTGAGACTCAAAATCGACTCCACGCTGCGCGCTCCGCTCCTCGATCTGTGAAGTGTTTCTCTATTGCTTTCTTTGAGGGGATCCCATGTCCAACAGGCCCCCAACACAAAATTGTGACTTGTCCCGAATCAAAAGGGTGGTGCGCCATCTATATTTTCTTTGAAGCCACTCAAGGCATCCTTCAATGGTGGAACCGCTTTGGCGCACTTCTTTTGAAAATCTTTGACTTCTCTGAGCAATGTCTCTATGAATTTCTTGGTTTCCTTTTGCTCGAATCCTCTCTATGTCGTGTGCATTGATTTCAACTTATTTTATGTGGTTTGGGAGAGTTGGTTGGCCTCATATTCACATGGATTCATTTTTTCTATAAGTATCTACTCCTTCCTGCACAGCTCATCCACCTACTCCTATAATAATTTATCCACATGGAGATGGGTAAGCCGTCGCATTGGTGCTAAGGTCTTTGCAATGACCTTAATTTGATCCAGTTTTCCAAGCTTTGCGCACTTCAGCCTCTATATTTTGTACTTGAGGGTCCTCCTATAGTGAGGACCAAACATCGACAAATTCTCCAAATGAAATTATCACACTCTTGTATACAAGACTCAATATTTTTTGTGGCAGCTTTAAACACTGCTGCACACTACTCCCAGACTTCTGGCGAAGTGGCAGGCTGAAATTGCATTTATGGCCCAGATATATTTATTTGTAACTCAAGACAAACTTCACCGACCTTGGCTTTAGAGTCATTAAATGCTGTGGCAAGCTTGGCCACTTTTTCTTTTGGCGCAACTGTAGCCTTAATCTGGAGCTCTGGTAGCTCGTTGTGAGCCTTAGAGATGGCTTCCTCAAACTTTTTCCTTTGCATTGTCTTAGCCTCGCGTTCTTTGAAAACCATATGCTTTTCCTCAACCATGCTCTATCTCTCCTTCTTATCGTCCTGAATGATCATGAGGGTGCAATGTTCTCTAATCTTCAATTCCTCGTCAATGCCCTGGTGCAACTCATTCAAAGTATTCACTCGCAGCACAAAAATATTCAACTTTGTATTCTACTAGTGGGCCACCTTCTTTAGCTGCTCCATTGTGTCAAAAATTGATGTACCTATAGGGATAGGCACCATGTGAGTATTAGAGGTCAGTGCCAATTCCTGCGCCACTCTTCTTATTGCGGATATCCTTCATAAAACTCGCGTATACACAGAGATCTAATTATGCCATTAATTCTTCACTTATATCATTCCATTATTCATTCATTAGATGTTCTATAAATAGTAAACATGTGCAGTAAGAATAGAATAAACCATCACACATAAGCGTCACACATGAACACCAGGATTTTTAGGTGGAAACCCAAGTCGAGAGAAAACCACCGCTGCAGTTGCTTAGCCTTCAATATTTTATTATAGAGAAAACATCTTACAACATATGTGCTGGCGCAGACTCCTACCAGCACGCAGGCACCCACCTGCGCTCGTTTACCAACCTCTCCTGGAAGGGAGCTCCAACCCCCTGACTCGTTTACCAGCCTCTCCTGGAAGGGAGCTACGACCCCCTGATCTCGTTTACCAGCCTCACCTGGAAGGGAGCTACAACTCCCTGACTGAAGGCTACAACCCTCAGCACCTCTATGGACCACGTTTCATCAATTTTCACACTGGATCCAAAGCTTCCTTTAGGACACCACTTGCAGGCCACGTTTCATCATATTTTCAGATTGGACCCTTTCCATACTTTTAAGCACAGTCAACCATGAAACAGATACATATAACTCACTGACAGATATCAGTAAACCAGCAGAACAGATCAGACATTTCTTACCACAGACTTCAGCAAACCCTAGTTTGCATACGCGCTTTCCTTTCTCTGATGTCGCGTATATACGCGCTTCCGTTCACATAAACTAGCGTATACCTATGTACATATTACATATCCAATTTCATTGCGCTTACGCGCTTTCTCTTCATCGAAGCCGCGTATATACGCGCTTCCTCTTCGGCGAACTAGCGTATGGTTCTTCAGAATTTTATGTCATTGCAATTCTTCACAACAGATACATCACTTCAGATTTTACCCTTTACCTCAGACAGATGTTCGCCTCATCACAGATCTAATCATTTCATAAATAGATCTAGCAAATATAAGTACATTTCAGATCTAGATCCCCTTCTTCATCATTGGTGCATCATACATTCAGATCTATCATTCAACTGTAACCCTTTCCATTCAGATATCCTTCAGAGAGAAGTATTCATTCAAGCTCATACATCTTGCACCCACACTCATGATTTGCACAATGAATTTCTTCTCTTTATATAGGTTTACCCTTTTTCAATACCATGAGCCCTTTTTTCAATACCATGAGCCAAAACAATACCATGAGCCCAAAACTACATTACTTCCGATGGTATTCCTGGACGGGGTCATTTAGACGAATCATTACCCAATACAATGGGTCAATACCATGGTGGTTACCCCTGGTTTTGCACTTTATGATCACTTTTGCCCATACGCGACTTGGCACGTACTTTATCGCGTGCATACGCGACTTCTCCTAGGCAAATCCGCGTATGCCTTGAGACATACTCTTTTCATCATAGATCTAGCACATATTGAATTCCTTTCTTCATTACCTTCTGTACTCTCTGTAGATACATCAGATTTTCATCTTTAAACAGGTTCATCAAGACATATTCTATCAAGCACAACTTCATCAAGTAAGTTGCCATCATCTTCATCAGGTGGGTTGCAATTCAAGAACAACTCTCTACATCATATTGTCAACAAACATCATATCACATCAGATTTACATTATTTACCAAGTCCATCAAGTCAAGAATAACTTCATCAGGTGTATTTCCATCAAGGACAACACATGCCAACAATCTCATGCCTTCATCTTCATTCAGTGGGTTGCCATCAAGGACAACACTCTGCATCATATTGCCAACAATCTCCCCCTTTGGACTTGATGGCAACCACGATGGTGTTTGGTTACCACAACAGAAACCATGTCACTCTCCCCATTTTTGAAACCATTCTTTCTCGTCATTCAAACACCATGTCACTCTCCCCCTTTGACATCAAGTGCAAAGGGCGGATCAAAACCAACACAATCTCCCTCTTTTCTCCTCATGTAGAAGAAGCGTTCTGCAGATTTGATGTATACTGAAGTGACCAAGCTCCCTCTGAGTTCATGCTGAATCTTCAAACATTTTTCAATGAAGTACATGACTCTATGAACCAAAGACTCATACTTACATCAAATATCCAACCAAGTGGATTTACATATGAGACTCAAGTACCCAACCAAGTGGGTTTGCACATTTCAACTCAACTACCCAACCAAGTGGGTTTACAAAATTTGACTCAGCTACCCAACCAAGTGGGTTTACAAATTTGACTCAGCTACCCAACCAAGTGGGTTTACAAATTTGACAAGTCCTTACGTGACTAAATATTACAATTTTACCTCATGGGTCTCAACAAGACCTTTTCATCAAATTACAAATATGACCATTTATGACCAACACCAGAAATACTTCAAGAAAAAGAACATATTTCAGAACCATCATAATGCATTATACTCAGCAAGGCTAGTGCTCCCCCTGAATCTGTGCATCCAACCATCTTTTCCATATGACTAAGGTTCCCCCTTAGTTTGCGCATCCTGAACACTTTCAACCAGTCATCAAGGCATCTTTAAAACATCAGAGATTGAAACAATATTATAAGAACTGGAACACCACCAAAGATACCAGAGATACTAAACAGTACTGCAGCTGTGCTGAAGAAAGCTGTCCCCAAACAGAAATTTGTCAGCAATCAAACATACGCGGTTTTATGTGCATGAACTCGCGTATATACGCGACTATGTTTCAGGAAACCCGCATATCCAATACCATCTTCTATATTTTAACCAGATCTGATCTTCTTGTGAGAAAAAGACAGTGTTCAACTTCTTTCTGGGATATTTGAATGCTTCCCTGGACTACAGATAGATAGAACAGTGTAGTTGTGTCTTCAAGCATCATCCAATGGTTGTAGCATAAGCACATTAGTAACCAAGCCTTCAGATTCTTTGCAACATCAATACAATATTTCCAAGAGAGATTATCATACCAGAACAACATCTTCAAATATGTGTCAAGCAATCATCCATGTGGTCCACTATCATCAAGATCTTCAAGATTTAACATGAAGTAACATATGTAGGCAAAAGATCTCAACCATAGTAGCAAACTATGCATGATCTATTCTTATTTCTGAATCAAACGACATCCAATTCATCCATGTGTGAGCACAAAAGATACTTATCAGCAACCAGGGCTCAAAATCTCATCATAATAAACCATGTACCAAGTCATCATCATTTGAGCATGAGTATCACAAAAACCAGAGAATAAGCAGTCATATTGCCAATAATGCAATCATTAGTATTCAACCTGCTGCTCCCCCTGAACCAGTGCTCCTTCTTAACTTGTGCAACCTGAATACGTTCATCAGTAAGTCATCAGAAACAATCTCTGCATGAACTGCCCTTATCTCCGAATTATAAGACTTTCATCTCAACAATGAATACTCTTCATCAAAAAGCAAACAGGACTCATCCACAATCTTCAACATAAGAAACCATGTATCATATCATCATTATTTAGAACTGAGAAACTAAGCTGATATTGAGTCAATAATACAGTTATTAACAGTCAGAATGATGCTCCCCCTGAGCCTCTGCTCCAGATCTTCAGCTATCATATAAAATCTCTTATCATCAATTCATACGCGACTGTGTCTGCTAGAACTCGCGTGTATACACGACTTTTGTTAATAGAACCCGCGTATGGAAAGTGAAGCATAGAAATTTTTCACATTCCTTCATCTCCCCCTGAACTTGTACTTCCTGTACCTGTCTTCTTCATATCAGATGCTCTGTCAGAAATACATATAACCATAATAATCAAATCAATCATGAGAGACATCATACATTGCTCCCCCTGTGACGATACATTACTAAATCTCATAATGTATCCCACATCATTCCTGCAGTCAATCAGAGAAGTAAGCTTCAGAAGCGGATGACTGCAGTAGGGTCAGAATTCCCTACGTTTCTGATCGGTCCTCCATCCTTTTCCAGATTTGTTTGAACTTTCTATTTGTGTGTTGAAAATTGTCCACTTTCTCAGATCTGTTCAACCCGCATTCCTTTTCTACATGTCCATACTTGTTACAAGAATAACATCTCATGTGTCCAGAGAAATAAGCATAAGAATCATAATGAGTATTTCTAATCTTCCTCCTTTTACAATCAGCTGCTTTATGTCCATACTTGTTACATGAAAACAATATCCCTTGAAGAAACCAGAGTACCTTTCTATGTAGGAACTATTTGTTTGAGGCTGAAATGATCTGCTCCTGCAATTTGCTGCAACATGCCCATAGTTATGACATTTAAAGCATTCAACATTATTGACTGATTTCCTTTGAGATTTCATCAATGTTGGTTGACCTTTTGTCTCTTTCAACACTTTAGGTTTTACATTGACATCCTCTGAATTTTTAGCACTTCCTTGTGAGCTAGATTCTCCTTTAACAGTTTCATGGAAACCAAGACCAAGTTTGATAGCAGGAGACCTTTGATTACTCAGAATATTGTCCAAGATATTAGTACTATCTTGAAACCTCAAAATTTTAACCTTTTCTTCTAATTTACCTTTGAGAATGTTTACCTCAACTTCCAAGGCTTGACATTGCTTTGTTATGCTTTCTTCTTTCCGTCTTCCATCTTCTACTTGATCCTTCAGATTTAGAATCTCTTCTTTCAACCAATTTTTGTTTTCTTCACATGTTTGTTGCAGCTCTTCATTCTTCTTATTTGATTTTTCCAGATCTTCTTTGAGAGAGGTGATTTCTGCTTCAAGGCCTTCCTTTTCAAAGGGTTCTAGAGGTTTACTTGATGCTTCAAGATCTGCTTGTAGAGAGATGATTGTAGCTTCAAGTCCTTCATTCTTCTTGCGTGATTCTTCGAGATCTGCATTTTGATCATTGATTTCTGCTTCTAGTCCTTTAATTCGATTGGATGCATAAGTATGAAACCTTTGATACTTGTCCACCTGTCCATTCAGTATTTCTATTTGTTCTTTCATTTGAGAGATCATCTCTTTGTAGATAGAATCTTTCTTATCAATTTCCTTTTGTTGTTCTTCAACTTTGATCTTGATAGCTTTTTCTAGATACACAACTTTACTTTCACTATCTTCACTATTGTTTGCACAAAGAAGAGTATTACAAGGACCCCAATCACTATCTGATTCATCTTCTTCAATTTCTGCTATACAAGTTTTCTGAGACATCTCCTTGCTTTGAGTGGCCTTCTTCTTTTTCCTCTTTGCCATGAGTACTTGTAGAGCTTGGTCAGAATCTTCTTTATCTTTAATTTTGACAGCTTCTTCTAGATCCATACTATCACTTTCACTATCATTACCTTTGCATATACAGTTAAGTAAAATACAGGAACAACGATTAATACCTGTTTCATCTCCTTCAATTTCTGCTAGACATGATTTCTGAGGTATTTGCTTGCTTCGAGTAGCCTTCTTCTTTTGCTTCTTTGCCATGAGCACTTTCAGATCATGGTCAGAATCTTCTTCATCTTCACTAGATACTTCATCATCATCTTCATTTGTATAAAAACTCTTCCTCTTTTCAAATTGTTTTCCTTTACCATGTTTTTCTCTATAAGGACATTTAGCAGCATAGTGACCAACTTTTCCACACTCAAAACATTTGAAGGGAAGCTTACCTTTGAATCTTCCAGTACCTAGTTGGAGTTTTCTCACGAAATTCGCTTCTTCTTCTTTGGATATATAGCTGGATTCTTTGACAACTTCCTTTTCTTTTCCTTTTGCAGATACCTTAAAAGCAGCTTCTTTGATTTGAGAAGGACCTCCTTGTCTCATTTCAAAAGTAGTCAGAATACCATGTAATTGAACAATAGTAAGAGTTTGCAGATCTTGCCTTTCTTCAATAGCTGAAACTTTAGAGTCAAATTTTGAAGTCAAGGATCTTAAGACTTTTTCCACCAGAGTAGTATCAGTTATGGTTTCACCCAAGTTTCTCATTCGATTTACAATATCATCCAGACGAAGAAAGAAACTGGCAACACTCTCATCACTATGCATCTTCAAATTTTCATATTCAATTCTAAGAGTTTGGAGTTTTGCACTTTTACCTTTGTGTCTCCTTCATAGCTTAGAATGATTTTGTCCCATATTTCTTTTGCTGAATGTAGCTGCATCACTTTAGCAAATTCTGATTCAGACATGCTTCCCAATAAGACATTCACTGCTTTGGCATTGATTTCATACTTCTTTCTTTCAGCTGCATCAATAGGAATATTTGCCGGGTATTGATAACCTTCTTGCACGATTGCCCATACATCTGCACCAAGACTTTGCATATATGCTTTTGTTCGTACCTTCCAGAATATCAGATTGCTTCCATTGAATAGAGGTGGCTTTATAGACATCACTCCTTCTTGACTTCCCATTGCGATGGATCTCCTTCAAGCGATCAAGCTTCTGCAGAAGGACCCCGCTCTGATACCAATTGTTGGGAAAAATACTGAGAGGGGGGGGGTGAATCAGTATTTAGGGAAAACTGAAACTTTTTACTTTTTCATGCTCTAAAACCCATACGCTACTTTGCTGAAGCCAACTAGTGTATACACGCGGATATCCTTCATAAAACTCGCATATACACAGAGATCTAATTATGCCATTAGTTCTTCACTTATATCATTCCATCATTCATTCATTAGATGTTCTATAAACAGTAAACATGTGCAGTAAGAACAGAATAAACCATCACACAAAGCATCACACATGAACACCGGGATTTTTAGGTGGAAACCCAAGTCGGGAGAAAACCACCGCTGCAGTTGCTCGGCCTTCAATATTTTATTATAGAGAAAACATCTTACAACATATGTGCTGGCGCAGACTTGACCAGCACGCAGGCACCCACCTGCGCTCGTTTACCAGCCTCTCCTGGAAGGGAGCTCCAACCCCCTGACTCGTTTACCAGCCTCTCCTGGAAGAGAGCTACGACCCCCTGCTCTCGTTTACCAGCCTCACCTGGAAGGGAGCTACAACCCCCTGACTGAAGGCTACAACCCTCAGCACCTCTATGGACCACGTTTCATCAATTTTCACACTGGATTCAAAGCTTCCTTTAGGACACAACTTGCAGGCCACGTTTCATCATATTTTCAGACTGGACCCACTCCACATATTTAAGCACAATCAACCATGAAATAGATACATATAACTCACTGACAGATATCAGTAAACCAGCAGAACAGATCAGACATTTCTTACCACAGACTTCAGCAAACCCTAGTTTTCATATGCGCTTTCCTTTCTCCGATGTCGCGTATATACGTTCTTCCATTCACATAAACCAGCGTATACTTCTGTACATATTACAGATCCAATTTCATTTCACATACGCGCTTTCTCTTCATCAAAGCCGCGTATATACGCGCTTCCTCTTCGGCGAACTAGCGTATGGTTCTTCAGACTTTTATGTCATTGCAATTCTTCACCATAGATACATCATTTCAGATTTTACCCTTTACCTCAGACAGATGTTCGCCTCCTCACAGATCTAATCATTCCATAAACAAATCTAGCAAATATAAGTACATTTCAGATCTAGACCCCCTTCTTCATCATTGGTGCATCATACATTCAGATCTATCATTCAACTGTAACCCTTTCCATTCAGATATACTTCAGAGAGAAGTATTCATTCAAGCTCAGACATCTTGCACCCACACTCATCATTTGCACAATGAATTTCTTCTCTTTATATAGGATTACCCTTTTTCAATACCATGAGCCCCTTTTTCAATACCATGAGCCCAAAACTACATTACTTCCGATGGTATTCCTGGACGGGGTTATTTAGACGAATCATTACCCAATACAATGGGTCAATACCATGGTGGTTACCCCTGGTTTTGCACTTTATGAGCGCTTTTGCCCATATGCGACTTGGGACGTACTTTACCGCGTGCATACGCGACTTCTCCTAGGCAAATCCGCGTATGCCTTGAGACATACTCTTTTCATCATAGATCTAGCACATATTGAATTCCTTTCTTCATTACCTTCTGTACTCTCTGTAGATATATCATATTTTCATCTTTAAACAGGTTCATCAGGACATATTCTATCAAGCACAACTTCATCAAGTAAGTTGCCATCATCTTCATCAGGTGGGTTGCCATTCAAGAACAACTCTCTACATCATATTGTCAACAAAAATCATATCACATCAGATTTACATTATTTACCAAGTCCATCAAGTCAAGAATAACTTAATCAGGTGTATTTCCATCAAGGACAACACATGCCAACAATCTCATGCCTTCATCTTCATTCAGTGGGTTGCCATCAAGGACAACACTCTGCATCATATTTCCAACACTCAGCTGGATCATGCTCACACTCGCTTGAACAACAATCGTCCACACATGTAAGTCTTTCAATCCATTGTGAACATCTGCCAACACCTTCTTATGTAGTTCTTCAATGTTTCTCCATAAGTGCTCAGTGGCATGCTTCACGGTGTCTCCAAATTTTTCGAGGTCCCCTTCAGTAAGGATCATGTCTTTTGGACCAGCGGACTTATCGAAATTTACTTTTTTCCTCATGCTGCCCTTTTGTGGTTGTCACCTCTTGGTAGTAAAAGTGGTGGGGGGGGGGGTTCAGTTGGGTCCACACTGGTATCACTGCCAAGAGTTCATCCCCTTATGTCTCTGGAATCTCTACTGCAGCTTCTTTACCAATCACAAATTTGACTTTCTTGTCCTTATTTCCTTTAGGTGTGATGGGCTTTGCACCACTCGTCCCAACCTACACTGCGCTTGGAGTTAACTAATCACTCAGCCATTGATTGATGATGGCTTACACATCTTATTTTTTTACAAGGTATGATAGCTCGTACCAGACCCCAGTGAGGTCCTTCTTGGCCTAAATGTGAATGTGGTGGAAGTCCGATTTGATTTCTACGATTTTTCGATACTGATTCATAATGATAAGTGATAACCAGTGCTTTTTTTTTCCGCAGAATAATCTCAAATCCAACCCAAAAGATCTTATTCTCCATGACCTTGGATGGCTCTATCAAATGCTACAACGAGGCATATTTGGCTTCCTCGCACAAGTCTGGGTCCACAGTGGGGAATTGCGACTCCTCAGGCTCCCTCCATGCCATAAATGCAATGAGGAGAAAGAGCCACACATAGTGGAACTTCTTGCCCTCTTCTTGATCTGCCCTGCAATCAGCGAGAAATTCACTACATAAATAGTGTGCCCAATTATAAACAACACCTTTGGTGCACTCCACAACCAAGGATATGGCTGGTGCTGAAGCCTCCTCTCTAGGACTCTTTCTCATAATATTTCTAGCTAAGATGTGCATGGAAAAGTGCATAGATCTATCAGAAATGGAGTTAAATGCATAACCCCAGGTTCCCTTCATTAGATTATAATATTTATTCATCTAGTCAGTGAGTTGTTTGTCCTGATCTTTTCCCACAAAAGCTTCTGCAGGGTCCGACCCGAGACAAGGAAGGGTTGTAATCCTCCTTATTAACATCACATCGATAGGGGTATTCTTCCCTAGCCACAAGCAGTTGTCATGCACCAGTGCTAACGGTTGGCTCACACAAATGGTATTAATCACCCTTTGCCCAAAGTGTGGTACATACAACATGTTGAGTATCCTTGCCTCCTAGATACCAATCACCCATTTCATCGGCTCCAATATGGTCACTCATCTTGTGTAGCCTCATTGGTGCAAATACCGGTTGGGTTCAAACTGTGGCTATTTACTGCGATCATTGAACTCCCATTCCTCCATCCACAGCTGTGGCACCTTGGCTAATAACTCTCCTTCAACTAGAACTTCGTATGGATTCAAAGGCATAAAGACCTTGTATTTCACCACGTCTAGATCCTTTTTCAGCTTCTTAGCTTTCAGATTCCAAGGAAAAATATACAGAGGCAACCTAGAGATATGCTTGACCTCCTCGACATCAATTTTCTCCGGTGCTACTTCGCCCTCATCGAATTCAATCTCCATAGCCCCCTTCTGCTGATCTTGGGTCCCCTTACTCCATTTTTCCTTAGGTTTTTTCTTTCGGGGAAATGATCTTTTTACTATCTTCTGCAGATTTTTGGATGGCCCTTGCGACCATAGTTGTCTGCTTCCTTGGAAACCTTGGCCCTATAGTGGTTATTAGCGGTGTTTCCATCATTATGAATCCCAAGCCTCTGTAGATAAATTCCTGCTCAATCTCCTCGTAGATCTTCTCTAACGTACAAAAATTCATAGTTCTAAGTCTTATCACTCAAAGTGTTCGAATGGGGAGAAAAATCCCTGATTTATAGAGACATTCAAATTCAAACCCCATCATCTCCTTTAGATCGTCCTCATAAATGTCGATTTGATGGTATATCTGCCCAGTTATTCCCATTAATTGCATCCCTCCCACTCCTTTTAACGACCAAGTCGTTTTCCAATCAACTATTACTGTTCCAACGGTCACTTTGTGGACGAACTCTGCTAGAATCACCCCTTCAAAACAATCATGTGTCCCTTGGGGAAATACACTCCAGTCGTGCCTGCTGTCATGATGTCACATAGTACTTCTACTTTGAGGGAGCCACCCTTCGGCAGACTCATTTGTAGTCCTCCGCGCCTCTTAAAATAGGCATTCATAGGTCTCCTCCCCCAACAAATACTTGTTGACTGGATCTTTCCAAGTGAACTGGCTATAACTTCCTTGGGAATGTTCCAACTGCGCAGCCTAATCAGGTTGTACCAATGCCCTTGGCTCCTTGGTAATATGGAACACTCCCATTTTGACTTCTTGAAGAGCCTCATTAATGAACTCCCACCCATAAGCGAAGCTATAAGTTAACAAGAATCCTTCTATCATCTCGTCCCAATCCATAGTGCCATGGTGAAACTCTATCTCAAGATACCATTGTTGAGGTATCGTATGAAAGTAATGAAATAGCATGTGCACCCACTCTAGCTGAGGTTCTGGACCCCAAGTTGTTGTCCAGCAAGATAAATACTCACGAGGATATTTATTACCATCATACTTCTCTGCAATCTTCGTGTCTACATGACCAAACCTCAGCCTTATCAATTTACAAAACTCCTTCCATCCTCCTAAAATTTCTTTGTGCACGCCCCACCATTGGGCTGGAATAGACCTCAATGCGAAGTCTTAAGCTTCGTATGTTTGTTCCTCAGGAACTTTTTACTTAAATTCTTCCAGAAAAAAGACAACATTCCCCGTTTGATCATAAAAAGGTAAGTCACATACTTCCGATCGAACACAATGCAAATATTTGGTGACTGTTACAACGATTAGTAGTGACTTCATGCAAGTGATTCTGCCAATGCTCCAACTCTTAATCAGAATATAAAATGCACAAACTATCACGCTCCCAACATATTATTCCATCCACAGTGGGATTAATCCAGTATTGATCCTGCGTAGTAAGCTTATAGATCTGGTCAATCTCAGCATCCCCATACTCATGATGGACAAACTCTGTATAGTGTGCACCTTTGAAAGGATCTAATGGCACAACAAATCGGGCACCATTATTTTCAAAGATCATCTGCCTCTTCTTTAGGTTGACTACGACATCCATGTCATAATCCCAATCAAATCCCAACAATGTAGGGTAAGGATTACTATCATCAACGATCTCGATGACTTCAAAGTCGACCAATACGCCTCCACCATCAATATCTACGTTGATCCCCTGCAATCACCCCATAGGAATTATCTTCTGTTGATTTTCCATCCTTAGTTGAATTGGTGACCATTAAATCTTAGGCCTTCCCATTTATTCCCATGTCTACTTTGGAAAAATTTTCGCATCTGATCCTAGATCCATAATGACTTGATCCATCTCGTAGTCTCTGATCTGCGTAGTCAACCGCATCTCCCGACCAGTTCTTTTCTTGTTCTTGTACACTTTATTCACTATGTGTTGTTCCAGTGGCAAATTTTCCTTGCAATCACAGATATCTATCAGCTCCTATAACCCTTCTATGGTCTTCTGGTCCGTTAGTAATTTCATACACATCTGGAAGAAGGATGCCAAGATAGATTGATCATCTTCCCTTACTTCAATATCCTCCTCAGGTTTATTCTTTAATGGAAATAATTGTCTCTGCGTCGTTGATGTCAAATATTTAGAAGTCATAAATGTCTTATTTTCTTCCGTGAATGTCTCTTTCTCACGTTGCACATTAAACTCAACATTCTAATATTTCTCTTTCCTTACCCATGTCTATGTCACAATCCTCTTTTATTTCACGTGGTTTCCTCCGGTATTCACATTATATCATGTTATGATGTAAACTCTGGGATCTTCCTGGTGCAGTTCAACCCTCATCATTTTTATATCTTGAGCTATTTGTTGGTTGTGATTCCCCTACATTTTAGCTAACAAAATGGGACAATATTTGATTTCATGACCAAATTATTGACAATACTTACAGGAAGCTGCAGTAGGATTCTGAAAATCCCCGGAAAAATGTCCTGGTTGTCTGCAGTTGTAACATATGATTTTCCCTCATCCATGACCAACGCCTCCTCCTTGGCCATGCCCTTGTTCTAGGAAACCTCCTTGCAAAGTTGACGAACCCAAAGCTTTGCAACCTTGTACCTGCATTATGTATGCACCAGGACTATTCTACATTATTAGATCGTAGCTCTTACAATGTTGTCCATCGTGTCCCACCGAAGTGCATAAATTATAGAAAAATTTCTTTGGCGATCTGACAAAATTTTGTAGCATGTGACAATAGTCCATGAAATGTTGGCATGCAACTTCGAATATGCTAGACCATACATGGGGCCCTACACTTGGACCAACACACGATCCAGGCTTCAATGGAATCAACATCCCAACGCCCAAATAGTCTCTGTGAATAGGGCACTACTCTTTATAGTGACCCTTTGCTTTGCACTTGATAGACCAGATTTACAACCCTATATTAGATCTAACCTCCTCTCCCTTATTTAGATCCTGAAGCTCCATGTGCAAGCTTTCCAACTGAATGTAAATCTATTGCACTCGTATGTTGTATTGTCTAATGGTGAAGCTTCAAGCTTCATCGCGTTCTCCAACATTTCAAACTGAGTTTCAATCTTCTGTTGTGATAATGGCAATATGAGATGAGGCAAAAATACAGTAATGAACCATTGTCTATGTTGTTCATCCAGGATATTGAAGCTAATTTGGCCCAGTAGTTTCTTAAATCTGTGATCTACCTCCTACACAGTATCAATATCCAGCTGCTTAATATCTTTAATTTCTATGATACACTAGGACTGCGACTTTGGCTTATTGAATTCAACATTCAATGCAGTCTTTGTCTCAGCCAATGTAGCATTTGCATTCTTCGTAATATATTTCATGTACCGGGACATTGATCTATCTTGCAGCCATTAGGGGAATTTTGAGGTCTAAAATGGGCCTCCTAAGGAAATTATAAAATAATAGTGGAAATAATAAAATAATATTAGATGACATCATCAAATTTTAGAGGGAAGAAAGAAAAAACTACTTTTTCAACTCGTATTTTCAATTTATTTCCCTATAGGTTTACTCAAATTTTGAGCAGGAACACTCGTTGGATGCAAAATTTGATTCCTCATCCAAGGAGTACCCATGACTATATTTGCCTCTTTTTCTTACCTTTCTATATTAACTTGTGTTGTTTCACCTTATTTTCATTACTATGCCATTTCATCAATTATTATGATATATCGTGCATTTTTTATGACTTATTGAGGATGAATGTTTGGAGAAGATCTGTGGTCTTTATGTTCTATTTCCAGATGTCATTTTTACCACAAAATATCCCGAGCACGAGGCATACAGGAGAAGTTAAGGGTGTGTTGTTACAGCGAGATTTTTACACCATGATGCTGTTACACGTCGCTGTTATAGACCCGTTGGCGAACTGCTATTACAGTTGTACTGCTGACTAGATCTCGTCAACTCCTGTTGCTGACCTCTCCTCTAGCTGTTACGCTATAGCTGTGGTTTATCATGGTATTTGTAGAAGTTATTAAGCATTGTATTTTTGGATAACAGCCTCTGGGCAGTTTTGATTGTAATCTATAATTTTCCAGTCATACTTTTATTAAGAAGTGGTTATAACCATATGTATTCTATTTCGATCAATATGATAATCATAAGATTCCCATGACTGATCTATCCCTTTTTTTCCTGAAATGTAACCACTATATAGTTCTCGGCCCTTGAGGTTGAAAGGTTAGCGGAGAACAACATTATTTTGGCTCTGTAATTTTGCTCATATTAATACAAATTATCTTGTTATTGCTGTTACATACATTATTCGATTTAGTTTCCGTTAAGTTATTTATCTACCTGTACCCTGCTAGGGAGGAAGGGCCCTCCTCTTTAGCAGGGATTGTAGTGATTAAGGTAGTTGTGTATATGTGTTTGTATTTTGGTTTATGTATCAGTAGAGGTGTTGTTGCTGCTCTTTCAACTATGAATATATTCGCTTCAATTTAAATATTTTGTATGCTGTTACACATATGAGATTAGAGACACCAGCTGGATAATTGTTGTGTGGCACACTAGAACATATTAATTGAAGTGTGTACAGTCTTGTAGATCATTTTATTTCTGCACGAGTGTTTTACTTCCAGCATTTACTTCAACAACGATTTCTTTTATTTGGAATTTCTTCTGGTTGGGTGTATCGGCACAGACAATGCAACCATGATTGAAATAAAATACGTCCCTAGATTGATAATTTATGTGTACTATTTTAGTCATTTAATATTGATTAATACAACCCAACATTTTGGCGCTATTGCTGGGGATGGTAGTGACAATCCAATCAATCAGATTTGTTTTTTAGAGGTGCAATTTTCATGTGTTTTTAGTGTCTCCAGTGACACAATTGCTGGGTAGTAAGACAAGAGGTAAGAACATACATAATTCTCTAACAAACTTGAGCGGGCTCACCAATGTCTTGCTGGGACACTTAGGAGTGTGAATTTCTGAGCATTTTTTTTTGAGAGTGGCTCCAGCAACATAATTTCCGGGCTGTAAGACAAGAGGTAAGAACCTGCACATCGCTCTAATGAAATTGAATGGGCTCACCAATGTCTTGCTGGGACAATTAGAAGTTTTAATTTTTGGGGTGTTCTTTTAGGGTGTCTTCAGCTATACAGTCGTTGGGAGGTAAGATGAGAGGTAAGAACCTGCACATCACTCTAACGAACTTGAGTGGGCTCACTGTTGTAGAAACTGAAGAACTTATAGGATGAATTGATACACATAGGGACCATGTGTGTTGGTAGGATGACATCAACATCTACAAACATCCCCCGCTCTACTAACTATAGGAAAGACAGGTCATAAGAAGGAAAAGAAGAGTGCAGATTTTGAAAGAAAGACATTATTTGGAGATCTGATCTCAAGGGAAGAAAATGAACAATCCACGTCATACAAAGATAATAGGAAGATAGGACCACAGAAAGCAGCTACCATATCAAACCCTATGCCATCGGTGTCTTCCGTGTCTGGAAATCACCACCCTTCAAACAACATATCCACTCCTGATATCAAGACTCCAGATTCAAAACAACAGTGGAAAATCATTAATCAGGATCTGAGAATTGAAGAACACGGAGAGACTAGTGGGGAGCATTAGGGACCTGAGGAACAACATTTATTTGATCATCGTTTGGATGCTGGTAGTGCTGTTAAACAGATGGTCCTAGAACAACATGATCATTTTATTTATCAATCTCCAGTACACTCCGAGGTCAGTTCATCCCATCAGGAAGAATCAACCATGGGGGACGAGAATGTCAAGACAGATATCTCTATTACTTTTGAATTCCAAATAGTAGTACACGAGATGAGGCTCCTATGACGAATATTCATTTATCATCCTTGCCATTCAAGGGATGGCTATTGAAGACCCTTATACCTTTCTCTTTGAATTCGATGTGCTGTGTAGAGGTTATGACTACACTTCATATGGCCATAAGCTGAAATTATTCCCTGATACTTTGAAAGGAGCAACATTAAGATGGTTCATGAGACTGGGTGCTGGCACGATTCGAACCTAGAATGACATGAGGGAGGCCTTCCTCTTTAAGCATCAGGATTACTGTCGAACTAGGGATTTGAAGGATGAGATTTTCAGAATTGCACAGGAGGAGGAAGGCCTGAAAGACTATATGGAGTGATTTCACTACAATTTACAAAGGTCTAAGTTCAGTAACTTAGACCTGGAGATTCTAAAGCCAATATTATTAAGAGGTATAAGAGATGATTGTCTGGAGCATCTGAACCTATTAGGAAAAGGAGACATATCGCAAGAACTGCTTAACGAAATAATGAAGCTTTGCCTGTGTAGCTCAAGAGGATTGGTCAGAGGGAAAGGTTTAGTTTGGGACCCTTTAGTCCGGATACATAATTCCACGAGTGGAGGAGTAACCAGATCAGAGATCGGGAATTTATTTGAGGATTTTAAAACCAACCTCCTTAGCACTCTCTTTGCCTAGATCACTACGGTACAAGTTAAGAAAGCAAAAGCAGAATATGAAGTAGCCTTAGAAATATTTTTTCCCTGATGCAAAAAGAAACATTTGGAAAGAGAATGTGGATTGAATAGTGTTAGCCTATGAAATATCTATGAGTTGGCGCATTCTACAAATCAGTGTCTTGAATTTCCCAGACTAAAGGCCATCCTCATTACCTCTTTGCTCAGGGTTCTGGAACATTTAAAAAGAGAGAAATAGCTATTGGGGGAGATGCTATCGGGGAAGAACTAACAGGTCTGGATTTCCAAATGATTATAGATCGTTCACATATGGAATTAAAGAACTTGGTGGAATTGAAATGGAATAGATTGGAGGTGGTGGAATTGAAATGGAATAGATTGGAGGAGAACTAAGAATCCACTGTGGATAGATGGGAGGATGAAAAAATTCGAAGAAGAAAGGATTTTATGGTTGGATGCATTAAATTGGCTAAACATTTTCTCCGAAAAAATATAGAACCAAAATGGATGGTCTTATGCCTATTACCAGTTCTTCCTCCCGAACCAAGGCTAATCATTCAATTAGGTGAAGGTGGACTTATTACCTCGTCAGATCTAAATGAACTTTATCGAAGAGTTATCAATCAGAATAATACTCTTACAAATTTATTAGCAATAAGTGGATCTGAGTCATTTGTTATTTGTTAAAAAAAATTGATCCAGGAAGTCGTAGATGAACTTCTTGATAATGGTATCTGCGGAAAAGCAATGAGAGATAGTCATGATAGGCCTTATAAATCATTTTCAGATGTGATCAAAGGCAAAGAGGGAATATTTCGTGAAAAATTCAGGAATCAAGCGAGGATGTCCAATATTCTTGTTTCATCGTATCAAAGAGACCATGGAAGCCACGACCTACAGGTATGCCTTCAGATTTTTTCTCTTTTTATCCTTGGAATAATGTTTCTAATAGTCAGCAATATCCATGGCAGTATCTTACTCCTTCCTCAACACAATTTCCTTCACCATGGAACTAGTGGCTGTCTCCCCCACCAATGCAATATCCTCCATCACAATCCAATCCTTGGGGTCAGAACTAGAGAAGTAATGGCCAAGTTCCAATACCCCCTCCACTACCAATAGAACAAAATTAGTTACAATTGTCTTCTATTCAAAATCCTACACCTTTTTTCTAACCCCAATTACTTGTGCAACCTAACCCCAATCCAAATAATAAAGCAACCCAGAGCATGGATGCTCCGATTACCCTCCAGACTTATCTTATTACTCCTATTGGACTTGACAAGGTTCATTTTCGATTAGGGAAAGTAATCAGATCTAAGCATACTCTGATTATTACCAAAGAATGTGAGTCACCTAGAAAGTACATGGGTGATTCTGAGGCAGCTGTTACACATGTAGTAGCTGATACATCACCCACAGTTACATCTGTAGCAGCCAACTCGGGAGGATCTGTTGTTCCTACAACAATCAATCCGAGCAAGGCTAGTGAATTTGTGATAACTGACTCCGCTGTTAGCATTTAGAATCCTCCATACCCTCAATGATTAACTGAAACTGGGCTGGCCTCACAACCTGAATCCGAATTCCTCAAGGAACTACAAAATTTGTATGTGAGAATTCCGCTATTACAAGCTCTTAAGGAAGTACCTATCTATGCTAAAACAGTGAGGGATTTATGCATCAAAAAGCTTGGAAGAAAACCTAAAGACCCTGCTACCATCCATGTCATGGGGAAATTGTCCGATCTCATGATTTATCAGCCTTTGTTTACTATATATAATGACCCACGGAACCCTACAGTGACTTTCCATATTGACAATCAACCTATAACCAATACTTTTATTGATCTAGGGGCAACCATTAATGTCATGACTAAATACCTCTTCATCTCCCTAGGAATTCATGGACTTAGAACTACATGCACAGTGCTTGAATTAGCAGATAGGTCCCATGTCAAGCCCGAGGGAATGATAGAAGATGTGGTTATCACTGTGGCTTCTTGGAATTATCTAGCTAATTTCCTCATTTTACAAACCAAATCCAACATGGGGGGTCATCCTTTAATCTTGGGAAGACCGTGGCTGGCCACTACAGACACATATATTGGATGTAGGTCTAGATCCATGGTGATCTCAGATGGGCAGGCCACTGAGAACCTGAATCTTTATCTCGCAAAAAAACCTCATATGGGTTTTAGTAGTCCCTGGTGGGATGGATTTGAACTTGAATTTGATCTTTCCCTACCTCTTCTCACGCTTGGAAAAGTACAATAATTTAAGGATGAAATGAAGGACGATATCATTAATGGTTTTATCAGTAATTCACTCTCTGTTGCCTCCATTAGATATCCGTGGGGAAGAAGATGAGGTAGATGATGCAATTATTGAACATTTGAAAACCACTCCGCATACTATCAGCAGTCCCATTGAAATCGAACCTGGGAAAAGTTTAAACATCAATCCTAACTTGACTGCTGAACAAAATAGATTGTTGATACAACTGTTACAGAAATACAAAAAGGAATTTGCATGGGACTATACGGATATGAAAGGAATCCACCTTGGCCTATGCACTCATCACATTTACCTTAAAGATGACTCCAAACCAGTTAGACAAATGCAACGCCGAATGAACCCCACACTTAAGGAGATAGTGAAAGAATAATTGCAAAAAATCCTTAATGCTAATTTCATCTACCCCATTTCTGACAGCCAGTGGATGTCTTTGCTTGTCATAGTTTTGAAAAAGAATGAAAAATGGAGAGTCTGTGTTGACTATAGCGAGCTTAACAAGGCCACTCAAAAGGACCATTTTCCTTTACCATTCATTGATCAGGTCTTGGATACTCTCTCTGGGGAAAAAAATCTTTTCATTCTTAGATAGGTTTAGTGGCTATAATCAAATACAAATTTCCCCCGAATACCAAGACAAGACAACCTTCACTTGCCCATGGGGTACTTTTGCATAAAGAGTCCTTCCTTTTGGCCTTTGTAATGCACCAAGAACTTTTTAGAGGGAAATATTTGGTATCTTTTCCAATCTTCTGAATGGCTTCCTTGAAATCTTCATGGATGATTTTACATCGTATGGGGATGCCTTTGAGACTGCATTAGCTAACTTGGAAAAAGTGTTGGAACGTTGTGAACAAACTAATTTTGCTCTGAGCACGGAGAAATGCCACATGATGATGACCAAGGGAATTGTGCTGGGACATTTCATTTCAGTAGATGGAGTCAAGGTAGATCCTGCAAAAATTGAGGTAATCTCGAAAATCCCGACCCCTAAGACTCCAAAAGAGGTACGTAGTTTTTTGGGAAATGCAGGATACCACAGGAGATTTATAGAGAAATTTTCAAAGATTGCATCTCCTCTATTTTCATTACTCATGAAAGATGCAGAATTTGTGTGGACAGGAAAGTGTGAGCAGGCCTTCCTAAAGTTTAAAAACTGTGTAACAACAACACCTGTTTTATGAGGACCAAACTGGGAATTGCCATTTCATATTGCTACAGATGCATCTGACATAGCTGTGGGTGCTGTTCTAGGCTAGCTAGAGGAGAATAAACCTTACCCCATTTATTACATTAGTAAGAACTTAACTCCATCATAACTCAACTACATTGTTACTGAGAAGGAATTCCTAGCAGTAGTGCATGCTATCAAAAAATTTCGGCACTACATCACCGCGTATCAAGTATTTGTACACACTGACCATATTGAAATTCAATTTTTGATAAAAAAACCTGTTACTAATGGTAGAGTTACACGATGTTTATTTTTTTTACAAGAATTTTATATTAGTATTCTAAATAAACCCAGAAAAGATAATGTAGTTGCTGATTTTCTTTCTAGATTATCTGTAAGTGATGACTGCACTGCCACTGAGGATTCTTTTCCAAATGAATATCTTTTTGACATCTCTACTCACTCACCATGGTATGTAGATATATCCAATTACCTTGCTACAGGAAAATTCACACACCAATTGTCTTCCAAGGAAAGAAGGAAGATTATGCAACAGAGTGCTACCTACTCCTGGATAGAAGACAATCTCTATCACACCGGGCTAGATTTTCAGATTAGGCGATGTGTTAGAGAAGATAAGGTATTTGAGATCTTGAAGGCTTGTCATGAGGAACCCTGTGGAGGGAACTTCGCTGACAAAAGGAAAGGATATAAAGTACTCTCAACGGGGTACTATTGGCCAACTATATTCCAAGATGCCAAGAAGTTTGTGAAAGGATGTGATAGCTTCCAAAGGATGGGCCAGCCTCTGAAATCAGATGAGATGTTGTTACAACCTCAGATAGTGATATAATCATTTGAGAAATGGGCCCTAGACTTTGTGGGGCCTTCATCACAGCAGAAATCATGCATATTGGTCTACACCGATTATGTCACAAAGTGGGTTGAAGAAAAGACACTAATTAGAGAAACATAGCAGGCTGTTTCAGACTTCTTGTTTGAAGAAATTTTTGTTCGATCGGGATACCCAGAGAGATAATGATAAAAGGGGGGCCTTATTTCACATTAAATTTGATCAAGAAGCTGGTTGAAAAAGATGTAATTCATCACAGAATCACTTCACCGTATCACCCACAAGAAAATTTTCAAGTGGAAAGCACCAATAAAGTCATTGAGGGAATCTTAACAAAGACAATAGCCATCCATTAAAGAAACTGGGCCGAGAAACTTCCAGAGGTACTGTGGCCTTATAGGACAACATGGAGGAATACTACAAGATTCTCACCAAATGAAATGGTGTATGGTAAGAATCCTCTATTCCGCATAGAGTTTGAAATAAATACATTAAGAACAACATTGCAGGTCGATCTGGACTTAAGCACGACACAAACACAAAGATTGAACAGAAAGAGATCATTCAACAACAAAGAGCTAGATGGCATGATGGGTGTATTAAGAAGAAAATGTTCCAGAAGGGAGATTGGGCTCTTTTGTGTGATTCAAGGTTCAAGGATTTCAAAGGCAAGCTCTGCACCAGATGGATAGGTCCTTACGAAGTGGACACGGTCTTTGAAAATGGGACTGTACAATTGGTCACCATCATCAGTGCTAAGACACCGTTATTGGTTAATGGGAAATGTCTAAGGTTATATCATCAACCCGCTTCAAAGGAATCATTTGTTAAAATTGTCGCGAACTCAGATCTTCATGTTACAAAAACAGGGGAACATTCTCTTGTGCAGCTTGAAAATTGAAATTCCAATAAGTGCCAGCTGAAAACCACCCTTGTTGCAGCTGTTACACCTGTTTAATATATATATATATATAACAAAACAAAAAGAAAATAAGACAAAAATAATAAATCTAATTGTGAAAACCTCTTTTCGGGGCACAATCATACAGTTTGTAACAGCGAAAAACCACTCCTGTGGCGGCTGTTACACCCATATTTTTCTCCCTGAAACATCATCTTCCCTTCCCAATCCATTTAATAATATAATGGTATTCATTTGATTTTTTTTTGTTTTTTTATTTTTTATTTGAATTAATTAATTATTATTATTATTATTATTTTTCTGTACCAATTTCTCCTAATTATTATGTTTTTTTCTTTTGAAAATAATCTAAGGGTTGTCTTGGCTGTTACACATGTAACAAATGACAACCATGAACACTGTTTCTTATGTTTCATCCCATAACAACATAATCATGCCAGCCAAATGCAACAACACGAGCGCTCCAAGAAGTACGCCGCTAATTTGAAATCTTCCACCACGTCACCTCAGGTATGTCATTCAAAAGGTAATGTCATCATTTATGATTTGGTGATTCGTGACGGCCGTCACAATTAAGGCAAGGAGGGGATATATCTTGAAATCATCGAAAAAAAGCCATAGTCATAAACCTCTATCAAATCTGCATGCACCAATTAATAACACAAATTCCAATGATGACTAAACGTGACTGAAAAGAGCATGTGTACTAGAACCCATTAATTTCCATAACGAGAAGTTTATGAAGAGTGGTGTGAGGTACGATTTGGTAATCCATAAAATATGTCACCTCCCATCAACCTCCTCGACTGAAGCCTTGTATCCTCATTGCAAACTTGTCAATTGGGATAAGCAGAGACACCGAGAAGAATTGAATAGTGTAGTGATATTACAGTGGGTTGAGCAGTAAGAAGCAAATTCATAAACAACAGCAGGATGGGTGAAGAAGTGGTTAGGCACGAGCCAGATTCTATGGATGCTTTGCAGAATTTTCCAGAAGCCTACCATATATTCAGAGATGCCAGATGGATTGAGTATTTCTAGAAGCTAGAAGGCTCGGACGAGGCGGTGGCAATCGAATTCGCTCAGAATTTGAACAACAATCAAACCTGAGTTAGGGGCCTGCAAGTTGAAATGATTGTAGAGGTAATTTCCCGAGTAACTACATTGCCAGTAGAGGGATGGAGATGGTTTAACAGAAAAATCAATGACCCCTCCTTGAAAGAAGACTTCCTAGAAGGAAAAGAAAATTTGGAGAAGAAAGGGAGAGGAATTGATAGGTTGTCACTCCCTCAGCTATGGGAAGATGTCGCCTTGGGTTTAATCAAATATATCACTTGTGAGGGAAGATATACTATAGTATTTAACTATCACTTCCCTCTAATTAATCACATTTGGCACCAATAAAATATTAATCTTCCATTCGACTTATTAGGGAACATCAAGCACATGGTGGCAGCAGTAAAGACAACAGCACACCCGGAAGCATGTGTGACCAATCACGGACTCATAATATTGATCGTCCTGGATGCCCTAGGAAAGTAAGGAAATACCTGGGAAGAATTCAAGCGAAAGAGGCCGAGGACAAGCCGGGGGAAATAGACCACGACTTCAGAAGGAATTTAGGTAGAAGCGGAAACCTAGACTCAACTTGCCAAAGTCAAAATTGGGAAAGAACCTACTGATGAACCAATTGGGGATAGACGGAAAAAACAGAGGGTGAAAGTTAGCATACCCACAGAACCTTTGCCTATGGCTGGAAAGCATATAGAAGTAGAAGTATCAGAAGAAGAAAGGCAACCCTCCTCATCAGGTAAGGATGAAACTCATGTCCTGGTTTTAGAACTTGAAAATCTAAGAAAGGAAAATAAAGAATTGAAGCAAAGATTATCTGAGGGGAAGGAAATCTTGGTGTCTGTATGTATGACATGTTTTCAAGAACTAACAACAATGGGATATAAGGTATGTGGGGAAAACATCAGCCCAATGGAAACAGGAACAAAATGATAGGAGGCTATTACACAAGAACCTGCTAAGGATACTGTTGTTACACAAGAACCAACAGTTAAAGCAGACCCCCCTGTAATAATTTACCTAGAGGCCGATACACAAGAACCTGTGGAGGCCATTGCTATTGTAGAAGAAACAACAATGGACACAGAGGCTACTCTAGGTGGAAACGAAGGGGCTGATACACAAGAACCCACCAAGGAAGCTGTTGTTACACAAGAAACAACAGCAGAGGTGTAACAACCCAATTCAAAAGAGGCTGTTACACCCATTATTGATGTTGATATTGAATACAAAAGAACGCTGGGTCCTATCTCGGAATGGAGTTCTGAGAAAATCTTGTTAATTTCTGAATTACAGAAGTGGAAACATGAAGCAATCTCCCTTCGGGGGGGGGATGATTTCGCTAAAAGAATATAGGAGGGAGATAGATGCCCTACATGAAAGATGGATGAAAGAAGAGTTGAAGAAAGGATGGGAGAATTATAAGAAGAAGGAAGCCTTGAAGAAGCAGGAGGAATAGTTGTTGTTGTTACAACAGTAGGTTCATGATCTTACCATAGATAAGCAAAAACTTCATGATCTCGCCTTCAATTTCTTGTGGTGCAGGCGACCTTTCCAATTCTATCCTATTTTTCTATGGGAACGTTAGTTCCTATTCCAGATGAAAGCTATTATGGAGGATAGACCCTATTTATGTTCATCCACTCACACATTTTTAGATGTTTTCTGTGCCTCCAATTTTGATGAAAAAAGCCTGCTGTGTGAGTTATTTTTACACAATATCATTTGTGAGCATGTGAGTATGTAAATGGTTGTATTCTCCTATATGGGGGATCTGCAGTTGCATGTTTTTGTGTTCTTCATGAAGAATCAGATTAAGTGGCATTTGGCCATCAAATCTATGGATGCTAATGAGGAGAAGATGACATTATGGGTCTGAGAAGAACCAAGACTGGCCGCCGAGTTAAGGCGAGAATTGAGGAGAATTTTGAGTACTCCTGGGATAAAGGAACCGATAGCCACTTACAGAAGTAGGATTGTGAACTTCTGCCTTAATCAGTTCTCAATGATGAAGAGTCGAGCCTTGACTAGGTGCTTGAAATGCACGGAATTTGGCAATGCTAAGCTACTAAAGGAGGATCCATTTGCATTCCAGAATTTTGTGGTGGTTGTTACACATGTACCAGCGCATGCACAAATAGTACAATCCCTTGGTGCTTTGTGGCTCGGATTGAGATTCAATTTTCCTTTGATCTGGCTGCAAATTGAGGATTATCAAAGTAATTAGGAATTGAGCAAGTATGAATCAGAGTCCTGTGTACGCCAGCTGATGGAAACTCAGGGGTACAGGTCTACAGACGAAGATACAGCTGGTGCTTATGATCTCACCGACCTGCACCAGAGATATTCCCATGAGAGATGAGTTTGCATGAGGACATGCAAGTGTTTCTGTTGGGGGGAGATGTTGGGTGTAAGTTTTGCACACTTTTCCTACATTTGTTTTCCCTATTTTTCCTCATGAATATAATGAATGGGACTATATTTGCCTCTTTTTCCCACCTTTCTATCTTACCTTGTGTTGTTGCACCTTATTTTCATTACTTTGCCATTTCATCAATTATTATGATATATCGTGCCTTTTTTATGACTAATTGAGGATGAATGTTTGGAGAAGATCTATGGTATTTATGTTGTATTTCTAGGTTTCATTTGTAGAAAAAAAAAATCCTGAGCACGAGGCATACAGGAGCAGTTAAGAGTGTGATGCTACAACTAGTTTTTTACACCATGATGCTGTTACACGTTGTTGTTACAGACCTGCTGGCGAACTGTTGTTACAATTGTACCATTGACTGGATCTCGTCAACTCTTGTTGCTGACCTGTCCTCTAGCTGTGATGCTACAGCTGTGGTTTATCGTGATAGCTATAGAAGTTATTAAGCATTGTATTTTTGGATAACAGCCTCTGGGTGGTTTTGATTGTAATCTATAATTTTCCAGTCATACTTTTATTAAGAAGTGGTTATAACCATATGTATTCTATTTCGATCAGCATGAGAATCATAAGATTCTCATGACTGATCTATCCCTTTTTTTTCTGAGATGTAACCACTATATAGTTCTCGGCCCTTGAGGTCGAAAGGTTAGCAGAGAACAAAATTATTTGGCTCTGTAATTTTGCTCATATTAATACAGATTATCCTGTTATTACTGTTACATGCGTTATTCAGTTTAGTTTTCATTAAGTTTTTTCTCTACCTATGCCTTGCTAGGGTGGAAGGGCCCTCCTCTTTAGCAGGGATTGAAGTGATTAAGTTAGTTGTGTATATGTGTTTATATTTTGGTTTATGTATCAGTAGAGGTGTTGTTGTTGTTGTTTCGACTGTGAATATATCTGCTTCAATTTCAATATTTTGTATGTTGTTACACATATGAGATTAGAGACACCAGCTGGATAATTTTTGTGTGGCGCGCTAGAATAGATTAATTGAAGTGTGATTATAGTCTTGTAGATCATTTTGTTTCTGCATGAGTGATTTACTTCCAACATTTACTTCAACAAAAAATTATTTTATTTGGAATTGCTTCTGGTTGGGTGTATCGGCACAAACAATGCAACTGTCATTGAAATAAAAGACGTCCCTGGATTGATAATTTATGTGTACTGTTTTAGTCATTTAATAATGATTAATACAACCCAACGCTCATGTTGAATACTTTTGAGTAACCCTACTACATGAAAAATGATAAATACATGAAAAACATGATTGCAATCACATATTTTCATGTATTTCTCATTTTTTATGTAGCAGGGTCAATCGAAAGTATGCAACATGGGTACTCCTTGGATGAGGAATTAAAATTTTCATCCAACGAGTACTTCCGCTCGAAATTTGAGTAAAAAATTAGGGAGATAAGTCAAATTCCTTTGTTCTTTTTTCCTTCCTCTCAAGTGAATAATACATTTTTACGTAATACCTAAGGATAATGTTTCAAATAGTATTAATATGTTGGTATATGTTGCATTTCCATTGTTAGATGTCACAATTATACTAAGAGAGGGATTTAATTAGTATAATGACATTTTTACATATTAAATCTTGTCAAACATCATAAAACATCAATCTCATAAATTGAACAAGTAACATAAGATATATATGGAAAACCTTATAGGATAAAACCAAAAAAATTATTTATATGAAATATCTTGTAAGCACTAACCCACAAGAGACACCAATTACCTCTAATGCTTCGTAAGAACCAACCTAATGGAGATACCAATCCCCTCTACTGTTTTTAGGTACCAATTTATAGGAGACACTAATCTCCACTACTACAAAATTCATTATTACCAATATAATTTACCAAGTCTTCGTTCTTCTTCACAATGTTTGTTAGTTTCTTTTGCTTTCACTAAGTTTGCTTGTTGTTTCTACCTTCATTAATTTTATTAGTTGCTTCTACCTTCTCTAGGTATTTTTATTGTTTCTTCCTTCATAAGTTCCACTTCTCCAAAAACTTGTTGCTTTCGAATTTTTCCCAAGAACAAACTTGCACAACATGATGCATATCCATTTTTTCAAAATCTAGTTTTGTAGAGGTACCCATAGATATTTGCTCTATCTCATATAAATTTTACAGTCCAAAACATCTCAGGAAGAAATTTATAGCAAAAATTCCAAACTAACCTAGTTGAAGAATGTTTTAGGAGAATTCAGGAACATTAACTTAGTCAAATCATATATTCAAAATTATAGAGAAACAAGGTCTGAAATTTCTACCATAGGTACCTTGAGATCTCTTTTTTTCCATATTTCATAGTCCAAAACATCATATAAATAAATTTAAAGCAAAAATACCTAGTTGACTTGTTTGAAGAAATTTTTAGGAGCATTCAGGAATACTCCTGGGGATCAACGCCTTGTTGGAACCACTGTGCCTGGTGGAGATCAATACCTTATAAATCAGCCACTTCGAGGGGGAAACCTCATTTACATTACATAAATGAACAATTCTTGGATGATACAAATTATAAAACCTCCTTTATATATAGAGGAATCCATGGGGTCACAATATAATCCTAGCTGACCTAAAAATAATAATGTAAGGGCACAACAATAACAATAGTGGGGTTTTATGGGACACAGTAATAACAATATGGGGGCTACATGGGTACAACAATAACAATGAGAGGGCTACACTAACAACAATAAGGGACTACACTAGTAATATAGGGACCTAACATGCCCCTGCCCTTCAAAAAAGTGTTGTCCTCAATGCTTGAGTAGCTCTAGATGATTTTGTATAAAATTCTCATCCTCCCATGTGGAATATTCAGTGGGTAGGTTCTTCCACTTGATGAGATACTCTAAAATTGATTGATTTCGTAGTTATCGAGTTCTTGTTTCCATGACTGCTTCAGGTTCTAATATGATAATGTACAAAAGTGTGCATACTTGGTAAGTCTATCAACTCCCACCATGATGACACTATTTCCTTCGAACTTAGGTAAACCTGTGATACAACTCATTGAAACCTCCTCCCAACATTGACTTGGAATGGGTAAAGGTTGTAGTAGACCTAGGTCTTAATTGTCTCAACTTTATTTTTTTGGCAAACCAAACATTTTGCCACAAAATTTTGAATATCAGATTAAAGCCATCCCAAAAAAATCTTTCTTCACCCTGTGTTAAGTTTTTAAAATTCCCGAGTGTCCTCCTACGACAAAGGTGTGTAATTCCAAAAGAATATTTTGTTTTAGTTGGGAATTATTACAAAGATATAAGCAATCTTTGTACCATAAGGAATCATTTTTCCAACTAAATGTATAAGATGTTCTGGGATCTTGCTGCAACTTCTGAATGAGTGTCCACACTTCATCGCCATTCTTCCATTCCTCCCTTGCTTCTTTTATCCAATCTGGTTGGATAATAGAAATGGAACAAAGCAATGCTTCTGCCTCCTCATCCTTTCTTGAGCGTGCACCTGAAACAAAATTCAGATTCCCTTTTTTGTAGATGATTTCAAAGTCATAACCCAACATCTTTGTGACCCATTTTTGCTTCTCTTTTAAAGATAGTATTTTTTCCAAAAATTATTTAAGACTATCATGATCAGTTTTTACCTTGAAGTGTCGTCCCATTAGGTAATGCCGCCATTTCTTTAGTGCATGTAGTATTTCCAACATTTCCTTCTCATAAATAGCTTTATGTAAATACTTTCCTTTGATTGGATGACTTTCAAAAGAAATGGGTCTTCCTTCTTGCATTAAAACAACACCAATTCCATTTCCTGAGGCATCACATTCTACAATAAAGGTTTTTGTGAAGTCTGGCATAGCTAAGACCGGTGCTAGGTGCATTTCCTCTTTAAGATTTTCAAATGCCTTAGTTGCTTCAGGAGTCCATGGAAATTCATATTTCTTCAATAATGTTGTTAGAGGTGTCGCTATTCTCCCATAATTATTAACAAACTTGCAATAATACATGTTAACCTGAGAAATCCTTGCAACTGCTTTATGGTTGTGGGGACTTTCCATTCCTTAATGGCTTTAATTTTGTTAGGGTCTACCTTAACACCCTCCTGAGATACAATATGACCCAGATATTCCACCTCTTGTACTCTAAAGAAACATTTGGAGGTTTTTGCATATAATTTATTTCCTGCAATAGTTTGAGCACCCTGTCAACATGTTGAGCATGATCCTTCCAAGACCTATTGTAGATTAGTTTATCATCAAAAAATACTAACACAAATTTTCTAATGAAGGGTTTAAAAATGGAATTCATCAACCCTTGAAATGCAAAAGGTGCATTGGTAAGGCCAAAAGGCATGACCAAAAATTCATAATGACCCTCATGAGTTCGAAATGTTATTTTTGGAATATCTTTAGCCTTCATTCTAATTTGATGATATCCTAAATGAAGATCCAACTTGGTAAAATAATTTTCTCCATGTAATTCATCTAATAATTCATCAATCATAGGAATGGGAAATTTATCCTTAATAGTGAGCTTATTGAGCTCCCAATAATCCGGACACATGTGCCATGATCCATCCTTCTTGTGCACCAATACTATTGGAGCATAGAAAGAACTTTGACTAGGTTGAATTATACCAGCCTCTAACATTTCTGCAATCATATGTTCAATTTCTCTCTTTTGGACATAAAGATATCTGTAAGGCCTGATGTTTGGAGGAATAATTTCTGGAATCAAATGAATAGCATGATCATTATCACGAATAGGTGGGAGTCCGTTGGGAGTTTCAAACACCTTGGAATGATTCTCCAAGACATTTTGGAGATTTGGAGAAATAAATAATTTTGATGTTGGAACTTCTAGTGTGCATAATTGTGAAATTATGCCTCTTTTTTATTTATTAAGAAGCTTTGTCATGAAATTAGAGCTTATTATATTTCCTGGCTTCCCTGCAATACCATGTAATTCAACTTCCTTTCCTTCCAAAAAAAATTCAAGAAAAGTTGTTGAAGATTAAAATTTATCATCCACAAAGATTGTAACCATTGTATTCCTAGTACAACATGAACACCTCCCATTTGAGTGGAAAGAATTGGACTATTAAATACATATTCTTGTATGGTTAATGTTGAGCCTCCAATTTTTCATAATTTTGTTGATGAAACCATCCATTTTCACATTATTCCATTCATCCATTGTCATCATTTTTAACCACATTTCTTCATAAACACACCAAATTCCCACATACATAGTTTATTATTATTATTTCTATTATTTTTAATGAATTAAAGATAATTATGCATAGTTTTACTAATGATAGTTTGACAATTCAAGTTTCTATATTTTCTGCAGTTGTCTCCATGGTTGAGGTAGTAGCACCACTCTAGAATGAAATCCAACACATGGAAATTGTTTCTAGAAGCTCCAATATGGATTGTTGTTGGTCAAATTCCACCCAGCTCACACATGTGGACCTCCAGGAAAATATCAAGGGAAAATCATAGCAATGTTGGCTAGTCAACTTCAAACGCGTTTACTAAGCAAACTAAAGAGAATCGCACAAAAAAACATGGGTTTTGTTCAAAACGGGCCCAATTAAGTTCTTAATGAGCAGTTTCCTGAATTTGTTATCATTTGGGATATATTGCAGGTTCTTTGGAGCCCTATTTTGCAGTTGTGTGAGCAAACATTGCGCCCATGTATCAATAAACGCTCAGTCAAGAAAACAGAGGTTGGAATGGACTGTGTTTCATCAAATTCATGGAAAATAGGTGTCCATTTAGTTCTGATCTTTATCCATATGAATCTCCATGAAGTTACATTTCAACCCCTATATAACAATCCATTGAAAAAAAGAGGGGATATTAATTTTATGAAGCATATTGTGAAGTTTTAAAACTCTATTTTTCATTCCTTTTTAATGAAGAATTACCTTGAAGACTTGATGCATAGCTAACTTTTGGAGTAAATATTTGACTACTTGTTTGTGGAGGCCCCCCACAAATAGTGAAGGTTCTACATTTTATGTTTTTAATGTATTTTTTTTAATGTTTTCATTTTATCATTTGATTTAGTTATTTCCAGAATTCTAATTTTTCATTTGCCATAGTTGTTTTCAAAATTTCAGAATTTCATTTGTTGTAGTTACTTCCAGAATTTCATTTTGTTATTTGATGTAGATTCTTTCATAATTCTTCTTTTATCATTTGATGTAGGTTCATTAATCTTTCCTTTCGAATTGTCAAATTGCATAAGATTCATAGTTTTACTTCTAGAGCAGCAGTGATTTATTTTAGAGTAGTTTTACAAGTTCATGAGTGGTTTATTTCAAGAGCATGAGTGATTTCTTTTCGAAACAGTAGTTATTGAGTGATTTCCTTTCAACATATGAGTGTGTTCTTTTCTGTTAATGAGTGATTTCTTTTCAAGAGCTATAGTTATTTCTTTACAAGTTTCATTGCCATAACATTTCATTTCAAAAACATAAAAATGTATAAATTCCCTTTTCTAGAATTCGATTTTATATTCATGCACAAGATTGTTAGAGAATAAGAATTTTTAGAGACTAAGAAATAAATTATTTAAGATTTCTTCATAAGATAGAGAAATTTTGTCTCAGTTTTTACAAATTAGAAAGCATGTTGATTTTTAGAATTTAGTTGTAATTTAAATTTATCAATTTCATTAGGAACATAAGAATAAAAACATCCTTAGAAGTAATCTCTACAAATCCAATCATCACACCAATAAACCTAATGAATAAAAGAGGCTTCTAACATATATTGTGCCCTTGCACTTTATAAGTTTACCAAATCTGGTCGATAACTTATGTAATCAATTTAAGACAATTAAATTGACCAAACGTTTTGGCATCATTGCCCAAGAAGTGTAAATAGGAGCCTTTTTATTTTCATTAAAAAAACAAAAAAACAAAAAAAAACAATACAAAAAAAAACTCCAATCACCTACCACACCCACTATATCACATGGTGTAGTAAGAGGCACACATCCACACCATGAATTCTTATTTTTGCAGGTAGAAGAAGATGTGACAAAGGAGGTTGAAGAAATGGACGAATATGATGAAAATGAGGAAGATCCTTTTGGATTTCCCATTCAAGAAACTTATGTCAATGGTCATATGAAGAGCATCCCTCCATTTGTACTTCCTAATTTCAAAGGTATGAGATCAAAAGACTCGGAAACCTTTCTTTTTCCATTTGAAATAATTTTTAGATCTTATGGCTACTCATTACACATTAAAAAATTGAATTTGTTTCTGGAAACATTGAAGGATAAATCTCTTATATGGTTCATGACTTCAGGAACAAATTATATAAGGACATGGGATGATATGAAAAGAGTATTTTTGGAAAAATATAAAGATTATTGCATACATCATGAACTTAGAAATTAAGTCTTCAAGATGAGCCAAGAAAAGGATGAAATTTTAGAAGATTTAGTGGAGAGATTTACTTATGATATAAAAAGATCTAAATTGCATAATTTAGGATCAGACACATTAAAAACTCTCCTACTAAATCATACAAAGGATGAATGGATTTATCTTCTTAATATGGTGGGAAAAGGAGATGTCTATCAATTTTCATTCCAAGAGATTTGTCTACTATGCAAGAACATATCAAGAGGAAAAGAAAAGTATGTAAGATCCCCTCAAGATCCATTTATGGCAAGAGTAAGTAAGTCGGCATCAGGATTGGTAAGTAAAACTGAACTTAACAATTTAATAAACATTCTTGGTAATTTAAATGAAAAAATTGAAATGGTAAGAATGGAAAACAAGAAAAAATTTGAAAATGTTACTTTATTTTGCCCTAAATGTACAAAGAAACATTTTTTTGCATGAATTTCCACTTTATAACATTAAAATTTGTAAAATTTGTCCAGGATCACATACTACTAGAGATTGCCCATCATTACCAAGGTTGAAGGCAGTTTACCAGAAGGATAATGGAGCAAATCAAGAAAAATAACAACTATGTTATGTAGCTCCAAGAGGACTATGGCAGCCTCATCAACCCAATATGATGCAATATCCTTATGCATGGTTTCAAGGTTGTGCACAACAATATAAAATTAATTGGTAAACACCCTTGCCTTGGCAACCTTGGACATCTCAATCCCAACCTCAAAACCAACCTTGGAAACCTTGGCCATCTCAATCCCAACCTCAAAACCAATCTTGGAAACAAAGTTGGCAAAGGCCCTACAAAGGAAATCCACCATATCCTCAATATTTCCCTCTCTATCCTCAATACCAATATCAATGATATCAATACCATTCACCTCCACCACAACATAAATTTCACTATCAATCAACCTCAATTCAACCTTTCCTTTTACCAACCACACAAGCACCCCAAAGATCCATTCCCACTCAACTACCTACACAACCATTTCGAATCCCCAATAATAAAACACCTCAATCCACTAACAATTTTGAGGTATTGCAAAATGATTCACCAGTTGGCATTGAAGAACAACAACCAAAAGAAGAAGAAGAAGATAAGGTCCTAGAATCATGGATGCCTATTGATAAAGAGCAGGTGTTGGAACCTGAGATTGAAAAGTTTCTTGCATGCCTATCACCAGATTCTATGAATGAAGATCACATCTCTGAAGACTTGCATGACATGATAGCAGGAAGCCAAGGAATACAAGATTACATTGAATCTTGGTTCGAGACAATGATTATATCCCAATGCTCAATTCTTCAGTATATTCTGATATCATATCAATCAAGGAAATTGGTCTCTCATATACTGTTACATATCAAAGAGTATATTTCAAACCTGCATATGAGTTTATCTATCATCTTGTTATAGACATGGTTCCATTGGAAGTATTCATATACTTGAAGAAGATTTTCTTTTTCAAGTAGAGTTGGACATATAAAAAATAACAATAAAAATTAAAGAGAAAAATAAGTCCTATTATGAAAACCAGCTTGCTGGCGCAATTGGACATGAGTTTTTCTTGAAAACCAGGCAACTAGCGAGAAAATTTCACAATAAGTTTTGCAATTTCATAACAGTTTCAATCTTTTATTATGGTTCTTCAAAAAAAATTTGGTTCTATGCTCGAGTTGGATAATGTGGAATTCCTTAAGGTCCACCTTCCAAGAGATATTGTCCCATCGACCTCAACACATTATTTGGGATCAAGATCAGAGATTATTTGGAGTGCCTTGGAACTTGCATACATCAATGCCAATCCTCCTCATTGACAACAATGGGAATACAACAATGTCTCTTGATTGTCAAATCTTGCAGGTGAATCGAATTCAAATCTTTCATTCATCCCTTTCAAGTTGCACTCAGGTACCTTGACACTCATTTACATTATCGGTGAGTTGTCTCGCATTGGTTAATGATTTTCATCATTGATCGATAATCCAATGATTTCTTCTCATGCTCGAATTCAACACATTCATTTGCATGGTAAGAATTGCACCATGAATTTTGGCTTTGATGAAGACTAATGGTTTTATGGAATCAAAAACAACTTACAACAGTACATTTTATTGGTTTCTTGTAGCAGCATGTTCATATTTTTTTTTCATTCAAGAGCAACATGACGGCACCATTACAATACTTTTTCATTCATTTTCATTTTCAATCAAAACAATAAATTTGGGCCTAGTTCAATCAATATGCAATATGTTTCCTGGTTTCTACTTAAGCATATAGTACACAATTCAAATCAGCAGTTCAAACTCGAAGAAAACATTTTTCTGCAAAAATTGACATTTTTTGCAACAACTGTGGAAAGTTGTAGTTTCTACAACTATTGTTGTAGCCGCCTTTTTTTACTGTAGTAGTTTTTTCCAAAGGTAGTTTTGGCACAAATATTGCAAGAGATTGAAGCATAAATAAAAATTCTGAGCTTCTAGTTTTTCTCAGAATATGATAAATTGAATAAGACATTGGTAGAATTTAAAAAAAGTGCAATTTTCCAGGACTTTTCAGTGGGTTTTAAGAGCATATTTTCAGTTTTCACCATTTTGGACAGATTTGGGCAGATTTCAGTATTTTTGCACAACAACGTCTTTTCTTCATCAAAATGGGATTCTGAAGGCATGTGGTGGTATAAAAAATAAAAATACACAATTTTCCTTTTGAATCACTCAATTTGGCCTTAAAATGAGTTTGTGGCATATTTTTTTGTTGCAACATTGCGCAACCTAAAGGGTGAAATAGGGCAGAAATTGATTTGATCATAACTTGCAAACTGAGCATTCGTTGGGCCTGAACTTTTTATGGTAAATGCATTGAGGTAGGGTAAATGAGCATAGAAAATTTTAGAAAATTCCAATGTGTATTTTTCAATAAATTTTCCACTTTCACCTACATCCATTTCTCAAATTTTTTTTTCGAGATTTGTGCACCCATTGGCTTATATTTTTTTGTGGGAAGATGCATAATATTAATAGTAACAACATCAAAAAATTTCAAGAGAATCTTATTTACCATTTGAGATAAATTGGAAAAACAAATCTACTACATGAAAAAGATACATTTTGTGGAGCAAGGTCAAAGTGGAGGTCAATGCATCATGGAGTAGAGTACCTGAGCCAAATCAACACCAAATCAGCCATAAGATCGTGTTCTCTTCTCCAATTCCAAAGGTTACCCTTGAGGTAAAACTAGCCTTAAACTTTTTAATTTGTTAAAATTTCTAGAAATTTTGATGAAAAGCTATTGTAAACATGTAGTTCCAAATTTTCTCCCATTATGTTTTTTCATACCTTTTAACAACCAATCCCACAAGTTATGGTTGATTCTTTATCAACAAAGTCCTACCACCCATGCAATCATCTCATTGTTTTCCATGGTCATAATGATGTTCTTCTATGCTTTCACTACTCTCTTGTTTAAAATTTTGATGAAAATTTTAAGGATGGAAAATTATCTTGAAGTTTAAAACATTGGCGAATCTCACTAGTCCCTAATATGTAAATTATAACATATTTATTAATATATTTGTAACATTATTAAAATTTATAATGATTTTGTATATAGTATATATATAATTTTGGCGATTTTTAAGGTAAACTAATTTAATATTGTAAAATTTGGGTGAATCATTTTTAGAAAAAATGGAAATTGGTGAATCTCTTTTTTGGAAAAATCATGGAAAATTAGCCCACCTACAAATATTAGCCCCTAAAATTTGCCATGTTGTTAATCCATGCTTTCCTGAATGGTCCATCAACATGATGTTCTTGAGAAAAAGAATTATTTTACAAATAGAAAAACTTGAGTTCATGGTACATGTTTGTAGCACATGATCAAAAAGTACATGGAACACTTAAACTATGTGTAATATTTCTCATCTTCAGATTTTTAATGGAAGCCAAGAAATGATGAGTACAAAGCCACAAGAAGAATATTGCAACAAGGCTTTGTTCACACACTCTTGAAATCACTTGGAAGCATATTTTAGGCTTTGATGAGTATAACCCTCAACAACAACTCTTATTTTGTGTTATGTGCAACTCATCTTGTCAAAAGATTCACATTGGAAGTCTTCTTCATTCATTAGTTTGCGAGTTCTTGAAAAAACTATTTGATAAAATTGTTGAAATATGATTGGTTGCTATGCATGGAAGATAAGAAGACAATAATTATGGGGTGCAATCTATGACCATTTACAGCCATACTAATGGGATTAACTTCACAAGGATGGAAAACACATTCTATAGATGGAGTAAAAGTCTTTATGTGTTTTTCACAATATGGTACTCTACCAAGGCTTGAACAATTTGAGCATAATTAAAATAGTGACAAGTACTTGGGCATCCTTTATTTTTACACAAGTTTCATATAATAAATAATGAAGGGTTGGAGAAAGTGCATCTTATTGAGATAAAGGGCCAATATTACTCTCTTGGAGCTTTGGTCAAGGATTTAGTTGAAATGACAGAATAAAGGAACACAAGGAACCGGTTGGATTATGAAACTTTGCAATGATTTATTTGCATGAGGACAATGGTGATATTTACCATTCCTTAGAAAATGTTGGAGGGATGATGTACCATGTTGGAAATGTTGTCATTGATGGCAATAGAGGCAGAAAAGATAGAGACAGACAAAGAAGGCAGCAGATGCAGAGATAGGCAAAGAACAGTAGCAGAAGACAATAGGTAAAATTTACAGCGAAGGCAAAGGCAGAGGTCGAGCAGCAGAGGTACAGTGAAGGTAGAGGTGGAAGTCGAGCAGCAAAGGTACAACGAAAGCAGAGGCAGAAGCAGCGAAGGCAGAAGCAGAAAGGCAAAGGCAGAGGCAGAGGCAGAGCCGTTATCGCAGAAAGGCAGAGGCAGAGGCAAAGCCGTTATCAAAGAAAGGCAGAAGCAGAGGCAGAGCCGTTATTCCGAGAATCACTACCCCAGCTGGTAGATACACTAAACATAAATTCCGGGAACCGTTACCCAAGCCGGAGGATATATATATATATATATAATTCCGAGAATCGTGAACCAAGCGGCAAAGTATATATATATATATATATATATATATATATAAACCTCATTCTGGGAATCGTAACCCAGGCGGGAGGATACATAAACATAATTCCGGGAATCTTAACCCAAGCGGCAATGTATACATATATAAATCTTATTCCGAGAATCATTACCCAGCTGGAGGTTACACTAAAGGCGGAAGAAAAAGCATATATATATGCAGTGCTTTATATAAGTGGAGTGCTTTATGATCGAAAGAACCGAAGTACCATAAGGTGGGACCCTTTCCCAATCGCATCAGAGAAAAAATGTGCAGCAGAACATGTAAACAAAGAGTTGTGATTGCGATGAAAGTCTAGACCCGATGGATCAATGAACCATAATTGATATGTGTTTGAATTCCGGCCTAATCGCATCGGAGAATCAGAGCATCAAAGTATAAATATATCGGAACATGCAACTGCAAATTGCGATTGCGATTTAGTTTCAGACCCGATGGGGGTATAAACTGTGACTTGATAAGTTTGAGTTCCGGCCTAATCGCATCGGCAAAATACAGTGAACAGTGGTCAATCGCATCGGACAAAAGCAGAACATCGGAGAAATATATTAAAATATTGCGATTGCGATGAAAGACCAGACCTGATGGGCTTTATAAACTATTATTCATGTATGGTTGAGTTCCGGTAAACAGTGAATCATTGGAATCAGAGCATCGGAGCATTGGAATGTCGATACATTCAAATGGAAATTGCGATTGCGATCAATCGCAATCGGAAGAAGTCGAGGAAAAATATATCGCATCGGAAAGCGTGGCAAGTGGGCCCGAAAGGGCATTTGTTATGCATTAACATGATTCTTTATTGTTATAGTGGACGTGGCAGTTTGTTTGTTAAAACTTTGTATAAGTATGCCGAGAGTTGAAATTACGTTATATATATATATAAAGCGCTGATATAAAAAGCACAATTACAAATGTATGGCATATGGCCGTTACCCTACGACAGTGAATAAGGAAACAAACAGAGCCGAAAGGGACAAAGACACAGTCAGAGAAAAGACAAATGCATAGCTAGCCAAGAGGCTGAATGAGTGAGCTGGAGTTTTCATTGTAATTGAATGTAAATGATTTTAATTTATATTGTTGTGATGCATTGGCAAGTCTCCGAAAGAGAACAAATTCCCACTGTAGTGTTAAATTGGTACCTACAGTTATATTTTTCTGAGTGAGCCGAAAATAAATGAGAAGGTAGAAGACTAAGAGGTATGGCTATCCATTTCGAATTCCTTGAGAAATACAAACAGTCATCAGAAATTCTCTATAAGTAATATCATCTTGATATGCATAGAGAGGTCAGAGAGAGTAAGAATATAGAATGAAAAGTATAGAAGATTGAGGCAGAGAAGATAAGGAAGAGAGGAGCAGAAAGAGATGCTACAGAATAGAGCTGATATCTGAGGTAAATCAACAAACACTTCTTGTGATAAATTGAGGAAGTTGGAGCTTCCCTATCAATTTGAAGCTTGATAGCTGTCAGTTGTAGCTGACTGAGGTTGGAGCCTCCTGTAGGTTGGTGCCTGCGGAAAAATTGAAGGGAGTTGGAGCTTCCTTGCAAGTTGTAGCTTGCAGAATTAAGGTTGGAGCCTCCTGTAGGTTGGTGCCTGCAAAAAAATAGTGGTGAGAGGGAGTTGGAGCTTGCCTTTGCATCACAACAATAATAAGATGTGGTTTTCTCCCTTTATGGGTTTCCACTTATATCTGCTGTCTCTATCTGTGTTTCCTGTGTGCTGAGATGATTTATCAAATCTTCTTAATGTTTACTGCTCTCATAATAAGTTTAATGGCACATTAATTTAATACTTGTTGCAACATATTAAGACTGTTCATATACTAAGGTTGAATACAAAAGTAAGATGTAAATAAGCTGATGAAAACTTAAAAAGCTCATGTATGTATTGAACTGATTCACCCCCCCCCCTCTCAGTTCAACTAAGAATTCAACAATTGGTATCAGAGCGGGTTCCTTTGTACCAGTTTAACAACTGAAAGGAGATTCTAGGTTCTCAGGATGGCTAGTAAAGATGGATGCTCAACCAATAAAGCCCCTTTCTTTACAGGTGCAAATTATGCCTTCTGGAGAATCAGGATGAGGACATACATAATGTCTCTAGGAATAGAAGTTTGGGGTGCTGTGGAATTAGGATATGCCCCAAAGGCAACTGACTCAGAGAAAGAATCCAAACAAGATTTTGTAGCTAACGCAAAAGCTATGAATGCCATCTTGAATGGATTGTGTGAAGCATAGTTTATCAAAGTAATTCACAAATACACTGTCAAAGAGATGTGGGATGCTCTGGAGAACATCCATGAAGGAGACAAGAAAGTAATGACTGCCAAACTTCAAGTCTATAGAGCCCAGCTTGAGAACTTAAAAATGAATGATGATGAAGACATTGACAGTTTCTTCCTAAAAGCTACAGAAATTGTTAACAATATGAAAGCTCTTGGAGAAACCATGCCAGAAAGTATAATTTTGCAAAAGATTCTAAGATCTCTTCCATCCAAGTTTAATCCCAAGGTGTCTGCAATAGAAGAAACAGCTGATTGGGAGACCTTGACCATGAACCAGCTACTTGGAAATTTAACAGCATACGAGATGAGGCTCCCACAGAAGAAGTCAAGCACGAGGGAGGCAGCCTTTAAAACAGAAAAGAAGAAAGAAGAAGAGGAAGACATATGCTCTTGCTCAGATGAAGAAGAGGCAAATTTTGTCAAGAAATTGGATAGAGGCTCAAGTAAATACAAAGGTAAAATTCCTTTCAAATTCTTTAACTGTGGAAGAGTGGGACACTATGCTGCTAAGTGTCCTCACAAGAAAGTAAGGAATCAGGCTTAAGAAACATAGAAAAATGCATCAAAAAACTGGCAGAAAGGAAAGAAGTTCAACAAAAAATCCTTCTATTCTCAACAAGACAACAGTGCATCTGAAGACTCAGATGAACCTTCAAGTGAAGAAGGAACCTCTGAATTCTTATTGATGGCCATTGAAGAACTTGAAAGTCTCCTGCTAGAAGATGAAGAAGAAGAAGGTGAAGTCGAACTTGAGGGGGAGATAAGAAGTGCTCTGGAAGAGATTGATAGACTCAAGTTGAAATGTAGAAAACAAAAGTACATTCTCCTCAAGTATGTACAAGAAGAACATAATTCAGAAGTCCATATGCAGCTAAAGATAGAGCTTGAAGAAGCCAATAAGATAGAGGACATGTTACTTAAGCAAATCAAGGAGAAAACTCAAGAACAAGAGAAGTTGGAAGAAGAAGTAGTATGTCTCAGGAAGAAATTAGAAAATGCTCAAAGGAAAGTGGTTATAAATTCTTCTCAAACAACAAGCTCTAGTAAGTTGAATGAAATTATGGTTGCTCAAAGATCTCCTATGATAAAAACTGGAATAGGCTATGAAGGAGAATCAAGTAAAAGCAAAGAAAAGGAAAACAGAGAGATTATTTTTGTAAAAGCAAAGAAGGATGATGAAGCAGCTCAAATAATTCCTACAAAAGAAGAAACTTGTAAGGAGGGAGACAGAACGCAAAAAAAACCTCTAATAACAAAGAATGAAAGAAATAATCAAACAACAGAAAAATATTCATATACCCCTGAGTATGTCAAATTTGGAAGCCATCAAAGGAGATTCTTCCCTCCTATGAAAAATGCCACCTGTTATGTTTACCACAAGTTGGGACACATTGCTGCATACTGTCATGCAAGGAGGAGTGATTCAAACCAACAAAAGATGCAAACAGTGAAGAGACTGTCTCAAGCAAACAAATGAAGAAGACAACCTTACATCAGGTATGAAAATAATTTCTATGGTTACTGTTTTTATTGTAAGGAATTTGGCCATAAAATTATTTAATGTAGAAAGTATGGACAAAGATTGATGTTCAAGACCTCAAGGAGGTTTATGAATCAAATAAATTTTGTTCATACTCACAATTCTGCAAAAATTATGATCAAATGCTGTGTATGCAATCAAGTTGGACATATGCCTTCCAAATGTCCTCTGAAAGGATGTGATTCATCATCTCTCAAAAGATACCAAACAAAAGGATGCCTCAAGTGGATAAAGAAGGTGAATAAATGTGACTTGGCTCTAACTGCTCAAGACCTGAAAAGCCAGTGGTATCTGGACAGTGGCTGCTCAAAACATATGACTGGAGACAGGAGAAAATTTATAACTTTTGATGAAAATAAAACTGGTAATGATACTTTTGGCAATGATAAATCAGGAAAAATCAAGGGAAAGGGCTCAGTAAGCTTAGATAATGGCAGAGGTAAGGCCCAAGATGTACTATTTGTAGATGGGCTGAAAGAAAATTTGCTAAGTGTCAGTCAAATGTGTGATAAAGGCTGCGAAGTTCTTTTCAGAGCACAAGACTGTGAAGTCAGATCAAGCACCACAGGTAAGACTCTGCTCAAAGGTGTTCGAACAGAGAGCAATGTTTACATTGTGAAAGAGGAAGATGAATCATGCCATCTTAGTAAACTTGAGGAGTCATGGTTATGGCATAGGAGATTGGGACATCTTAGCTTCGATCATATCATCAGACTGAGCAAGAAGAAAGCGGTCAAAGACATGCCAGAAATAAAAAGGCCTTCTAATACCATATGCAAATCTTGTCAATTGGGTAAACAGACCCGCACATCCTTTAAGGCCAAGGATGAGTTATCAACAAGAAGACCACTCCAGCTTGTGCACATGGATTTGTGTGGACCTGCAAGAACTAAAACACCAAGTGGAGAATCCTACTTCATGCTAATAATAGATGATTTCTCCAGAATGACACGGGTTGCATTTCTCAAGAATAAATCAGAAGCTTTGGACAAATTCAAAATATTCAAAGCATTAGCAGAAAATCAGATAGGATGAAAGCTAAAATGCATCAGATCGGACAGAGGAGGTGAATTCACAGATTATGACTTTGCAGATCTATGCAATGAATATGTCATAAAACAACAATTTACTATTGTAGGGACACCTCAGCAGAATGGAGTAGCAGAGAGACAAAACAGATCTGTTCAACAAATTTCCAGAGCCATGATGCAAGAGAGTAATATTCCTCAAAACTTCTGGGAAGAGGCAGTGCACACAGCGGTGCATATCCTTAATAAAGCTCACTTAAGGCCAAGCAGTGACAAGACTCCCTATGAACTATGGCATGGAAAGCCAGCTTCAATCAAACATTTTAGAATTTTTGGAAGCAAATGTTATATAAATAATAATGATGAAAATCTTGGGAAATTTTATGCAAGATCAGATGAAGGGATTTTTCTAGGATATGCTTCCAAAAGTAAAGGGTACAGGTGCTACAACAAGACTCTTCGAAAAATAGTAGAAAGTATTGATGTGAGATTTGATGAAGAACTTCCAAACAATACAAGAGATACAGACTGCTACAGTCCATCAGACAACCATGAAGAAGAAAACCAAAATGATGATGAAACAAGCAAGACAACAGAAGATGCAGAGCTGAGCTCGAAAGCCCCCTCAAGATACACTCAGAAGAATAATACTGAAGATCATATCATAGGAGATAAGAAAGTAGGGGTTCAAACTAGAAGGCAGTTAACAAAATAGACAGAAGAAGTATACATAGCCATGTTATCACAAATAGAGCCAAAGAAGTTTGAAGAAGCCAGCAAGGACAAGTATTGGGTGAAGGCAATGAATGAAGAATTGGACCAAATTGAGAAGAACAATACATGGGAACTAGTTCCTAGACTAGTTGAGAAAAATGTCATAGGCTCAAAATGGGTATTCAAAAATAAAATGAATGAGGAAGGACAGGTAATCAGGAATAAAGCCAGACTTGTCTGCAAAGGATATTCACAAATCGAAGGACTTGATTATGATGAAACATTTTCCCCTGTAGCCAGAATGGAAGCCATCAAAATGTTTCTGGCCTTTGCATGCTACCAAGACTTCAAGGTATATCAAATGGATGTAAAATCTGCTTTTCTGAATGGAGATCTAGAAGAAGAAGTCTACATGGAACAACCAGAAGGTTTCTCTTTAAAAGACAAAGAAGACTATGTGTGCAGACTGAAGAAGGCTCTATATGGACTGAAACAGGCTCCTCGTGCTTGGTACTCAAGACTGGATAAATATTTGCAAAAACAAGGCTTTAAGAGAGGTGGAGTAGACAACAATCTATACATAAAAGCCCATGAAAATGAACTCTTGATTGTTGTAGTATATGTTGATGACATTATGTTTGGAAGCAACAGAGAAGAACTAGCAAAAGGGTTTGCTGATGAGATGAAAATAGAGTTTGAGATGTCTATGATTGGAGAACTCACTTTCTATTTAGGACTTCAAATTCAGCAAAAGAACACAGGTACATTCATCTCATAGGAAAAATACTTAAAGGAAATGCTGAAAAAGTTCAAAATGGAGGACTGCAAACCTGTGTCAACTCCCATGACCACAGGTTGCAAGCTGTGTGCTGATGATGGGTCTGCTGATATAGATCAAAAACTCTACAAATCCATGATTGGAAGTCTATTGTACCTGACTGCATCAAGACCAGACATCATGCTAGCAGTAGGACTAGTGGCTAGATATCAAGCAACACCTAAACAAAATCACCTTCTTGCAGTCAAAATAATATTTAGATATCTACAAGGAACAACACAATTTGGACTTTGGTATCCTAAAGGCAAAAGCTTCACCTTGACAGCATACACAGATGCAGATTGGGCCAGCTGTGTGGATGATAGGAAAAGCACAAGTGGAGGTGCTTTCTATCTAGGAGAAAGTCTGGTGGCATGGTTAAGCAAGAAACAAACATCTATCTCTCTGTCTACAGCAGAAGCAGAATATATAGCAGCAGCAGCATGTTGTACACAAGTCATGTGGATGAAGCAAACCCTCCAAGACATGAAGGTAAGCATTGATGAACCTATCTCAATCAAATGTGACAATACAAGTGCTATAAGTATATCTAAAAATCCTGTGCTTCACTCAAAAACCAAACATATTCCAATCAAGTATCATTTTCTCCGAGAACAAGTGGCTCAGAAGATAGTAAAACTGGAGTATGTACCAACAAAAGAACAGACAACAGATATATTTACCAAACCACTTGCTAGAGAACCATTTGAATATTTGAGAGACAGACTAGGGGTAGTATCTGTAGATGCTACTCTCTGATATGAAGAAAAAACACAGTTTCAGGGGGAGAACAGAAAAAAAAATATCATTCCAAGGGGAGATCAGCCAGCAAGGGAAGCATGAAACATGTCCTCAGGATCAAAAGGATTATGGCAGGAATACATCCAGCATAAAAAAATCAATAAAAATACTAAAGGTTCAGTGGTGAACCCAACGTGAATCTAATCCAAAGGTTGGAGTAGCAATGTACAAAGTTAGAATATCTCAAAAAGAGGAAATGTACGAAATGTTGAAAAATAAAAATAAAAATTCAAACCCCTTGCCATTGATGTCAAAGGGGGAGGAAGAGCAAGCAACCGGAGAAAGGACCCTAACAGGAAAACAAAGGAAGTGTATTGCCATCAATGCCAAAGGGGGAGACTGTTGGAAATGTTGTCATTGATGGAATTAGAGGCAGAAAAGATAGAGACAGACAAAGAAGGCAGCAGATGCAGAGATAGGCAAAGAACAACAGCAGAAGACAGCAGGTAAAATTTATAGCGAAGGTAGAGGCAGAGGTCAAGCAACAGAGGTACAACGAAGGCAGAGGCAGAAGTCGAGCAGCAGAGGTACAGTGAAAGTAGAGGCAGAAGCAGCGAAGGAAGAAGCAGAAAGGCAAAGGCAGAGGCAGAGGCAGAGCCGTTATCGCAGAAAGGCATAGGCAAAGGCAGAGTCGTTATCACAGAAAGGCAAAGGCAGAGGCAGAGTCGTTATTCCGAGAATCACTACCCCAGCTGGTAGATACACTAAACATAAATTCCGGGAACCGTTACCCAAGCCGAAGGATATATATATAAAATTCCGAGAATCGTGAACCAAGCGGAAAAGTATATATATAAACCTCATTCCGAGAATCGTAACCCAGGCGGGAGGATACATAAACATAATTCCAGGAATCTTAACCCAAGCGGCAATGTATACATATATCAATCTTATTCCGAGAATCATTACCCAGCTGGAGGTTACACTAAAGGCGGAAGCAGAAGCATATATATATGCAGTGCTTTATATAAGTGGAGCGCTTTATGATTGAAAGAACCAAAGTACCATAAGGTGGGACCCTTTCCCAATCGCATCAGAGAAAAACTATGCAGCGGAACATGTAAACAAGGAGTTGCGATTGCGATGAAAGTCCAGACCTGATGGATCAATGAACCATAATTGATATGTGTTTGAATTCCGGCCTAATCGCATCGGAGAATCAGAGCATCATAGTATAAATATATCGGAACATGCAACTGCAAATTGCGATTGCGATTTAGTTTCGGACCCGATGGGCGTATAAACTGTGACTTGATAAGTTTGAGTTCAAGCCTAATGTAATAAAATCTGATAGATAATGGTCATTACTGCATCGGACAAAAGCAGAACATCAGAGCAATATATTAAAATATTGCGATTGCGATGAAAGACCGGACCCGATGGGCTTTATAAAATATGATTCATGTATGGTTGAGTTCCGGTAAACAGTGAATCATCAGAATCGGAGCATCGGAGCATTGGAATGTCGATACATTCAAATGGAAATTGCGATTGTGATCAATCGCAATCGGAATAAATCGAGGAGAAATATATCGCATCGAAAAGCGTGGCAAGTGGGCCCAAAAGGGCATTTGTTATGCATTAACATGATTTTTTATTGTTATAGTGGACGTGGCAGTTTGTTTGTTAAAACTTTGTATAAGTATGCCGTGAGTTGAAATTACGTTTTATATATATATATATATATATATATATATATATATAAAGCGCTGATATAAAAAGCATAGTTACAAATGTATGGCATACGGCCGTTACCCTGCGACAATGAATAAGGAAACAAACAAAGTCAAAAGGGACAAAGACACAGTCAGAGAAAAGACAAATGCGCAGCTAGCCAAGAGGCTGAATGAGTGAGCTGGAGTTTTCATTGTAATTGAATGTAAATGATTTTAATTTATATTGTTGTGATGCATTGGCAAGTCTCCGAAAGAGAACAAATTCCCACTGTAGTGTTAAATTGGTACCTACAGTTATATTTTTCTGAGTGAGCCGAAAATAAATGAGAAGGTAGAAGACTAAGAGGTATGGCTATCCATTTTGAATTCCTTGAGAAATACAAACAGTCATCAGGAATTCTCTATAAGTAATATCATCTTGATATGCATAGAGAGGTTAGAGAGAGTAAGAATAGAGAATGAAAAGTATAGAAGATTGAGGCAGAGAAGATAAGGAAGAGAGGAGCAGAAAGAGATGCTACAGAACAGAGCTGATATTGGAGGTAAATCAGCAAACACTTCTTTTGATAAATTGAGGAAGTTGGAGCTTCCCTATCAAGTTGAAGCTTGATAGCTGTCATTTGTAGCTGACTGAGGTTGGAGCCTCCTATAGGCTGGTGCCTGCAGAAAAATTGAAGGGAGTTGGAGCTTCCTTGCAAGTTGTAGCTTGCAGAATTGAGGTTGGAGCCTCCTGTAGGTTGGTGCCTGCAGAAAAACAGTGGTGAGAGAGAGTTGGATCTTGCCTTTGCATCACAACAATAATAAGATGTGGTTTTCTCCCTTTATGGGTTTCCACTTATATCTGCTGTCTCTATTTGTGTTGCCTGTGTGCTGAGATGATTTATCAAATCTGCTTAATGTTTACTGCTCTCATAATAAGTTTAATGTCACATTAATTTAATACTTGTTGCAAAATATTAAGATTGTTCATATACTAAGGTTGAATAAAAAAGTAAGCTGTAAATAAGCTGATGAAAACTTAAAAAGCTCATGTATGTATTGAACTAATTCATCCCCCCCCCCTCTCAGTTCAACTAAGAATTCAACATACTCTTCATGGTGTGATTCATTAACACCAACCACTATACATCTTCTCCAAGCATGCAAGGAGGGTGGGGCAGAAAACAAGTGTTGGGAAAAAAACTTGTCATATCATATTCTATGGCATTTTGGAGTAAAAATACGCTGGTTGTACATGAGGGACCATTATCCTTCTCCTTTACTTCATATGGTAGCTAGCATGATTTCAATTATGATTCCATATGCTAAGGATGTTATTATCTTTGTTGGGAACATGATTGGAGGAGAGACACATTGGTTGGATGTGTCCTTTGGGGAAGAAATTCCCCACACTTTTTGCACTACATGTTTCAAGGGGAGCATGGGAAAAGATATGGCTACCATAGTAGATCTCTTGTTTCTTTGTGAGGTAGGCCATATGATCGTTAGGAGCACTTGGGACATACCTCTCATGAGCATTTGGGAGGAGCTTTTCTATGAATTACCAAGTTGGGAGGTGATTCATTTCATTTGGATGATAGCATGGAGATGGGAGTCCTTCATTGATGATGGAATTATCCATGATTGTCATCACTTCTATCTTGAGGAGGCCATTGATCAACAAGAAGGTTTCCATATAGACCTTCCATTCTTTTGTAATGCGAGCCATTTGGGTTATTCACCAAAGGCCAACTTGCACACTTGGAAGGAGCCATTGGGAGACAGAATTGTTGCATAATATTTGAAGCAATGGTGGAGACTATTGGACTAGGGGAAGAATATAATATTCATAAATTAGCATGCAGCTAATAGGAGTATTAATTTTTTCTTTTAAAATATAGTAAGATGAATAAATGGGCAAGGAGGCTCATAAGTTGCTTAAGTAGGAATAAAATCCCTCATAATGTGAAAAGGGATCATGTAATAACCAGATCAAGTATCCACATGTGTGAACAAGGTCTAAAATGTGTGGACAAAGTCAATTTTAACCAAGTCAACAACATTATTATATGAGAAGTGGATCCTAAATAAAGACAGTTCAATGTGAATAAAGATCAAATCTAGCTAGTCAAAATGAAGACACCTTGAGTGTGAAAGGAGACAAGGCATGAAGATCCAGTCAAGGTTGATCCGGTCAAGATTGACCCAGTCAAGATTCACTAAGTCAAGCAGCGCTGTAAAATATGAGCAAGGCAAATGTATACAACGTAATTTTGGAGGAGGAGCCTTTGCATGGAAGCAACCTCATAATGGGGTGGGACCTTTGGTGAGGAAGCTCATCAACTATATAATGGAGGGGATGGAAACCATATGGGGAATGATTGAAGATTATGTTTTTTATGTGTTCTCTTTGGACTTCTTTTCATTCTTTGGTTGTTTAGCTAAGTTTGCTGCATTTTTTAGTGCAAGGGTTTTCTCATGCGGGAATTCCCCACTCTTGCTTGGAGATATTGTTTAAGAAATATGAGGAGAGAATTTTGTGCTGCATTTTCCACTATCTGGTGTTAGGCCAAGCAGTCACCTTCAGAAAAAACATAGTCCTTTTTAGAAACTGCGTTATTTCTTAAGGTATTGCAGTGGAGGGGTTTAATCCCTTGTATTGTGAGCTAGTTTTCCCGAAGGAGGTTCATTCTTCTTCTCGGAAAGCTAGTAGGAGAGTCTACTACCATTTCTTTGCATGATCAGCCATATTTATGCAGTTCTTCAACCATACAACATGATTCAGACATAGATCTGCAACAGATAATTTCATGTATATCATTTCTGTCAAGAAACCCTTCCCGGGTCATCTTGGATCTATGTAAAAGAGACTAGATCTCTGTTTTTGGGCCTATTTGATTAATAAATGAGAAGATCTATTTTATCTCTATATTTCTGAGTATAAACCCTCAAATAACTGCACTGTCACTTTCTGCAGTAGTTTCTGTTTGCAGCAGTCTTGGGGTTTCAGTGTTTTTGGGTTGTTTTGAGCAAGGGAGGCCTATTTAACTAGGCTATAATGATTTTTTTTCTTATTTCCTTTCAGATAAGGTTGTAATAATATTAGATCTAATGGATCCATGGGTTGCATATTTTTTTTAATGCTTATATTTCTGAAAAATGCGTTTTTCATGCATGTATTGTTGATTTTCCCATTTTGGGATATTACATAGTGATCTGACGATTCACTCTCTCCTTAGTATTAATGAAACTTGATCCATGGCTTAACAGCCTATTGTTCCATAATCTCTATTTAAAGAGCATGGAGGTTCATTTTTCCGATAACCGTTTATGAGAGAAACATATGTAATCTTTCTTTTTATATTAATAAATTGCCTGAAGTGGCCGCGTTGGCTCAGGTCGTGGACTGTTTCCCTTTTCGAGAGTTTTAACCACGTGATATACTGGTGTAATGATTTTTGATCTGTTTGTGAGTGGTGACCTTTGGTTTTTAATTTAAGGAACTTACCGTGTAAATTCCTACATTGCATCAGAGCTATTTTGAGGGCCGCATCTGTTGTTGATCCAAATCTGAAGCCGATTTAACTGCATGCGACTGCCATTTTCTAGATATACTATTTATAAATATTTCCAATCCTGGATAACTACTCTGTTTTGTCTAGAGCATCTTTTATAGTGAGGAACCCCTTTCGTTTCATGCGAAAATGTTTCTGGTTGCCCAAGTTATGTCATTTTAGATCTGGAGGTATAAAGTATCTATTTTGCAGTTATATTTATTAATCATTTTGTTTATTTAGGTTCCCTGTGTTTATTTCATATTAAATTTTTTATTTTCGTATCTATACCCTCTTCTCTATGTATTCTCTTTGCTCTACGCTGTGTGTGAACTTGGCAAATTAGAATTAGAAAGACGATATTTTTTTTTTTTGCTACGTACGCTCTTTCCCTGTGTCTTTGCGCAATCTCGAGAAATCAGAAATAGTGAAAAAATAGATAGTTGTTGGTAAGACTAACCGAAAATCTAACCTTTTTTCCATAAGACTTGCATTTCCTTTTTTTGTTGCTCAGATTTTTGTGTTTTTTGTGCAGGAAAAAAGCACGCACACCGAAGACTAAAAAAAAAAACCCTTCCTCCTTTCAAAAAGTTACAGAATGAAGTTAGTTCATGAGAATAGAGGTCTTGGGTTCAAGTATCTTTCTCAAGATTCTTTTGTAAAAATTTTTTTTGTTAAAGGAGCAGGATTTTTTTTTAAAAGTTGAATTTCATTCATAAATTTCAACTGTTCCCGTAACTATTCGGCATCTACAACTCAGTTTTTTAAAAAAATCATAGATTCTTCATCCGGAAGCCGTGTTTTGAGCCATTCTTTTTTTAATCGGCCTAAATTTTTGAGATCTTTCCATTAGAGAAATTAGTTTCAACTCTTTTCAGCTTCAGTTTTAAAAAAATGGAAAGTGCATGCCCGGTTATTCTTAACAACACCAATTATTTCTAATGGATACCTCACATGGTAGATTTACTTAGAAGTAAAGGTATTTATAGAATAGCCACATGACAAGAAAATAAACCTTCTGATGATGATAACGCTGCTAAATGGGAAAATAAACAAGATCAAGCATGAAGGTTGATATGAATGTCCATTGCTCAAGATCTTCGATTTCATATCCTTGACATTGACACCCTTGATGAAGCCCTGAAAAACATAAATACTATTTTTGGCATTCAAAATCGAATCAGGGCCCACCAGCTTGAAAACGAGTTGCTTACTTTGGACCCCAATAATTTCTCCTCTATTGAAGATTTTTTGTCCAAATTCAAGACCCTTGGACTTCTTTTAGAAGGTTGTAAGGTCAAAAAGGAAAATGGTAGCCTCATCTATTCCATTCTTGCTAAGCTTGGCCCTGCATACTCTGTATTTGTTTCCACCTTCCATTACACTAGAGAAGCCATAATTTATTCAGGAACTGCCTACAAGAACACCTATTTTGATGCCTTTTTCAATTCTTTGATAAGAGAACAAGAAAAACTCTTACACCTTGGTCTTATCACTTCTGGAAGTGCTTCTAAGAAATCCTTAGCAGCCCAACAACAACCCAATCAAAAGAATCCCAAGAAGCAGTATCCTAAAAAGTATGGTCCTAAACCAAACAAGGGTCCTAAGCAATTTCAACCGTAAACTGAAAAAGAAACTCACCAAACTGATATGGAAACTAAAAACAAAGGGAAGAAAATAGATAGACATTGCAACTTTTGTAATCGTGATCACCACGTAGAGTCCAAGTGTTTTAAGAATATGGAAGCCTTGGAAGCAGCAATGAAGAAGCATCACATCAATTTGGAGAACTCTTCAACTTCATCTTCAGGAATGGCACTTTATGCATGTGGTTGTCAAGCATCTGGTTATGCATTAAATGTATCTTCTTCTTCTCATTCTCATGAGTGGCTCATTGATTCTGGAGCTTCTTACCACATGGCCAAAAATAAAGCCATGTTTTCTTCTTTAAATGATTTTAACACCAAACATATTTATGTTGGTGATGATAGATCTCTTAGTGTTGTAGGATCTGGAACCATTCATATAGATAATGGTTAGTTTAATGATGTACTATGTGTTCCTACCTTGTCATGCAACCTTCTATCTATTTATCAGATAACTCATTCAGGTGAAGGGAAAATAGTAGAATTCTCACCTCATGATGTTGTAATCAAGGACCTCAAAGATCCTAGACATATTTTAGCTACTGGAATTGTCGATAATTCCACAAGGTTGTATAAGTTTGACAACTTTGGGTCATCATGTCTTCCCTCTGTTTTTTTTTCTCATAATGATGAAGTGAGCAAACTTTGGCATGAGTGATTTGGTCACTTAAACTATCGCTCTCTTCAAAATCTATGTAAAGAAAATATGGTGACATGTCTTCCTATGGTATCTTTCCAAGATGGTGTTTGCTTCGGATGTGTACTCGGAAAACATCATCGGGATATTTTTGACAAACGTGCCTCTTGGCACGATTTAGCCCCTTTGCAGCTTGTTCACAGTGATTTATGTGGTCCACTACCTGTTGGTTCTTTCTCTGCTTGCAAGTACTTCTTAACTTTCATTGATTATTTTTCCATACGCACTTGGGTATACTTCTTAAAACTCAAGAGTGAAGTTTTTAACATGTTCTTTGCCTTTAAGGCCTTTGTTGAGAAAAAATCTGGACAATGGACGAGAATATGTTAACAAAAAATTTATCATCTTTTTCACTGAGCATGGCATTCAATTGCAACATATTGTTCCATATACTCCACAACAAAATGGTGTAGCTGAAAGGAAGAATCACACCTTAAATTAAATGGCTAATTGTATGCTTCAATCTAAAGGATTTAGTCTCAATTTTTGGGTAGAAGCAATTAATTGTGCAAATTACATAGTAAATCACACTCCTACTAAGGTTTTAAGGAATGTAACTCCAAAAGAAGCTTGGAGCTCAATCAAACCAGATGTAAGTCCCTTTCGTGTTTTTGGAAGTGATGCTTGGGCCCATATTCCAGATGCGAAAATAAAGCCTTAGAACCTAAGAGTTAAAAATGAATTTTTGTTGGATATTTTGAAGATGTCAAAGGATATAGACTTCTTCAACCAAAATCCAAAAATATAATCATTAGAAGAGATGTAAAATTTGACGAAAATATATCGCCCTACGAGCCTAGTTCGGCGGGTGTGCCACCTTTGGCCTGTGAGCCTGATTTGGCATATGTGCCACCTCTCTCTATCTCTTCTATTTTTGATAGCATTCCTTCTAGTTCATATGATGACAACGAGGATGAAAATCCTCCTCCACCTCTTGAAGATATTCCTTTCACTCCACAACTTACAAGATGGGTCCGCTCTACTCGATATGCAATAGGTTCTCTTTCCGGTGACCCTGCAGATCAATGACGTACACGTTCTCAGTTCGAAAGAGCGTCTTCCTTATTAGCTCAAGTTCCAAAAAATCCTGATCTAGACACCTTTGAAGAAGCTTCTAGTCATCTAGATTTGGATGAAGCTATGAATGAAGAATATCGTTCCTTATTGGCGAACGATACTTGGGATCTTGTTCCTCTTCCAAAAGGAAGAGAACTTGTCAGATGCAAATGGGTTTACAAAACAAAGTTTGGACTAGATGGAAAAGTGGATAGACATAAATCTTGTCTTGTTGCTAAAGGATTTTCACAATTTGAAGGCATTCACTATATTGAAACCTTCTTCCCTATTGCCAAAATGAATTCTATCTGCCTTGTTATTTCCCTTGATGCCTCCTTTAAATGGGAAGTCCATTAGGTGGATGTTAAATCTTCCTTCTTACTTGGAGATTTGCATGAATAAATCTACATGGAACAACCCCATGGCTTTATAAAAAATTACCCTAGCCTTTTTTTTTGCCTTAGGAAGTCTCTTTATGGTCTCAAACAAGCTCCTTGGGCTTGGTATGCCAAAATGGATAGATTCCTATTAGATAATGGCTTTTCTAGGTGTCATTCTGACAACACTATCTACAACAAGAAAGTGGATAAGTCCTTTACCATCCTTGTTCTTTATGTTGATGATCTTATCCTTACTGGTATTGATCCCAACCATATGCACCTATATCACCATTCCTTAGAAAGTGTTGACAATGGTGATATTGACCATTCCTTAGAAAATATGGTAGCTGCACCTATATCACCATTGTCCAGTAGTTGTTCTCGTAATGCGAAAATGTCCATCAAATATGGAATTATTCCTTCCTTTAACATTCTCAATTTGTATAGTTATTCTTTCCTTTTTAGAACCTTTCAAGAACAGCTCCACCAATTTATCATATATTTCTTTTGAGAATTATAGCTTTGATACATAGGGAATGAGAGAGTCTTTTATGGATTCTATAAGAATTCTTTAGGCTCTTATGTGTCCTTGCATGTATTTGATATATGCTAGAATGTCATCTTTTGGAGGTTGAATTGTAGATCCTTCTATGAAGCCCATAACTTCATTTTCAATTAGCTTCAGATCTCTCCTTTTCTTCCATGCATTGAAGTTTTATAACCCAACTAATTTGTTTCTCTCTATACAATAAGTCATTTTGACAGATTTAGACAAAGTCATATATACTTACTTGAGAGAGTGACTTTCTCCTTCAGCAGCTTCCTTGATGATGACGAAGAGGTTAGGGACTTCTTCCAAGATAGAATTATTCAATGTAGGTGATCTTGGATCCTTGATGGTAAAGGATTTCTTCAAAAGATGATGTCATGTTCTGCCACTGTCTTGAACGTAAAATATTTGATGGAAAATATTATTTTCTTGAAAATGTGATCCTTTGAAGATTTTGAGATTCTTCCCTGAAAACTGATTTGACTCTTCACCCAAACTTTGATTTTTTCTTCCTGGAGTGTCTCTTTATCAAGCATCCCTTGAATTCATCACCTTAGCTTTGATTCCATGTTGAGAATTTGGAGGGTTGAAGATTAATACAAATTATCTTATTGATAATTACTTGTGAGCTTACTTGAGTTACTTTTTCTCTTCATTATCTTGTTTAGTATTTCATCAAGTCAATTATCAAAATAAACAAGACACAAACTTAGGCTCCTACAGCCAGGGAAAAACCTCTCCCTCTTGGAGAGGAAAACCTGCAAATAATTCTTCTTATATATCTTCAAATGACAAGTACCATGACCAAGACTCATACCCTTGACCTAGATATGCTTCCAAGACCTTGATACAGCTTCGCCAAACTTGATTCTTTTCTTGTTCACCAAACTGCACTATTTTTCACTGATACTAGAGAACTTGGTCTTCAAGTTTCACTTATTATAGTTTCAGTCAAATATAGGGACAACATTTTTATTTTCATATACTTTTAATTGAATTTCTTGAGCTATAGTTAGGAAGGCAAATATCAAATTTACCTTCCTCATTTTCTTCTACTTTTAAGACGGCCTTTCTTCTTATGATCATTAACCCAACTTCAACAAATTCTTCCTTCAATACGATTTCCCTTGACTTTATATTCCAAGATATTTACTTAGTTTTGGAATCACAAAACAATATGTATTACAACTGTGATATATCCTCACCTTGGATGAGATAGCTTAGAAAAATCCACAATTGACCTCTTGTGATAGACTCCTGAAATCCGTACTAAAAAAATAGAGAAGTACACATTGTTAACTTATCTTATTATACACACTAATTCTCCTTTGAGATTTGAGCTTACTTCTGCCTGAAATCCACAACGAAAATCTGCACCTCCTTCTGGTCTTTAGTCCGCATTACACATCAGAGCAGTCTACATATTATGTCCCTTCAAAAGTATGCACTTTTCTAATGTGGAAATCACAGAGAGATCCGCATACACTGTCTCAAGAAATTTCACAATTTATATGTCTCAAATAGGTCGCAGATGATGTTATATATATAGTTCCCAGTCTTGCTTTTAGGCTAACCCTTCAACAAAATTTTAGGCTGACTTCAAAAAATATTGTAAGCTAACTTTAACACATTATTTCCAGCATTGAATAGGGGTTGTCTTGAGGGTTGTTAAGAGATTGTCTTCAACGTTGTTTGAGGTTTGTTAGGTGCCCTTCTTCCACAAGGTCTTGGAGCATATATATAGCTAGACTAGATCCTTCATGAATATGACACTTAATTATAATTTATGCCTAGAAGACTCAAACCTAATAGACATCAAGAAGAAGTATATCTACTTAATAAATATTTCGCATGAAACCCATGAATCACGTACAACAAAATACATTTTATTATCTTTGTCTTCTTCTTTACATAAATACACAATTACATAGTCAACATTAAGACCGACCTAGTTACACTTTTGAAAAATTAGTATGCAACCAGCTCCTGCACCTTCACTAGATTTTGACCCATCAAAGTATAGTGTCCAGAATAAAGTTTTAACACAAGGTTTATCTATGATGTGTATACATTTGGAAGATTCTGACTGAGAAAAATTTGTGATTTTAGAATTAGCTGAGTTGATAAGAAATGGAGATTTATGTGCATTGAAATTGCCTAAAAAGGATTCAAGAGAGTAATTTCCAAGAATATTATTAGTAAAAGCCATGGGTGCATTTACATCCTCGAAGTCAGTTACTGAATATTTCATGTGTTTTTCGCGGTCAACTCAAATTTGATTTGGCTTTCCATTGTAGGGAAGCCACATATGAGACCAATCAATATATAAATAACCATGAAGCTTTACTGACCAATCTCTACACATAATTAAACTGTAAAATTCAGGAATATCATCAACCAAAATATCAATTACTTGATGAAATTTCGAATTATATGCTAGTCTGATGAGGACATAATTCATTTCTCCTGTTACATTGACTTTGGTTCTATATAATTGCATAATGTGTACTACAAACTTTTGAGGAGAAATATTTAACTTCAAACAAACAGAATATGGCATGTTATTTGAAGAAGCTCCCCAGTCTATTAGAAAATTATGTACATTTTTGTTAAAAACTTCAAAAGTCAAGAGGAAAGGAGGCGTATGTGAATTAGATTTGTCTCTGATTATAATAGAATCGTTTGCGTCAAATTTTTTATATGAATTAGTAGGAGGTTTTCCAACTCCTTTTGAGGCTTTGGAAGTAACATGCGCAAGTAAGGGTGAAGCAGGGACTACATTCAGCTTTTTAAGTAAGATTTTTTGCTACTATTTTAATTTAATCACCTCATACATGGAGATATTTTCCTTAACTTTCTTCATGTATTCCACTATATTATACTCAATTTTATCAAAGGAAACTAGGGTCTTTGATGTAGATGGAGTGGTAGAAGAAGTTGGGCTTGATTGAGGAGAAGGAGCCTTTTTGTTAACAACTTTATCCTTAACAACAGGGGATGAATATTTCTGCTTCTAAGGAGACTGAGGGAGATTAGTAGAATTTTTACTTATAGTGTTAACTGTAAATGCCCCATGTTCATATTCATTATCAGGTGTAGGAAGAATAAAGTCCCATACTCCATGAACTTCGACTGATTCTTCATCCTGTGATTCTTTTGTGGATAATATCGTTTCATCCTGATATTCATCTTGATTTGATTCAACATTTGAGATTACATTTGGAGGTTGCAAATTTGAAGCTCGAGTTTTCTTAAAAGATCTGAAAGTTTTCTTCGAAGAATATTTGGTTACTTGTTTATTTAATTCAAACATGCCATTTCACATAGTTTTAAGAACCTTTTGTAATCCCTCAAGATCGTAAGGATCCTTAGATATTTTATTTTTGGGTTCATCTTTAAATGAAACCTTTTTAGTTTTTCTATCCTCCTATGCAATTTTCTTTTCTAAAGAAATAATTCTCTTTTTCTACAAAAAGGGCCTCTTTCATATTTTATACCAAAGTAGCCTTATTGGCTCTATCTACAAAAAATTATATATGAGAAGGAAGAGAGGATATATATCATTCAATTTTTACATCTACACCAGGTTTAGACGTAGCTGGGATTTTATTGAGAAACTTATTAAATTTGGAATTGAAATCTTTAATCTTTTCAACTGAATTTTCTTTGAGATTTGAAAGATAATTGATGAGAGTAGCAGTAGTACGATCATCACAAAATTTAGTAAGAAATTGTTCCTCAAATATGTCTCAACTAGTAATGGCTCCTGGTGGTAACAAAAAGTACCATGATCTAGTTGATCCTTGAAAAGTATAGGGAAACAATCTTACTATGCAATATTCTTCAGAGACATCATTTACATTCATAGACAACATGAAATTATGGAGATGTTCCTCTGATAGGAGACCGTCATCTGGATTATACTTAGGCAGCCATATTTCTGGATTCTTATGTAAAGGATGCAGAGGACCTAGAAATTGAATAGCTCCAGGATTGGTCTAAGGTCTATTTGCCATTGTGTGAATCAGAGGATTGGCTTGTCCTAAAGAAGGATTTGGAGTGGAAGAAGTAGTTCAAGTGGTGGGTGTAGGTGAAGAAGAAACAACCACAGAATTGATACTTATTGAAGTAGCACTTGTAGTATGAGAAGAAGATATATGAACTGATGAAGAAATCATTTGGGAAGATGTAATAGAAGGATGGATAAATGATGGAGTTTTAGGGGAAGAAGATGAAAGAATATCACTAGTGGATGTTTGAGTCTCAGATATCGAATATTTCTTGCGATGAGAATGAATAGGAAACTCAAATGGGATTATTTTTAGCTTTACACTTTTAGAATGAGTTAATACACCAGTGCCTTATAATATTGAAGTGACACTTCCTTTAGAGGTTTAAGAAAGCATAGGATTTTCTGCCAAAATAGAAATTTCTTCCAATTTATTTATTGAGGTATGTACTTCAGGTGATTCTAGGGTATAATCAGGGGAGAGTTCTTTGGGAATGGAACTAGGAGACTTGGGAGAATATTGAACAACTTCTGATCTATAGATAGGGGATTTTGAACGATGACTAGAAGTTGTAGGAGACTTGGAGGGAGAACTATTATTTTGATGGTATATGGTTTTTGGATTAAGCTTTGGTGTCATTCATAGTCTAATGACCCTCCTTCTAGCACCCAAAATGTTGAGGCCCCAAAAATCAGTGCAAAAACATCGAGGAAAAACACCCAGTCGGGGACTTAAAACATGTCCCTTATCTGTTTGATATGGTGGCTCCGACTAGAATTATAGGACCATTTTCCCCATGAAAGATAATTTGGTGGATGGGTGGTATTTTAACTTACTCTAACTTGATATATGGGAGTGATAACAACCATGAAGAAAATAAATATACCTATCTGATGCAGGAGCATCCAACCCATACATGACAATTGTCCCAGTTGTTTGAGGTGCTGGGAGTTAGAGAGAATTGGCTTAAAAATAAAAGAGTTTAAACATTTTTTTTTTCTCTTCTTGTTGTGTGGCTGGATCAAAGCCAAGATGTACACATTTCAGTTAAATTTTTGAAGTAATTTAGCATTATTTATCATTAGTTAGTTTTCAGTTAGAGCAACTAGCAGGTGATTTCCAGAATTAGTTTCTCAACTGTCGAGGAATGTTGAAAGATATAAACACTTTTTTTTTCCAAATTTTGAGGGTTGTTGCCTGCTGAGGTTCCACTCAAGAATAGGACTAGCTTCAGATTACGCTGAATTTTTTTCTTTTAGAAATAATTGTAATCTGTTAAACAAATCTATCTTTCAGAAATAAAACAAGTTTCAGAGCTAAGAATGTAATTTGTTTTGCTAAACTAGAATAGCATATCTCTTGTTCAGCATTTTTTTCAAGGAAAATGAAGCAATCGGGAGAATAATCGAGTCAATGCCAGGGTCCAAACCCTACACAGAACCAGGCTGAACCAGAGGAGAAACAAGCATTCAAAACGAGAGGATTTACCAGAGAAAAAAATAAACCAACGACTATACAAGTGGGTATCTCTTCAATTTATGTCCATTATGAAATTATCTATTTAAAAGCTTCAAGAAAGAAATACAGAACTGTCACAGATCCAAAGGGTGTACATTTCTTTTCATTTTCAAAAATCAAAATGAACCAACCCACATATATCCGCTAGAAGCACAAAAGAATATATATATATATATATATATATATATATATATATATATATATATATATATATATATATATATATATATATATATATATATATATATATATATGTTCATTACAATAATTGAGCCCCACGGCTGCCACGAGCAAACATAATTACATAAAATAATCCTAACTGACCACACAGACAAGTAAACAGAGAACGGCGAGGTCGAACAGTAACCTGTAAGAGGGACTGTAACGGTTTGGATGCCATAACCAACCGAAAGCTTGAGATCTTTGAGCCCTGGGGACACCAATCCAGCGATTGATTAGAACCCATAACGGAGAAAGCAAATTAAATAGTAAAAATCAGAGGGAGAGAGCTGACTTATCGGTATATAAGTTAACCAAGACACCCATGAGTTGGAAGCGGCCATAACCTGAAGAAAAAAACCTGCGAATTCCAGTAGCAGAGAGGGTTAGAAAAGACACGAAATAAAAGCTGAAGTAAAGCATGGAAGGAGGGCTTACCTTGCAGAAGTCGTGCTAAAGCTGAAGAATCCGAAGAACCCTTGAAGCTGAGCGGAAAACCTACACATTCCACGAAAATGTAAGCTCGGGAACGAAAGAGAAAATGCAAAGAAAAAACACAGAAATAATTCCACCACAGTGACCTGCTCACGCTTGCAACTAGACACGCAGAATCATCCTGCGGGGTTCACGATAATCATGAAACCTTCGGAAAAATTCAGAGCCGAACCAGAAACCAGGCAAGCAAATAGAACCTCCGAGAAGTTTGTTGGAGAATTTACCTAGGTGCCATCAAAACCCACATAAGGGGCATTAATTCCCTAGTTAAGGCGAGTAGTACAGTGATAAATTTTGACGGGCGCATGTCTTCACTCCATACCACCACAAATTAGTGGTATTAGAGTGGGATAATTGTTTGGAGTAACCTGAAGAAGAGAAAAATGGAAGTGGGAAGGAGAGGCAGAGGATGACCGAGAGCAAATGAAGGGTTGAGGGAAGAGATCAAAACCCTTTCAGCCAGGTTAGCAGCCATTGAAGCATGGAGGAGACGAGATCCTGACGGTGGGGATGTTAGTGAGGAAGAGGTAAATACAGAGACAGAAGATTTTGAAGGAGAAACACCCGAGGTTAAGTTGTTAAAATCAGTTTTGATGGCCAGCAGTAGACCGAGGCCAGAGATATCCTATTACGATTGAAGTCTGTATATGAAAGCTTTGTTGGACTGGATTGGTGAATTAGATAAGTACTTTGATTATGAGGATATCAGTGAGGATAAAAAAATTCGATTTGCTGTTACGAAATTGAAAGGTCATGCAGCACTGTGGTGGGAAAGTGTGCAAGCTGAGAGAAGGAGGCTGAACAAGCCTTTGATTAAAAAGTGGGACCAGATGGTTATCAAACTGAAAAGTAAGTTCTTACCCAAGGATTATCAAGTGGCCTTGTATAGGCAGATGTAGAATCTCAGGCAGAGATTGATGACGGTAAAAGAGTATACAAAAGAATTTTATAAAGTAAATTTGAGGGCAGGATATGTGGAGGACACACCGGAAAAGAAAGCTAGATATATAAATGGGCCGAGGATGGAAATTTTGGATGAGATCAGCATGTTATCACCAAGAAAAATTGAGGAAGAATACCAATGTGCCTTAAGGGCAGAAGAAAAACTCACTTGGAAACAGAATGCAAAAAGAGGACAAGGGACTAACAGAGGTAAAGGACAGTCGTACGGCCGAGGCAGATCAAGCGGAGGACAAGAGGAAGGCAGCAGTTCGAAAGCAACAGGACCAGCAGAAAAGGAAGGTTGCACTAGGGGAGGAAGGCCTTATCAGTGTGGACGCGGTAATGGCAAAGGTAGGGGAAATGCCTACCAGTGCTATAAGTGTCACAAGTGGAGGCACAGGTCCTTTGAGTGTCCTAACAGCGAGCAGGTCGGACAGCGGGGAGCTTATGTAGCTCAAGCCGAAATAGAAGAGGCACAAGCACCTGAGGTTGAGAATCTGCCTGAAACCGGTGAGGCATTAGTCCTCAACAAGGTATTGTTGAAACCAGCCAAGGAAGTGGCTGATTCTAACCAGCGGAAAGCCTTGTTCAGAACTGTCTGCAAATCACAAGGAAAGTGTTGTAAGCTGATCATTGATAGTGGAAGCACAGATAATTTGGTTTCCACAGAGATGGTGGAGAATTTGGGGTTAAAGAAACAGAAACACCCAACACCATATAAGGTGTCTTGGTTGCAGAAAGGGCACTAGCTGCTAGTGGATGAGCAGTGTGAAGTGGAAATTCAGATTGGACGGTACAAGGACAAAATCATGTGTGATGTGATGCCCATGGATGTCTATCACATCCTATTGGGAAGACCGTGGCAGTTTGACCGAAAAGCTATCCATGATGGGAAAAAAAATAGCTATAAATTCGTCAAGGATGGGATCAAGCATACACTTGTTCCTTTGAAAGAAGAAGTTGTGGTAGAGGCCAGTGGGTCAAAAGTATTGCTGTTGAGTGGAAAAGAATTTCTGCGAAGTAGATAAGCATGAAGTAAATTTTTCCATAGTGCGCAAGCCTAAAGTGGTTTTGCTACATACTGGAATTGGATATTTACCCGTAGAAATACAAGACATGTTGCAAGAGTTTAGTGATATTGTGGTGGTTGATCTACTTGATCAGTTACCACCAAAAAGGAGCATCAGTCATCAAATCGACTTTATTCCAGGAGACAGTTTGCCAAACAAGGCTGCCTACCGGATGAGTCCTAAAGAAAATGAAGAAATTCAGAAACAGGTACAAGAACTGTTGGATAAGGGATTGGTCTGCGAGAGTTTGAGCCCTTGTGTTGTTCCTAACTTCTTAGTTCCAAATAAAGGAGGCGAATGGCGGATGTGCATAGATTAGAGAGCTATTAACAAGATTACCATTCGTTATAGGTTTTCGTTACCATGAATGGATGATATGATGGACTGTTTGAGTGGAGCTGCTTATTTCTCCAAGATTGACTTGAAGAGCGAGTATCACCAAATCCGGATTCATGAGGGAGATGAATGGAAAACAACATTCAAAACCAATGAGGGGTTGTATGAATGGTTGGTTATGCCGTTTGGGCTAACTAATGCTCCCAGTACCTTTATGCATCTAATGAATGAGGTACTGAAGCCATTCATTGGCAAGTTCGTAATTGTATACTTAGATGATATATTGATTTTCAGCAGGACCAAGGAGGAGCATTTTCAGCATGTGAGGAGGGTGCTAGAAAAATTACAACAAGAGAAACTGTTGATTCATTTGAAAAATTGTTCCTTTTTCAAGAAGGAGCTGATCTATTTGGGCTTTGTAATTGGAGAAAATGAGCTTAAAATGGATCTAGAGAAAATTGCAGCCATCATTAATTGGCCGTCTCCTAAAAGTTTATTTGAGGTACGTAGCTTTCATGGGTTAGCTGGTTGTTATAGGAAATTTGTCAAAAAATTTAGTGGCATTTGTGCACCCATGTTGGAAACTATCAAGAAGACAAAACAACCATTTAAGTGGACAGAAGCAGCTGAAAACAACTTTCAGTTTTTAAAGAGGAAGATCACCGAGAGGCCGATGTTAAGGCTGCCTGACTTCAACAAACTATTCCAGTTTCATTGCGATGCTAGTGGAACAACTATTGGTGCAGTCCTCAGTCAAGAGGGTAAACCAATGGCTTATTTTAGCGAAAAATTAAATGATAATCAACAGAAATACACCTCCTATGATAAGGAATTTTACGTTGTAGTTCAGGCATTGAAGCACTGGAGACACTACTTGCTAGACAAGGATTTTGTTTTATTTTCAGATAATGCTGCGCTGCAGTATATCATGTAGCAACATAAATTGAACCACAAACATGCCAAGTGGGTGGAATATTTACAAAGTTTCACCTTTTTGCTGAAGCGCATCAGTGGACAGGCTAACAAGGTGGCGGATGCACTAAGCAGAAGGAGCTTGCTTTTGCAGGAAAGTACAATTCAGGTAATGGGGTTTAAGCACCTGAAGGAGTTGTATGAAACAGATCCAGATTTTAAAGATGCTTTTGAAGCCTGTCAGAATCCTTTGATGCAGGATATAAGCCCTTGGTTAGATTATAACGTTCAGGATGGACTGTTGTTCAAAAGGGGACAACTTTGTATACCGAGATGTTCTATGCGTGAGAATTTAATTCAGGAAAAGCACAGTGGGGGATTAGCTGGACATTTTGGGACAGATAAAACCTTAGAGCAGCTTAATCATTTTTATTTTTGGCCAAGGATGAGAACAGATGTACAGAAGTATGTGATACGGTGCCGCATTTGTCAGCATGCAAAGGGGCGCAACCAAAATTCAGGGTTGTACACTCCTTTACCTATTCCAAACAGACCGTGGGATTCGATCAGTTTAGACTTTGTGTTAGGTCTGCCCAGGACTCAAAGATGATTTGACTCTATCATGGTGGTGGTGGACTGATTCACTAAAATGGCACATTTCATCCCTTGTAAGAAAACAAGTGATGCTACTCATGTGGCACACTTATTTTTCACTAAGATAGTTCAACTGCATGGTCTGCCAAGGTCTATCATCTCCGACCGGGATGCTAGGTTTACTAGACACTTTTGGCGAACCTTATGGAAGAAATTGGATACCAAGTTGAATTTTAGCTCTACATACCATCCACAGACTGAGGTGGTCAACCGCAGCTTGGGTAATCTGTTAAGGAGTTTGGTTGGCAAAAATCCCAGGCTATGGGACCGGGTAATTTCTCAAGCAGAATTTTCATATAAAAATTCACCAAATCGGAGCACTGGAAAAAGTCCATTTCAGATCTTGTATGGCATGCACTCGCGAGGAGTACATGAGTTACATGATCTTGGTAAGTTGGAACGTCGCAGTGCTGATGGAGAGGAATTTGCTACTACAATTAGTGATTTGCATGAAAAAATCAAGTTAAGGTTGTAGGACAACAACAATAAGTACAAGCAGAAAGCTGATCAGAAAAGGCGGGAAGTTAATTTCGAGGTTGGGGATCTGGTATTGGCACACTTGAGGAAAGAGAGATTTCCTTAGGGCGAATATAATAAATTAAGGATGAATAAGATCGGGCCTTGCTGGGTTATTCGAATATTTTCTGCAAATGCCTATGAGCTACAACTACCCCCAGGTATCAGAATTTCACCTATATTTAATGTATCTGATTTATACCCGTATGTAGTTGTTAATGATGACGACAGACTGGAAAGATGGACAAACGACCTTCCAAAGAATGACGAGGCGTGGATTAGTCAAATGCCCACAACATCACCTTTGGAGATGGAATGGGTGTTGGACACTAAAGTAGCCAGAAAGACGCAGAAAAAGGAGTATTTAGAGTATCTGGTTAAATGGAAAGGACGCCCTATTGAGGATAGTACTTGGCTGGATGCTGCACAAATTCAAGCAGCTGAGAACACTGTGGAAGAGCTCATGGATAGGAGCCATGAGTTTGTTTTACCCTGGGAGCCTGATGCAGGAGCATCCAACCCATATATGACAACTGTCCCAGTTGTCTGAGGTGTTGGGAGTTAGAGGGAATTTGCTTAAAAATAAAAGGGTTTAAACATTTGTTTTTGTTTTTGTTTTTTTTTTTCTCTTATTGTTGTGTGGCTGGATCAAAGCCAAGATGTACACATTTCAGTTAAAGTTTTGAAGTAAGTTAGCATTAGTTATCATTAGTTAATTTTCGGTTAGAGTAACTGGCAAGTGGTTTCCAGAACTAGTTTCTCAACTGTTAAGGAATGTTGAAAGATATAAACACTTTTTTTCCAAATTTCGGGGGTTGTTGCTTGCCGAGACTCCACTCAAGAATAGGACTAGGTTCAGATTACGCTGAAGTATTTTCTTTCAGAAATAATTGTAATCTGTTAAACAAATCTATCTTTCAGAAATAAAATGAGTTTCAGAGCTAAGAATGTAATTTGCTTTTCTAAACTAGAATAGCATATCTCTCGTTCAACGTTTTTTCAAGGCAGGTGAAGCAACGGGGAGAATAATCGAGTTAGTGCCAGGGTCCAAACCCTACACAGAACCAGACTGACCTAGAGGAGCAACAAGCATTCAAAACGAGAGGATTTACCAGAGAAAAAAAAAAAAAAATCGACGACTATACAAGTGGGTATCTCTTAAATTTCTGTCCATTATTAAATTATCCGTTTAAAAGCTTCAAGAAAGAAATACAGAACTGTCACAGATCCAAAGGGTGTACATTTATTTTCATTTGCAAAAATCAAAATGAACCAGGCCACATATATCCGCTAGAAGTACAAAAGAATATATATATATATATATGTTCATTACAATCAGCGAGCCCCACGACCGCCATGAGCAAACATAATTACATACAATAATCCTAACTGACCACACATACAAGTAAACATAGAACGGCGAGGTCGAACAGTACCCTGTAAGAGGGACTGTAATGGTTTGGACGCCATAACCAGCTGAAAGCTTGAGATCTTCGAGCCCTGGGGACACCAATCCAGCGATTGGTTAGAACCCATAACGGAGAAAGCAAATGAAATAGTAAAAATCAGAGGGAGAGAGTCGACTTACCGGTATATAAGTTAACTAAGACACCCACGAGCTGGAAGCGGCCATAACCTGGAGAGCAAAACCTGCGAATGCCAGTAGTAGAGAGGGTTAGAAAAGACACGAAATAAAAGCTGAAGTAAAGCATGGAAGGAGGGCTTACCTTGCAGAAGCCGTGCTAAAGCTGAAGAATCCGAAGAACCTTTGAAGTCGAGCGGAAAACCTACACATTCCCCGAAAATGTAAGCTCAGGAACGGAAGAGAAAATGCAAAGAAAAAACATAAAAATAAGTCCACCACAGTGACCTGATCATGCTTTCAACTAGACAGGCGGAATCATCCTGCGTGGTTCACGATAATCATGAAACCTCCGAAAAAATTCAGAGTCGAACCAGAAACCAGGTGAGAAAATAGAACCTCTGAGAAGTTTGTTGGAGAATTTACCCAGGCGCCATCAAAACCCACCTAAGGGGCATTAATTCCCTAGTTAAGGTGAGTAGTATAGTGATAAAGTTTTATGGACATGTGTCCTCACTCCACACTGCCACCACTATCTATATCTATCACTGGATGAATTACCTTTCTATGCGATTTAAAGATATGACCTTTCAACAAATGAAAATAAAGATTATACAAACACTTAGACACACGAAAATAATTTAAAATAATTGATTTAATTAAATATTTAATTAAATCAATTGAATAAGCACATATCGCATCATTTTATTGCATGTATTGAATATGTATAAATAATGAGAATTAAACATGTTCAGAAGTGAATTAATGCTAGATTGTGTTAAAAATATACATATAACAAAACACCATAAGAAAAAATCAACTATTTCTCATTTGAAATAGAAAATTAACATAAATATAAAAGTACCATATATATGCTAGCTCTACTGATATGAAAAAAAAGTATTTGGTCCAACGTTTTCTATTAAGAAAACTTTAAGAGTACAAAAGTGTGACTTTTGTAAAGTCTTCTTTTCAAAATTTTAGGACCCTTCTTAAAATACATGAAGGGGTTTATATAATAAAATAAAGAGTTCAAAAATAGTAATTACATAAAGATTTGAGGAGGTTTAAACAACTCTCCTTAAATTAAGTAAAATTAAAAACAAAAATAGAATTTAGTGGGGTGACTCGCTTTAGGATTGCACTGTTGTCTCATTGGCCATTTGTTCCTTCAATTGAAGGATGTTGAGCATAGGATGAACCTCGGGAGGTTGGTTTGGCTAGATGCGCAGCTGTGCTGTATAAACTGTATACGAAATTGGAGGCATCATGTAGGAAGAAGTATCTATTAGACGACACAACGTTAGCCATTAGCTATGTGGCTTAACCAAATTTTTCCAATACTTTTCTCAATCCATCTTCTCCAATTTTCTCATGTTTTCCTCTTTTACCTTGGACATTTCTTGCCATTGTCTTATCCAATATTTAATAATAGGTAGAGAACCAAGAAGACATCTATCAATAAGATTAGCAACAATGAGATTTTGGCTAATTTTTTCAACAATGTTATTAGCAACATCTCTGGCTCTGCAAATCACCCTTTCAACTTGTTTTAATTGTATGTCCCAATCAGTAAATAAAATTTCCTTTTTGGAATCTTTAATCCTAGGAATATTAGCCTTTCGGCCTTCAGTAGTATCTTACGATGTGACATACTGTGACACTTTGTCATCGATATCATCAAAGCTTATTCTTTGGTCCACTACTCGATTCATTAGTGAATCGCTTTTTCACATAATTCAATAATACTAGACAAATTTTGGTAGATTTATTTTTGTTGTTGGCCCAACAGGGTATTCAATTCCAATGCTTCATTTCTGAATTCATATACTTTGGGATTATCTTTTAATTGCTCAATAATGAATTTCAATTGATGTATCTAAGTATCCTTAGTACCAATTTCAGATTGGTGTTGCAGCTTTAATTGATCTCGGCTCTCTTGGAGTTGTGATACTTGTACCTATAATTGTTGATTGGCACTCTGCTTCTCTTCTTGTAATTCATGTTCCATTTGAAGGATTATTTCATACTTTTCCTTAACTAACACTTGTACAAAACAACTAATTAGTTACTAAAAAAATGACTAAATTTTTCATATAAACGGCCATTTCTCAATCGGTGACCAGTAGTACCTAATCGACCAAATTTTAGTCATTTTTAGCTTAGTTATTAATTTGTTGTCTCAATTTCATTATCTAGTAGTATACTTAGTCATAAATTTGGTCATTAATTTAGTCATTGGTTTGGTCATTAATTGTCACAATTAATGACCAAATATACAACAAAATATATTACTATATGATCACCCGAAATAAACAATTAATGACCAAAGAAATATGACCAAATTTTGGTCGCGTTATAAGATATTGTAAATTAGATACCAATAGTCATATATATGCAAATTTTAGTCATCATTTGAAACCAATTAATGACCAAAGAAATATGACTAAATGTTGGTCATGTTATAAGATACTGTAAATTAGCTACTAATAGTCGTATATATGCAAAATTTAGTCGTCATTTGTAATAAAAAATTTATCATTTGCAGTAGTCATTTACCTTTTTTTAGTAGTTTCATATTCATTTTATAAATTACTAATTTAGTAGTTTATATTCATTTCATTTGCTTTCATTAATAATCATTATAAACAACTAATTTAGTCATATTCATTTTATTTGTGTTCATCATTAGTCAATATAAAATACTGATTTAGTAGTTTAGATTGATTTTATGTGTTCATTATTAATAAACATAAATTAATTAGTATTATTTTGTGACTAAATTAAAATAATAATAATAATAATAAATAAATAAATCATACAATGTGCATGTTTATCTAATATAAAAATGAAAAGTTACATATGTTAATTACAATACTAAACAATATCAAGTACAACTATAAGTAATTTCAACCAAATAAATTATATTATATGAAATGTCAAGTATTACAATACGAGTTTCCAACTTAATATTGTTTGGACTAAAATTTACACATGAATGTTGTTTTATTACTTCAAAACATTATCATCGTGTTTCCAATGTATTGCGGGTGAATTCACCAACTCTGAATACTTGTAAACCATAAGTCTCTATGTGTGTTTCTTATGCGGGATGTTGACTCGAAGGGTATCACTAGACTGATTCTATTCTATCTCTCGCTTTCTGTGCTTGTTGCTCGAGTATAATTATTCTCCTCTTTCTCCATTTTTTGCTTCTTACCATCAACATTGAGTTAATTTTCTGAAGAAAAAAATATAGTGCAGAGTGTAAGCCATGAAAGATGATGAACACTAGAATATAAAATAAAATAGACTATAAATTATGTATACGACATATACCTCAACATCATCAATGTCAAAACCATTTTTCCCCATAAAAGCAAGAAACTTGATCAAGTGTTTTTCAATTGGGCGATAGTGGCCACTATGTGGCTAGATGACCTATATAAACAAAACAAAAAATTGTCACCATAGAAAATAAAACCTTAGTAGCTTCGTATTCAACCTTCAAGGAAAGCTTAGGCATAATCATGTCAAACAAGTTACATGCTAAAAAGCTCAAGTTGTAGATAACTTGTGAAAACAAACAATCTAAGATGTGATGTTTAATCCTTGTCATTTTATTTTCTAACACATGAACTTGGTCAAGTATATAAACAACATTTTCTCAAATATCAACATGAAAGTAAACTTTTCTAATAGTCATGAAAATATTTTAACACAAAACAACTAAAAGGATTTCAATCAATATCATGTAATACTGATTTCATCTTCAAGCTTTGGTTGTTGTTTAAATAGACATGATACCGAGTATTTTCAAATTTTTAGTTAAAATAAAAATAAAATCAAAAGAAATGTTCAAAATAAAATCCAACAATAAAGATAAGATATCCTGGAATGGATATTGCAATTAAAAAAAAAAAAAAAACTTTCCATTGATGTCTTGTCTGGCATTCCTAAAACATGTCCTTGCCCAAACTAACCAATGCATGAAATAATCACAACATTAAAAACCATAGAAATCCTTACTAGAAACATTTCCAAATTTGATAGCTCAGGTGCATAAAGGATCTCCAACAACAAATGAATCATATTCAATTCATGCTTTGCATTGTCTCCCCCCATCCTTTTCCCAATCACATTTCCTCTAACCTGCCAACACGAGAGTCAGGTAACAATCAAATGAAGTCATTGACATTTGTTTTTTTCATTTATATATATAAACTTTGAATCTAAAAGTATTTTAACACAAAAAAACTATAATACTAATATTATCTTCAAGTTTTGGATGTTGTTTAAATGGATATGATACCAAGTATGTTCAATTTTATAGTTAAAAGAAAAAACAAAATCAACATAAAAGTTCAAAATGATGCCAATTCTCTCGTGAGATGACATTGAATTTGTTGTCTCTTAAGGTTGCAAGGTAGCATTGAAAAACTTAGTTGATTACTTTACCTATACCTTTCTCTGCCATCTTTCTGCCAAATGAAAGGGGAATTTTCACGCTGTGAATGCCATTACCATGGAGTTTTGTAGTCTACAAACTAGACATATCACATATAAGGTTATGATACCAAACTATTTCTCTTTCTCTTCTCGGTGACAATGATTGTCTTCTTGCATTGCTTATAGTAGGAGCTTCAGTTGTACATCGCGCAAATTTGGGGGCTTCAAGTCTACACCTATTAGCTAAAGTTGTCTTTTTTGGCATTGTGGTCCTTAAATTTGGAGGTATTCCACTTGAAAAATGAGGTATTAAAGAAGGTTGAAAAGGATTTATTTTCACTTTGAGAGAAGTTCCATGTGGCATTACTGAATTTCTAGATGACATAATGCTACCTTTGTTCACAGAAGAAGAAACTGGAGGAGGAACTAAATTCTTCTGAATTAGTTTTCACATGGAAGATTGAAACTGTGGTTTTGATGACTACATGAATGACCTTGGTGAGGACTTTGATTCAGACAATACTGACTTTGAAGATGGGTTAGAATACCTTGAAGAAGTTGCAAATTTTGGTGTTGTCACTGAAATTTTCTGTGTTGTTGGCTTTGATCTAGACATAATTTACCTTGACGAGGGGATTGAAGACCTTAAAGAAGCTTTATATTTGGTTGTTCTCACTGAAGGTTTTCATGTGGTTGCGTTTCTTAAACGATCATTATCATAAGACGTCTTTGGTGCATAGATTATTTACCTTAATGAGGAGATGGAAGACCTTCAAGAGGCTACAACTTTTGGTGATGTCACTGATGCTTTATCTGTTATTGTGTTTGTTAAAAATTTTATCCCCAAGGAGGGTGTTATCCAACTTGAATTTGAAAACCCCCTCACATTTTTCAATGAAGGTTCTATCTTAATTTTAGGGAGCTGCACATTGTATAAATTCAATCTCATGTACCAAAAAATTCACAGACATCCCAAAAAAAAAACAACCTATTATATGTCAATTAAATATACATAGAACCAACAAGCAATATGGTAAAATCTAAAATCACCAATCCCTTCAACTAGTAAAGAAAAACAAGAAGAAATCACCCAAAGGACCACAAATAACAATACAGTAGAGAAAAATAATAGTATCTCAACAACTATAATTGCAAGGCATAAATTAATATCATATATTCCAATTGCAGCTCTGAAAGCAAATTCAAAATAACATAAATAAGAGACAACATTGTATTACAAAACTAACCATCATTAATGGAAAGATGCAACATGGATTGGAAGAATCATGTCTTTATCAGTGAAATTTCATCATACCATTGAAAAGTTTCACGTTGACAATATTTAAATAAGTTAACGGAAACCCTTGACCTATACTGTACATTTTATGGGATGGAAATCAATATGTATAAATCTTCACTTGGTTTTAATTGGGTAGAGGAGGAATAACATAGAATGATCTTGTATGTCTTCTCGTTTTGGAGCTCAACTCTTCAAGAAGGCTTTACGTATCCACATTTCAAGAATCCCTATAAGTGGTTGATAAAGGATATAGAGAAAAAAAATAAGGAGTGTTTTAATCAATGGCTTTCTTGAGAGGTAGATTGAAATTGCCCAAGGCAGTGTTGGAAACAAGTCCAATCTGTTAGCATATTATGGCCTACATCCCTAAGGGGTATTGAAATAATTAGAAAGAAATGATTTAAAATTTTTGTGGACAGGTAGGAGGAAGAAAGAGGGTATTCCACATGTCAAACGCTAGTCCTTGTTTAAACCAAAAGAAACTAGAGGCTGGGATTTCAAATACATTCACTTCTTTGGAAAAGTTATAGCTACCAAAATTCCATGGAATATTATTTCCAAATAGGGACTCTGGAGGCAAGTGATATATCAAAAGCACATTGAACACCTTAACATGGAATAATGAGATTGGAAGGAAAACAAAACTATCCAAAATGGGTCTATAGTCTAGAAATCATTGGCACTAACTTTCACTTCGGTAGGGGTAGGGTTAGTATGGGGAGTTGGAAAAGGGGATCAGATCAGAAAAGGGGCTAATCCACAGGTTTTATATGGAGAAGCCTACAAATTACCATTGGATTTTATTTCTACTTTGCAATGTCAAGGAATTCATACCCTAGGTTAGGGATTTGATGCAATATTTGCCTCAATTTTGTAGCAAAGATGGAATAAAGGAAAGGATTTTGGTTTGCAAAATATGGAAATATGACACTAGAAGGTATTTGTGGATCAACATAAGATTATTCATATCAGAATAAGCAAGGAGGATGTTTTGTTATACTCAAGGAACCCTTCCTTGGGGCAATATACTCCTATGTTAGGGTACAAAACAAAGTTTGTAGATACAACCTAGGAAGAGGAGGCCTAGAGGTGAAAGATTACTGGAAGTCTTATGCTCCTCTAAATTCAAAGGTTTAGATGTCATTAGTTCATTGGAAAATACTTCAAAAATGCTTCAAGAATGGTCCAGGGTGGTGTACACTATGTAAGAAGGAAAGAGAACCAGTTGATCATTTATTAGAAATTCCAAATATGTAGGTAAGGTATGGGAAGAGATGAAGTAACTAAAAATTTGTAGGGAATGGTGACAAGTGTAGACTATGGAGGAGGCTTTCAAGAACTGGACCCAAAATAAAGAACTTAAAGGTTTTATAACTCTTCTGTTGTCATTTCTTAGAGAATATATTTAGCTTGAAATGTTGATATATTTTAGGAGAGATACATTCATCCATTTCAATGTGCATATATTATCAGGTCAGTGTTTGGAAGCATTAAAAGACACCAAAAGATACAGAAACCCGGGATGCAGAAGAAACCATGAATTGATAAATTGGGGCAGCTTGTATGGTGCTAGCCTAGAGAAACATACTCTTTGTACAGCAGGTGGTACCTTATTTCTAAATGATTCTCTTCTCCTTAATTTCAATGCAAGCTTGGGTGCAGTACTAATAACTATGTTGAGTTGATGGATGTCATGATCTTAATGAAACTAGAAGCATACATGGAGGTGAAAAAATTGTTGATTTTTGGTGACTATAATGTGGTTACACACTAGATGAAGGGCTGCTACAAAATTGGGAATATCAATTTGCACCTTATGCTAGTGTTATACGGATAAAATATTTCTTGCGAACAAGAACGATCTCCCTAGTATCCTAAGGATATATAGAAACAAACAACCAAATGAAAACCATTTTCTCTAGATCATTATGATTCAGAATTATTAATCAACTAAGTAAGAAGAGATGCTCCTACCTGAGGTCCAATGCTTGTTGTAATCTTGAATCCAGTCGCTCCAAAAGAGATCAATTCAACATGTAAGACCTACACTCAAAGACGAGAAAAAGGATTAAAAGCACCTGTAAGATATAATAATTCAAAAACATCAATCTATCTCAGTGATCAAGGAATCAAAGAATTAAATTACTCAAATAGATACATGAACAACTTAATGAGAAAATAGAATCCATTTGTATTAACTTGTATGATAAGAAGTAACCTTACAACCTTGTCACCTTGATGTCATACAGGTTCTTCCGGGGTCTTGAACAGTCGTTTTCCATCGGTTTAACAAGTCTTCCCCTCTCTGAACTAGCATAAAACTATAGATATGAGTATGTAATCGTTCTCATACCATTGATGCCAAGTATAGAGAGTATAATTTCTTCAGCAATTCACCTTAAGACAACCAAGTTCTAAGTACCCTTGAGACTGAAACATGATCTCAATTTATAGTAGAAGGGAGGTAGTTTTAGTTCCAATAAGAAAGGGATAAATTCCTTTCATGAATGGATTAAGCTTTAAATACCAAGGGATAGACTCCTTTAATGAAGGGATAGAGGTTCATGAATGGAGAGATTGAATCTCGACTAGATTACGCTTCTAGAAGTCTCCAGTTGGGAGAATATTCGACCAGCAGGGCTTCTAGAACTTAATTTTTCTTTTATTTTACCTTTTATGGGGATCTGTGGATTTAATAAGTAGAACGTGCAGGATGTGTCGTAGGTTATACAACAAGAAATTATGGTACCATAGGAAATGACTAGGAAAAGTGCGGAGTTAGGCTTTTAAGGGTTTTAATGAGCTTTTCTCCAATTTCAAGGCTTGGTTTAGGAACTTTACAGTTTTGGACTTCTAAGGGAGCATAATATAGGTAATAATGAACCCATATAGATAGCTAAATGTCATGGTGACAAATTTTAGTGTAACATATTGCCCCCTAAAGTTGAAAGTCTGAAGTAGTTCTGAAGAGTGAAGTTCTTTATCATTCCGAGGATTGGGTTGCAGGCGTACTAGTTAAAACCTGTAAAAACATTCAATGCAAAAATATATATGTATATCATCGCTGAGGTAGGCATTCCCATACTCAGATCAAAACTAACTACATGTTCTGATACATAAATGATTTTATAATTACATCAATAGTAGATACAACATGGATGCAGCCATCTGTCATAAGTAATCTACTATATCGTGAATAATAAAACTCCTCGCAGCCTAGATGGTAGAAACTAGATCTAAGGTCTTGATTTCTACTTCTCGAACTAGTACGATTCTATCCATGCAATTGATTGTGTCGAAGTCGAACATAGTGGAAACCACTTGATTACCAGTCAATGATGTGAATTGTTAACAAGTGTGAGAGAAACCACCAATAATGACAATGGCTCTCAAAGTACTCAGTACAATCCATGAAATGTGAATGAATGGTTTGGAGTCGAACACTTCACAGAATCATTCGATCGAAGGTCAATGGTGCAACCTGTCATCAAAGGCGAGAAACCTGCCATTAGGGCATGCAGATCCCAAGGTACTGATAGGATTCTAGATCAACTTTCTAGATGATGAGCTGTCGTCGATAGAAAGTGACCTTTCATAGGAAAACTCGCAACACAAAACCATTAGATCAAGTTTTGAAGAAATTTTTAGCAAGGACTGACTCAGGGATGGTCAACGAAAATGGAGACAAATGTTTGCAATGAATGGTTTATTTTAACTGTCTCTTGAACACATAACGAAACTGCAAATGGTTTGGTGACATTTGACCTAAAGCTAATACCCAAAAACCGACTGAAGACTTTCAATGTGGTTTGATTAACTATTATACCAAGGATTTTCCCAACCCAGGTATGAATGTGAAAAAAAGTGTCATGTTCAAGAGTGGTATACTACTTTTTGGAATAAATTGTGACAACTAGATTCATTTTCTCTCTTTTCCCCCACCATTTTTGGCAAGTACCTCTTTATTTTTGACAAGCTTGAGGAGGATAGCATTTGATTGTTGTATAAGCTCATCCTTCAAATGAGTCCAACTTAGTATTAAAATCGAACCCTAAGAAGGAGTGGTTCGTTCCTATTTGTAATCGACAAGTCCTTTACTATTAAGTTTTAACGAGTCCAGTATAGGTGAAACTCGATGTTTTTCAGTTTCAGGGAGTCAGAAGAAAAACTTAAGAAAACTCTGTGGGTGTACTTTTTCGTAAATTTAGTCTCTCAAGCCCGAAAAAGGATAAAATAATGCAGGAGAGAACTCTATTGACTATGATTAGTCAACATATACCTTTTTCGTAAATAGTCCATTTTAGTCCGGAAAAGGGGTAAACTTATACTAAAAGGACGACTGTTCATTTCCTTTAACGAGTTCGAATAGTCAAGTACTTGGAAATATTTTCATGTTTAGAGTCTGAAAAGGGCTTAAAAGAGAACTCAAGGGTTTCGCTTTTTCGTAATTTTCAAGAGCCTGAAAAAGTGATAAAAGTGTAATCATCATCAAAATAATTCTTTTCACCTGAAAAACCTATTTTATGCACATAAACTCGAAAAATTAAACATATCTGTTTTCAATAATTAAAAACTTTTGAAAATTAACTTTTTAAACTGGAAAAAAATAAAATAATATTTTATTCATTCAAATTTTTTTATAAAAAGTAGTTCAACAAAGTCATTTTCACCTTTTTCATTCAGAGTTGAAAGTTGAGAGCTTTTGGCAAAAAAGGTTTTGGAGGTGATAACGAGAGAACCGACCGCTCAAATTGAAAACCATGGAATCCAAGTAATCCACAACACTCTTCTCTTCATTTTCATCCATTTGAATTCTCTTTTTAAGTTTTGAAATCATTTTTTGAGGGGAAAAAGGCTTAAAATTCCGCTCTCAAGGGTCCGCGGGTCATGCATTCCTTACTTGCAGACCCCGATAATTTTCTAAAAGGAAAATTATCAGGCTACTGCAGTTTTTATGAAGGGCGCATGTGGGGGTCCGCACTGTCTCTATATAAAAATTGTGGAGGTGTCGTGAGAAAAGGAAATTTATTAAATTATCCCAAAAATGGTTAAAAATTCTCACTCCAAAAGCTTCTATCCTTCAAATGCATCCATTTGTAGATTATTCCACAATGTTGGAGTGGAGAGAACACGGGCATGAAGAGGTAGATGATGTGGCTATGAATAATCCGGCCACAATGCGTGTGTTGAGAAATTGTGGATTGTACAAATTCAGGGCAATTCAGGGCATGAGGGCACAAGTGGAGCTAATGACCTAGCTGGTGAACAAATGGGACGTCCAAGATCAATGTTTTATCATCAGTGATCACAAGCTAGAACTTGAGCTTGAAGACATTTAATTTCTCATTGGTTTATCCAAAAGAGGTGAACATATTTCTTTGTTCGGAGCTAGGCAAGGTGGCCTACCTATTGATAGCTATAAACAAGAGTTCTACAGTGAAGAAGTTGATCCCAAAGATAAGAGTATAAACATAAATACTATCCTACGTCGTGATCTTAAACTCATTGCATTCACTGTGACCAGGTTGTGTGGGAGAATAGCTCCACATGTGGCTACCAAGTCTCAGATGTAGACAGCAGTTGACTGTTATAGAGGTACCATTTTCAATTGGTGTGAAGGGGTATTGGCCAATATGAAAGGCCAATTTACCAGAGCAAAAAAATCAAAGTTGAAAAACTTTATGTATGGTGTCATCTTGGTTTCTTTTGCTTTGGAGAGGATTCCATCCCTCACTCCTCTACTGATCTCTGTTGATCCTGGTGAACCTAGAGAGTGTCGCATGGTATGCTGGGTTGCATTGATGTCCTGCCATGGTGGCGATGGTTGTGTGGTAGTTCGATTCACTCCAACATATTTTCATTGGCTTCAGAACTAAATATTTGCAATTGAATATTTCCTGTATGCAGGCATATATCTCTGAGGTGATCCTGAGATGTCCTTACCTCCAGGGGCGCAATGGGATGAATCAGGTAAATGAATCATTTTGATGTGTTTAAACTCTAATTTTTATTTTTATTTTTTATCGTCCAATACTAATAACAAAATTTTAAATGTAGATGTTGGTCCACGAAGGCCAGCCACTCTCTGTCGCTTCGAAAGGAAGCTAACAGAGCCTGTTGCACAGCCACAGAATCAGGTAGCAGAAATCCTTACTGACTTGGAGGACGACCTAGAGAGGTTGACTATAGATATCCCAGAGACATCGATGGATGATATTCCGCTTTGTCTCTAGAGACATGTTACTAGTGTTCCTGGCCAGTTTAGGAGATTCTTGTGCAGGGTGGTGTGTGTGATAGTTTACTACCATGATCATCACCACGAATAGTGGATGATCATCACAGACTATTGTATTTTGTTTTTTGTATCACTATCTTTCAGATCATAAGGTTTTTTAAACCTATGATTGCAGACAATGTAATATTTTTTGAAAACAAAAACTCCTATCTATGATACTACTACTTTCTCTGGCTATCTTGTTCAACACATATCGAATGTTGTTTTGGTTTACTATTTTAACGTTGCAAATGTCTATTTATAACACTATTAGCTAATGCAACAACTAATGTATTTAAATTTCCTGAAATGTGTTGATATTCGATGTAATCAAATTGTCTTTCCAAGAGACGAACCTTCAAAAATAATCTCAATAACACTAGGTTTTTAATTGCGTATACTCTGTTTAAATGTAATACAATGAGTTCTAAATCTAGCCTAATGATCAAACATCAAATGCAAAATTAAATGACATCAGATAATAACTCAATCACTGTACTATATTCTGCAACATTATTCGTTGTTTGACCAAGGCTTACCCCATGCATATAAACTAACTCATCAGTGGGTGAATAAATAACCTAGGTTGCGGAATAAATATTTCGTGTACTATGACAAGCACCATTAGCAAAACCAATGTATGTTTGAAGGGATGTCGACATCTGCAATATCAAGAATAATCAAGATAAGCAGTGATAGTAGTAAAAGAAAACTTAAACTAGACACACTCATTTAATCTAAGGCAGCTAACTTAGAAAAATAACTAATGTACAAGTAAGATCTTCACACAGGAATTAAGCATAATATCTCTTCAGATAAAGTCCATTTCTGGGTTTATCTAAAGAGACCCTGTCATAATCAGTCAATTCATAAGCCCCTTTTGTAAGCACTCGCTTGACAATGTAAGGACCATACCACATTGGTTCGAATTTTCCAGCTCCTAGCTTATTGTTAGCTTGATCTTATACCAAGACTAGGTCACCTTCTGAAAAAATACGAGATGAAACACTTTGATCATATTGAGCTTTAACGCATTTTTTATGAGCTTCGGCTGCTAATGCAGTGGTGTGCCAAGTCATCTAATTGTGCTAAGTACAAAAAGCATTTTTCCTCTTCAGAGGTAGCTGGTAGTAATTCTATGGCTAATTTGAGTGACAATATTTCGCATTCAATAGGTAACAAAGCTTCTAAACCGTAAACCAGTTGAAAAGGAGTGAACCCTGTTGCAGTTTTTGCTGAGGTTCGATATGCCTAAAGTGCTGAAAAAAGCATGGTATGCCAATTCGATTAATGAATTCGGATTATCCTTTTAATCATGGTGGTTAAAACTTTATATACGGCTTCAACCTAACCATTAGCCTGCGGGTAATATGGAGTAGAGTTATCATGGCACAGGCCGAGTTGGTTGGAAAGATCGGTCATCATAATGTTTCGAAAATGACTCCCATGGTCAGTATAATAGCTTGGGGTACACCAAAATGTGCAATTACATGATTGAATACAAATGTAGCTGTAGTTTTTCCATCTATCGCAAATGTAGGCATTGCCTCGGCCCAATTGGTAAAATAATCTCTGCGAGAATAATATACCCATGCCCCTGGCCTGAGTGAAGGTTACATGTAATGAAATCAATGCCTCATTTTGAAAAAGGACCAACAACAATTATGGGGTGAAGAGGAGCTAGTGGTGCACGCATATTTCGATCAAATATATGACAATTGTGGCATTTTCGGACCACGATAATGCAATCTTTGAATAATGACGACCAAAAATAACTAGCACGCAATATCTTTTGGGCTGTGCCACATGCTCTAGAGTGGCAGTCATTCAAAATGTTTTCAACCTCTTCATGAGTTAAACATCGCCAAAATACAGAATCCACACCATGACGATAAAGGGTGTCTCCAACAATATTGTATTGTTGAGATTGGTAATAGATCTTTTGTCGATTTGAACATGAGAGTTCAAGTCGAAATTTTTGGGTTTGGAGATAAATGATGATATATCCATACCATGGATCTAATTTACTGATAAGAAACAAAGATTCATCAACAATTGGATGCTCTACCATAGTTTCCATCTCAGTATTTTGGAAGTCACACGTAAGTTCGACGAACACGAGTGATTTATTTGATTTGGATTTTTAAAATTTTAAATCAAACTCCTGAAGGATAACAATCCATTTAGAGTATTTTCCCCTGAGTAATTGTTTAGTCAAAATTTACATCATAGGGTTTCAATTAGATATCACAGTTGTTTTTCGTAACAAAATGTAATGAGGAAATATTTGGATAGCTTGAACTGCTGCCAAGGCCAATTTCTCCACATGCGAATATTTAATCTCGGTTGGATTGAGATTCTGAATCAAATAGTAAATCACATGTTCATTGTGGAATTCATCCTCTTGTACTAATACCATTCCAATGGTGGAATCAGAGGCTGCTAGGTATAAAAAGTAATCCTGGCTGTAATTTGGTGCATGCAATAACGGTGCATGGGTCAACACGTGTTGCAAAGCATCAAAATATCGATCAGCGATCTCATCCCAAATAAATGAAATATTCTGTTTCAACAACCTGGTAAAACCTTTTGTTAACTCAGCATAGTTCTGGATAAATCTACGTAGAAAGTTTTCTTTCCCTTGCAAACTTTGGAGTTGGCGAAGTGTGGAAGGAGGAGGTAAATTTACAATAGCATCAACCTTCGATGGGTCGACACGAATGCCTGCTTTGGAAACAATAAATCCCAGCAATCTACCAGATTGTACACAAAAAAACACATTTGTGGGGATTCAATCAAATCTTAAAATGCCTACATCTCATAAAAATTGCTCTTAAATGTGTAGGATGATCTTCCCTGTGCAATGAATGAGTAGTTAAATCATCTAGATAAGGCTTCACAATGTGTTTAATGTCATGAAAAGCATAAGACATTTCCCTTTGAAAAGTTTCCCCAACATTCTTTAATCCAAAGGGTAGTTTACAATAAGAAAAAGTTCCCCAAGGATAAATGAATGTTGTTTTTGGTTGATCAGCAAGGAGTATGTTTATTTGATTGTACCCAAAAAATCCATCCATAAATGAGTACATTTCATTTCTGGCACAATCATCAATGATTTGGTCGATATAGGGAGTCGGATAATTATCTTTTGGACAAGATTTGTTAATATCCCTATAGTCAACACATACTCGTATGGTTCCTTGTTTTGTAGTAATAGGAACGATATTAGATACCCAATCGGTTAAAGGAATTGGATAAATAAAACTTGCTTTTAGTAATTTCTCAACTTCAGCTTTAATAGCAGTAGCTTTTCGTGGATGTTTATGTCTGCTATTAACTAGTTACACTTGAAATCCCTTGTCTTTCACCAACTTGTTGTCCATTCAATCCATTTTGCCCAGAGATCCCTTCTACCATGAATCAAATCGGCCCTACAGCAGCTTTACATAATCACCTCATAGCTTCCTTGACCTGTTTGACCCCATAGCCCAATTTATCTGCATCTTGTTATCCATTTTATGTATTTGATCAGTTTTATCCCTCACAAAATTAAAAACTAAAAAAACCAAAAACACACTTCAGAACTAGCCTAATATCAGAACACCGCAAGTAAACACACCGACATCTTTTACACATATAGAGAGAGCCCTCTCTGAGTCCAGGAAGGCTAGGTCCTTGGGCTCCAAAGCTTGGTTTGATGTTACATCGTCATTTGGCTAGCCAATCGGCCAAATCACGGGACCCTAACATAATGGCGATCACGGTGGGACACTGAGTATTAAACAAGCTTAGTTTCCCTTATCTGTAGAGACCTTTAAGAATACTATCTGATTGACTTATCCCACTGCTCAGTAACATAGTCACACTCACAGTAGGACCTTCCGAGTTAGTGGCAATCTAAGTACAACTTAGTAACTCCCGAAGTCTCAATCAAGCTTAGTAAACTTAGAGATTGTTTGAAAAGTAGAAAATATCTCTTTCATCATCTTAGCAAAATGATGAGTCAGTTATAGAAATCTCTTCCAAACCTTGTAGGCACATAAAACTCAAAAAACCCCAAAAACACTCCCTTAGATTGGCTTTTGACATTACTGGTGGTGGACCATACAATTATATCTCAAAACAACTGATTTTCCACCTGGCGACTCCACTAACTTCTGGTAAGCCTTACTATTTCACCAAAATCTAGGCTACTATCCGATAGACCTATCCCATCACTTACTAACATAGCGGGAGATGATAAGACACTGAGTACATAATAGTCCAGCAAACTCTTATAGAATCTTTGTTCCTTTAGGTACCATAAACAGGCAGGCAGTCCATAGACCCAGTTAGAGTAAACTCTTTTTGTTCTCATCACCCTAGCAAAGTGTTGAAACAAGTCTAGGATACTTTGAAACATAGGCTGCACATAAAACTCAGAAAATCCAAAAAACATTCTCAGAATAGTTATTGTTGGTGGACCATAGCTATCTTCACAAAAACAACCCATTTTCACCTGGCGACTCCACTAATCCATCCCTTTACTTTTGACCATCCTTCGCCTTAGTAGAACCTTAGAAAAATCACCCATCCAGAACATTCACCAATACCATTCTCTCTAAACTCTGGATCTAAAATCTGGCTTCACGAAGAATCAATACCAGAGCCCATCCAGACCCAAATCCCCCTATCATAGTAGATGACCCAGAAAAGATTCTGTGGCAAGCTTCTGAAACTGATCATCTAGCTACTGATAGATCCATCCATAGAACAAGATCTGTACCTAAACATCGCATTATCCTACTAGATTCACCTTTTGAATTAGAGTCATCACAAACTCTTCCCAGAAGCAAATCATATAGTAAGATAAACTTTGACAATCTTGAACCCCTAAACCCACCACAGAGTCCTAGTAGAGAAGCTTCACCTACCACTCCTCCTTATTTCCAGCTTCTTTATCAGTTTGGCTCCTATCATCCCAGATCTGCTCAAAACCAAATCACTAGTCCAAGTTCATCCGCCACACCTGGTCAAACCACCACTGTTCAAACCACTTCATTTCACCCTACTAGTCCTCATCTTGTACATCATCCATTAGCTCCAGTCATGGCAGCCTGGTACGCACCTTTGGTGTTGCCACCGCCCTTGGCTCCTCTCCCAAACAAATATCAAGACAAAATCCCACACTTTACTGGAGAAGACACCACCACACCCCAACAACATATAAGTAGAATGACTGATGCTTATGAATACCTAGAGGTACAAGACAAGACTGTCAGAATGAGAATATTTGCTCAAAGTCTTGGTGGTGAACCTAAAGCATGGTTCAAAAGCTTAGCTCCAAACAGCATCCATGATATCCCCGCACTACATCAAGTCTTCAGAAATAGGTGGGAAATCCGAAGAAACCCCATTCAAATCCTGTCAGAATATAACATCCGAAAATGGGAAAATGGGGAAAGTGTCCAAGCTTACTGTACTAGGTTCAACAATGTATATAACTCCCTACCACCTCATTTCAAACCTCCACTTGGTCTAGCTTTGGCAAAATTCTCCGAAGGTTTCGATCCGGACATCACATATCATCTGAGAGACAAGGATCCCCCTACCTTAGAGGAAATGCAACAAATAGCCATAAAAGCAGATGCTAACTTAGCAGAAAAGAGGGCTAGGACTAGATCCGAAAGGACGGTCACCTATAGAGACGAGGTCTCCACTTCATCACCTTCCCTAGATCCTAGAATAGATGACTTAGTCAAATCCATGGCCAAAATGTGGGAAAAGATAAATGAAAAAGCTCCTATTAGGGATAACCAGCCAAACCCTCCAATCAGAAACCGAAACCAAAACTTTAGGAGGGAACAGCCCCAAAACAGACCAAGGGAAAATGACTGACAGATTAGGCCACCATTCAAAGAAAACTATGTGGAAGAGGATGATAGGGATACAGAACCTCTTGATGAAAGTCATCTAAACCTCATAGGATCCGATAATGAGAGTGAGGTGTACCTCACAGAAGAAGAACAAGCCTTCTTTTCGCCTGATCAAGATGAGACCAACTATGAAGATCTTGACGACCCTGCCATAGATTTTCAGAATGCCATTATAGAAGCTCACCGGAAATATAATCTTAGAAGCAAAAAAAACCAAAACCATTCCAAAAAGAATAGTCCTAACAACACCAAAATCTCTGATAACATCTTAAATAAGACCATGGATAGTAGCAAAATCGAGGCCAAAAGGACTGACCAAAACAAAGGTAAGGCCATTCAGACAAGTACTAGCTCAGACACTCCTAGTACCTCCAAAGAAACCCCAAGAGTGACTGTATCAAAAGAAGTCCCAAGCCAAAGTCAGCAAATTAAGAACATAGAAAAGGTTATGTCTGAAAAAGCTGAAACAAATCTGCCTAAGTTACCTACTCCTTTTAGCTTCGAAGGGGAAATTTCCAAAATAAAAATTACCATACCCCTTATAGAGTTAATAACTATAGATAGGTATAGATCTCAAATCTTCAAAGTCTTTGACCTAGAGAGTAAGGCAGATACCTTGAATCTAACTGACGACAAGCCCGAGCTTTTATTTGGCCCTAAAGTAGAAGGTGAATATCAAGAAGGAACTATTTCTCCTTTCTATTTAAGCTTAAATATACGGAACAAAATATTACATAATGCGATGTTGGATTCTGGTGCTTCCCATAACCTCATGCCTAAAGCAGTCATGGAAAACCTAGGACTAGAAGTGACTCAACCTTACAAAAACCCGTATTCTTTCGACTCAAGTCAGGTAAAATGTTTAGGTCTGATAAAAAATCTAGATTTTTCCCTAACACAACTACCAGCCAAAAACTTAGTCATGGATGTAGTAGTGGCCGACATCACACCCAAGTATGGGATGCTATTATCAAGAGCATGGGCTGCCAAAATACAAGGTAGCCTTCAAATGGATATGTCATTCGCTACTATCCCAGTTTTCAACCAAACTAGGAGATTATACCGAGAGACTCGCATGAAATACATGGTTAGCAACAGAGATAAGCCAAACAATACCCCCATCTATTCCATTCATTCCAATTTAGATTCTTTTATCCTATACAACGAAGATGGTATAAACAAGCAGATAAAAGAAAACGAAGACATGTCCAAACCATTACTGGATGAGGAAATTGATGACCAAAGTCCCAAGAAACCAGAAAAGCAGCTTAGTATCATGTATGCAAAGGAAACTCTTTGGAGTATAAGTTTTGATGGTTCTTGTGGGAAGACAGGTTCAGGAGCAGGCATCTGGATACACAATACTAAAGAAGGTCATTCTTTTAGATTAGAATTCCAATGTACTAATAACATTGCGGAATACGAAGCCCTTCTCATCAGTCTGCATATGCTTAGAGACTTGGGCGCCAATAGAATATCAGCCCAAGGAGACTCTGAGCTTGTAATCAGGCAAATCAAAGGTGAATATTCGGCAAAGAATCCAAAACTGAGAGAATATAGGAATGCAGCTTTGGATATCCTTAAAACTTTTGAAAAATATGAACTCACCTATATCCCCAGGATTCAAAACAGTCTGGCAAATGAGCTCGCCTTTGCTGCAAGCAATAGCCAAATACCATGTATGAGTGAGCAATATGACATTCAAGTGAAACACCGCCCTACTGTACCAGATAATCTTGACCATTGGCAAATATTCCAAGATGATGATCAAATTGATGATTTCTTACAATCTAGGAATGAGTTTGAAATAACCAAAACAGACTCAGGAGATGAAGAGAGGAAACCCGGCCTAAGTCAAGACCAAGAGCTAAATCCACCTTTGTGGACAAATCTAAACCTGGTAGACCATCCATGTGACAGGGAGATAGAAGAAGACATTGACCAAAGGGAACTCGAAGTCTTACACTGCGAAAATAACACCATACCCAGAGGGCTCGCACCTTTAGAAGAATTGTTCGACTTTAATGATGTGGCCAAAAAGCCTAAAATGGAATCTACTGAGGATGACAAAGAGGAATACAACATAGGAAATCTAGAAGAGCCTAAAAACATTAAACTATCCAAAACCCTCCCACCTAACGTAAAACAAAGGTACATAAATCTATTCAAAGAATTTAAAGATGTGTTTGCATGGGGGTACCAGGATTTAAAATCATATGAAACCAGCATCATCCAACATAAAATTCCCCTCAAATAAAATCAAAAACCTTTTAAACAGAAGTTAAGAAGGATAAACCCAGTATTATTACCATTGGTTGAAAAGGAAATTAAAAAGATGTATGATGTCGGGATAATAGTATCTCTCCGATATTCTGAGTGGGTCTCAAATTTAGTATCAGTTAGGAAAAAGATTGGTGAAATCAGACTCTGCATAGATTTCCTAAACTTGAATAGGGCATGTCTGAAAGATAACTACCCTCTGCCCAAAATGGACCACATACTTCAGAAGGTAGTAGGTGCTAAAAGAATCTCATTGCTTGATGGTTTTTCTGGTTATAACCAAGTATTGGTTTATCCTACCGATCAGCATAAGACAGCTTTCACCACCCCCTGGGGCACTTTTATGTATGTTAAAATGCCTTTTAGACTGATGAATGCTGGCGCCACATTTCAAAGAGCCATGGAAATAGCTTTCTCAGAAGACATAGGTGTTTTCATAGTCATATATCTCAACGATATAACAGTATATTCTAAATCAGATGAAGAACACCTAGCACACTTAAGAAAAGTTTTCAACAAATGCAGAAAGTATGGATTATCCCTAAACCCCAAGAAAACGCTTTTCGGTCTAGAAGAAGGGAAACTCCTAGGTCACATTATTTCGGAAGAAGGAATTAAAATAGACCCCCAAAGAATCGAAGGAATCCTACAGATAAGTCACCCCAGAAACATAAAGGAGTTACAGTCCTTTATCGACAAGATAAATTTCTTAAGAAGATTCATCCCAAACCTCGCTGAGCTCCTGAAAGAGATCACAAATATGTTAAGAAAGGAGGTCGGGGTTAAATGGACTATATAAGCCAAAAAGTCTTTTGAACTAATCAAAAGGGCCTTAACTGAAACACCAGTATTAATAAGCCCTGACTTTACCAAAGATTTTTACATTTTTTCATTTGCCTCAGAACATACAATAGCTGCGGTGTTGTTGCAAAAAAATGCAGCTGGGCAGGAGCAACCCATTGCCTTTTTTAGCAAGTCCCTAAGAGATGCTCCCTTGAAGTATAACATCATGGAAAAACAGGCATTCGCATTGGTAAAAGCACTGAAGGATTTCCGAGTTTACATCTTGCATTCTCATGTCATAGCTTTTGTCCCTAATACTGTTGTCAAGGACATTCTGAACCAAGATCCCGATGGTAAAAGAGGAAAGTGGATTGCTATCATCCTAGAGTATGACTTAGAAATCCGGCCTACTAAACTAGTTAAAGGACAAGGACTTGCGAGACTAATGGCTGAAACCAACCTCCAAGCTTTAGATATAAATTTTGTCGATGCCTTAGAAGAACAGGAAGAGTGCACACTTCCCCCTATCGATCAAACATTTTTGGATTCACCTTGGTATGCAGACATCCTTTATATATTAACTTATATGAATGCTCCTCCGACTTTATCAAAAACAAAAGCAAGATTCCTTAAACAAAAATCTTTAAAGTTTTGCATTATAGATAGTTCTCTATATTGGAAAAATCCTACTGGTATGCTGCTTAAATGTTTGCTTGAGTCTGATGCAGAGAAAATTATGCGGGAAATGCATGAAGGGGAATGTGGAGGTCATCTCTACTGGAAAACTACTGCAAACAAAATCCTTAGAGCCGGTTATTATTGGCCCACCTTGTTCCCCGATACTCACAAACTGGTCATGACCTGCCATAAATGTCAAATTTTTGATGGCAAGAAAAAGCTTCTACCTTTGCCCTTACATCCCATCATAGTTGAAGGACCCTTCCAACAATGGGGTCTAGATTTCATTGGGGAAATTCACCCCTCCTCCTCCGCTCAACATAAATGGATCCTCACAGCCACTGATTACTTTACCAAATGGATAGAATCCATACTGTCCCGGAACGCCACTGATTCAGTCATCATCACGTTCCTAGAAACCAATATCCTATCCAGATTTGGCTGTCCCAGGAAAATCATTACAGATAACGCCGTTGCCTTCTCTTCCAAGAAAATGATAGACTTCTGTCACAAGTATCATATTTCATTAGGGCATTCCACAGCCTATTACCCTCAAGGTAATGGTTTAGCCGAGTCTTCCAACAAAAGCCTAGTCAACATTATCAAAAAACTTCTTGAACAAAATCAAAAAGCATGGCATGGGAAACTAGTACACGCCTTATGGGCTGATAGATTAACTACCAAGAAATCCATAGGTATGTCCCCTTACCAGCTAGTTTATGGTATAGATGCCATTTTCCCAACATCTTTAGGGGTTCCGGTAATGAAACTATTACAAGAAGTCCAAATAGAAGAAAATGACATACAAAGGAGAGTAAACCAGACTATCCATTTACAACAAACCAGAGAAGAAGTTTACCAAAGGGCTCAATTAGCACAAGACAAAATAAAACAGATTTTTGACAGAAGAACTAAGGAAAATGATTTTCAAATTGGAGATAAAGTTTTAAAATGGGATTCTAGAAGAGAAGACAAAGGTAAACATGGAAAGTTTGAAAATTTATGGAAAGGGCCTTACATCATCAGCTCAGTCAGTGGAAACAATGCTTTCTTCTTGCAAGAACCTGATGGGACTGAAATTTTTGGGGGTCCTGTGAATGGCAGGACATTAAAACACTATTTTTGTCAGGAGCTCCATTTTTGAGTTTGGGACACTTGCATTCATTGTACATACCATTGTTTGAAATATTGAAAAAATGGAAAAGTCAAAAACATTAAAAAGCAGAAAAGAGGGCAAGTGAAGATAGAACAAAGGCCCCATGTTCCAAAAAACAGTCTTTCAGAAAGCGAGCAAGTCTAAATGCCGCTACTAGTGCTCTAATGTCTTGTTCAGCTATCTAGCCTAATCATAGCTGAGCATGTTTAAATTTATTTGCTGATAAGTTAGTGAGTGCCAAGATAGTCAACATTGTGTAAGATTGACTTATCACAGAGCTTAGATTAGGGAGAGATTCTGGTTCCACATGCCTAAAACAGAACCAAAGAGAGAAGCGAGGGATAAAAAAACACATTGTAGATCTTAGCCCCGCTTGTCTAGTTTCCTTTTGTTGCAAAATAACATTTGTGTGTAGCTTGTCTTTTATGCCACAAATGCATGACAAATCAGACTGCCTAATCCTGATTTGATCATTTTTGAATTTCATGTTGTAGATTAGAGAATGAAATCCTGTCAAACTGCTTAATCTTGACAGTCGATCTAGTTTTAGGTAGAGAAATGAAGGAGTTCATCAACTTAATCTGAACTCCCGGCAGATATAAGAGTAGAAATAGATAGGTTCATTTTGCAAAAAGAAAAATATGCATTGTCAAAAGGCTGCTAGTTCAAATGCGCCAAAGAGAAAAAAAATGTTAGGAAAGATAGTGGGGTAGGTAGAAGTATCATTGATGTTAACCATGCTGTCACTTTTCAGAAATAACATCAAGAGAAGGGTAAATTTTGCGCCAATGGATAAGGCACTGGTCTTCATAAGCCAAAGATCTAAATTCTGGACACCTCCTGACGAGGAGCTGCCCTCCCCAAATGGAGCCACTGTTAGCCATCAATATTTTTTTACATGTTAGTGATGACTATATCTACAGCTGAGTTTTCTAGAAACTGATTTCCTTATGTCAATATGTCATCCAGAAAACCCTCCTAAAACTTTTTTCGCCCTTCTACCTTTTCAGTCCACCCCTGGCGAAATCAAAACCTCATTGTCACTATCCCATCTAGCTTCAGCCTTCTTGATCTGCCCATCAGCTTTAAAAGGAAAATCCACATCTGTTTCAAAAGTCTCCCCTATGTTAGGAAGTGGCGCTTTAAGACATTTTACCCTTGGCAATCATCAAAAAGCCAAAAGGCCTCCATCTGCAACAGACCTACCATGACTGACCTCTTACTTTGCAAAATAATTTGACAAGCATCCCTAAGTCGCGCCACTCACATCCCCTAGATCTCAGCACTGCATAAACCCCAATCTCAAGCTGACTATTAGGTTTTTCACAGTGTTCTATGGTTTCTACAAAGGCAGGAAATATAATTTCATCTCATGGAGTAAATGCTTGAATTTACAGTTAGAGGAACAGCTGCTTCTAAATATAACTTGAGCCTGAGATATGTCTGCAAAACAGAAAGCTACTCATCCAGACTTTACAGCTCTTTCCAGCATGAAAATCACAGTAAAGAAGGGACACCACTGTCTCAGCAAACTGGTAAATTGTCATGGCCCAGAACCTCCTTCATTTACAAGCAGAGGGTTAGGGCGCCTCCTTCATCCACAAGCAGAGGGCGCTGGCCAATATTGACTTGGAAGATTGCAAAAGTTCAGGTTTGCCTTGTATTGAACAGTGAAACAATATCTCCAGGTTTTAGGAATGTGAGTAATGATCATAACAGGGATAGAGTTTGAAATATGCTAGCTCAAAGAAAAAAGAGTTTGGTCTGATAAAGGAGGTCATTTGAAGCTTGCAAATCATGTGAATTGTTGAACTTAAGAAAGGCATGACATTGTTGAAAATTCCAAATCATAAGTAGCCTGCTTTCCACAAGATCAAATGGAATAGATGCTGACAAAAATGCCATTACACAGGCAGAAAGAAAGTTCTTGGTTTTTCAAAAAGCACTGACCTCCATAGTCACAGAGACTATCTTTCAAGTAATCTGTCAGGAGATGACCAAACCAAATGATGATATTTCAGCCACCCTTAGAGCAGTGCAGAGAAACAGTGTCACTTTGCCTAGGATTTCTTCTAAAACACAGTGATGATTGCAAGTAGAAATGCTAATATTGATGTTTTTCAAAGAGGCTCACTTACCATCACATCCAGAGAAAAGCTGTGTCAAACAGATTTGTCAAAGCAACCTTCAGATACCTTACCTGATGAAGAGCCTCCTCCATGTATGAGCAGATGGCCAAAGCCAGTACAGGTTGTTGGAAACTGATTGATCTAAAAATGCAGTGGAAGGATACAAAATATTGAATAGAAGTCATTGCACAGGTAAGTGATAGTGTTTATGATGCAAAGGTATTGGTTTCCCTATTCAAAAGAGCTGTCTATCAGACTGTACCTGTAGTGGAAAAGAGACAATATTGAATATATGCATGCATTAATACCAAAAAGGAGGAATTTATTTAAAGGAAATGGTTAAAAGGTACTCCACTATCACTGGCCCAGAAGTCTAAAGGAGCTCCTTTTGAGTAAACAGAGAAGTATAGTGTGAAAGCATGCAACCAAAAGAGTGCACTTACAGTCCAGAGAGAAGCTTGTGAATCACCTGGAAGCAGCAATTATCAAACACATTGGAAGAACACAGGACATCTCATGTTGAATAACACAACAGTCGCCAAGGTTGGTCAAAGTGCTCTTTGACACATTCTGATTGATTTTCTTCAGATTATCACTAAGAAGGTAAAACAGTGGCCAAAGTTGAACCATAGAATGCATGATGAATAGGTATACAATGCTATAAGTGGACAAAGAGGAGGTTTGATAAATTGTCAGTTTTGGAGTTTGGAACAAATGCATCTTTCTCATCATTCAAAGGACAGATACATCATAGGTAATGTACCTATAAGCAGGAAATTATTTTGGAAAAAAGGGGCGCCTTCTTGAAATCGAGAAACCATAACCAAATTCAAAGTTATGTCAGTAAACTTGTCACCTGTTGTATTTAAAGATTGGAGAAGCTGTCAAAGGCCAAAGACTGTCAAGACAGATTTACAAAACTAGCCCTGTCCTTCAAAGAACAAAGCAGTATTCAGGTATTCCATCGACAGTTTTAAAAGGGGGTTGTTATGCATCATAAATATTACCTGTATTATTAAAACACAGTGGCAGAAGTGATGAAGAGTTGTTGAGTTGTTTTTCAAGGTTTAAAGCTCGGGGTTGAAATGTCCCCCAAAGGACAAAACTAAAAAATCACCTTTTGAAACTACTGTGTACTAAACAGAGTCATTGTTCGGGTTTGTATATTCAAAATGACAAGCCCACGGTTTAAAAACAAAACAAAGTTGAAAACCAATGTTACTTTCAAAAGTTTAATGACCGTTGGAAATTTGTTTTGAAATGACATCAAAGAGTAAGTGTGAGAGTAAAAATTTCATTTTCAAAAACTGAAGACGAATCCTGGCCTCCCTAGCACCAAAGAAATAATTTTCCGGTCTACTTGCAGAAGTAACACTGTGCAGAGGCCGAGCGACGCGCCTGCGTTTTTGCGCGACGCGCCTGGCGGAAGTTTTAAACGGGCCGCCTTTGTTAGCGCGACGCGCCTGTATAAACCAGCGACGCGCCTGTACGCCGCCCGACAGGTCGACCCGACAGGCCACCCGGGTCTATTTTTGCGCGACGTTCTTTGCTGAAGGAGTGTCGCGCATGCTTTGAAGACCCCCGGTTTTTCTCCAGCCCTGCACAAAGAGTGTTTGTCAAAATTGAAGGTATTTTCACATAATTCTCCCCTCGTTTTCAAGGTTTGCTGACTGTTACTTCAAAAAGAAGCCTCTAAAAGGCAGAGGAGAATTCGTTATAAAGAAACAGGGTTTGCATGTTTGATAGGAGCTTAGGTTATGGGAATGAATAAGCTACTACGACCTTATTAAAACTATAAGGCTCATTTCAAAGACTGTCACTATTGTTCCATAAGCCGTGAATTTCGATGTATGCACGCGCTGGAAATTAAAATTTGCCTGTGTATGATCCTGTTTGATTGAGGTATCACACATATAGAGAAAAAGTGAGGATTAATAGAGGAAAGTGTTCTTGATCAAGCAAAAGCTCACAGGTCGAGGCTACAGGGGAAGGTTGTTGATTGACTGCTTTGTGTTGTTCAAAACCTATTTGGCAAGTGCTATTCATCGTAGAAGTTGTTTTTATAATATCACCAGAGGGCTGCATTCATAAGGGACCATTTATTGTTTTAAAAGGAGAAAACTCATATAACCTCTGTCTAAAGGCTTGTGGTCTTCTAAAAACTCTGTCATTTTTGCTCCAATCCTGTGTATTGATAGTCTAAGCATATGTATGGTGGTTTGCTAGAAATGCAAATTGTTGAAAGATGGCACACTTATACAGGGCAAGGTTTTTAGTGATTGAAAGCCTCCTTGAGCAAGGAGTTTTATGTATTGGTTGACATCTAAGACTTCAAGAACAGAGTGATTATTGGCATTTTCTCACAGCACACTCTTTTAGCATACTGCCCCTCTTTCACTGTATTTTTTCACTACTGTGAATTTGTTGAACAGAGATTTTCCAAAGGTGCAGGACCACTTTCTAAAGGACAGGTTGTTGATGATTAAATTTTGACATTGGAGACAGAGGTACAAAGGTGGTGGTTGATTTCTTAACTTCACAAGTGAAAGGTGTTCTTCATAAAACACTGTGCACTGATATTTCACCTAACCTAAGTCTGCCCTCCTTTTCACTACATTGTATCATTTTGAAGAGCTGTTGACTGTGATATTTTTCAAGAGGAAGACCATTTCTGAAGAACAGGGTTTTATAATTAATATTTGTCTTGAAGACCAAATATTGGTGTGTGGATTGGCCTCTAACAAATCCACAGGAAAGGTGATTTTTCAATACTGTGCACAGGGAATATACACAGCAGTTTGTTTACCTGGCTGAGGTGCATCCAGAGGTGAAGGGTTGTTTTTGAGGAGTGCAGAGGTGGTTTATTCAAAGAAACATTGTTGCAATCTATCCTGACCACATTGTCCATATCTGTCCAAACAGTCTAGTGACCAGTTTCAATCCAGCAGAGCATTTTTACATACAGTGAAGGCAGTTTGCCTCTTCCAAAGCTTGTTCAAGTCAGAATGCCTCCAAAGCAAGATCACAGGAGCGGTCCACATAAGAGATATGAACCTATCTCCACAGAAGAAATCAATGCTCACCCATCCGTGCTTTTCAATTTCCATGAAGTAGGCTGTCTTGATTTCTGCCAGAAGATAGAAGAAGTCAAGAGTTTTTCGCCACTAACACATTTGTGCGCTTTGAGATTCAAGGACAAACACTTCCAATTGGCGGGTCTTGACTTCAAAATTTCTCCAAGGTATGTATCCAAGGCTACCAAGATCCCGTATCATGGTGAAAATTGGTTTAAACAAGCTCATCTTGATCTAGAGGATTATAAACCTTTCATCAAGCCTGAACATAGGGAAACTATCACTGCTATTTTCCCTTTTTCCTATCTTCTTGACAGTTATGCTCCACTGATGAAAGCCATAATGAGATATTTCACTTGTGAAGGGAGGTTTAATCGAATTTATGCCTATCATGTCCGCTTGTTGATGCACTTTACCAGAAGCAGGCAACTAAACCTTCCATACTTTTTGTCCAAGAGCATAGAGAAAATGGCATCTACTGTCCAAAAGAAGGCTCCACCTCAGCAAATCCCTTCTCTCTTTCATCATTCCTTGATCAAGATTATCTTCTTACACCAGCTAGAGAAGAAAGGGGTTTCATGGGATTCTTTCATCGGCCATTCAGATTTTGCCACTGTCCCTCCTGTTCATGTGTCTCCTACTCAGCCTGTCCATCGCCCAGTGCCTTTGTCTAGTAGGCCTACACCTAAAAAACTCAAAATGACTACTGGGCAGCCAAGTAAACAGGGAGAAGGAGAGGGCAGTGAACCACAGGGAGAAGGAGAAGGCAGTGAACAGCAGCAGTTGGATGTTGAGGGACAACAACAGTTGGATTTTGAGGAACAACAGCAGATACAGGAAGAGGGACAGCAGCAGACAGCAGTTGAGGAGCAGCAAGTTGGGCAGGCAATTGAAACACCTTTTGAGCCACAAACTGGACAGGATATTGAGGAAGGACAGCAAGCTAAAGCTGCCACCTTAACAGTAGCAAATATTGTTCCTAGTAAGAGGAAATTGCCCAAAAAGACACTTTCTAGTTTGCCAAGGAGGAAAAGTGCCAGATTGGCTTTCAAAGGCAAAAGTAAAATTTGAGAAAGTACAAAGCATGGAGGTGAATTAGCTATTATCCCTATCCAAAGCGATGATAGTGACAATGAGGCTCGCCTCCTTGAAAACCTCCTCATTCACAAAGAGGGGAAAATTGAGGTATTACAGGAAGATCTTCAAAGGGCGAGGAATTTCAACCACTTCTTGGAGGTTGAAAACAAACAAATGAAGTTTCATGCAGCTATTCATGAGGCAAGGGCAATTAAGTATAAAAAAGAGGCAGAAAAGGCGCAAGTAAGAATTGAAGAGATCATTGGCGAGTTTGATGATGAAGAGGAGGAAGACCAGCCTAGGCGGAAGAGGCCTAGGACCATCGGGCTTAGAAGAGCCTTGGAAAAGCAGAAAGCAGAAGAATAAGCTCATTTCGAAGCCTTTCCTCTCACTGCCCTCCTTGAGCAGGAAATTGAGGAAAACAAAGAAGCATGGCTTGAGAGAGCTAACCAGCATTTGGAAATGAAGCTTGAGAGGGCGAACAGGGATCTTGAGCTACAAAGAAAGAGGACTCTTTACTTTCAAAAGCTAAATCAGTTTGCCAGGCGAAAATTAAAGGTAGCACAAGAGAAATTGAAGAAGTTGAAGGAGAAGCGCCTAGCACGGAAGGAAGGGAAAAGCATATCAGCCCTTGATATTTTGGCCTCAGCTTCGGAGCATGTTGCTATGGACCCTTGAGGGTCATGCATGCCAATTTTGGGCCTTGTTCGACAACTTTTTGTTTTTTGGCATTTTTTGGGTTTTTGGTCGAAAACTCATAATTTCGCCATTTCAGTTTGGTGAGTTGTCAAGGGAGGGGAATGATACCAATGGATGCCATAATTCCATGAGCAGGTCTCCAGCGATTTTTAGGGTATTTGGAGATCATTCGCCCCCTCAAATTGGCGAAAAACACCCTCATTTTGCACGTTCTGCCCGCCATATCAGCAGTCTGCTATTTTCTAGGTTTTTTCACACAGGTACAGTTTTGGATGACTTCCGGACCTCGGATTGAGTTGGTTCTAGTTGCGCCGGAAAGTAGACATAGAGAGCTTTCCAGCAAGCCCTCATGAGCCTCATTTCGACATCGGGAAGGCTGCCTATTGCATCCAGCAAGTCAGGGGACCTTTTTCAGGCATAAATATGAAGTATTTTTGTAATTTTTGAACTCCAAAAATCTGCTTTTCCCAAATGTGCGTTAAGCTATTTTTATCATTGGGAAATGATGTAAAGTCAATATAATTTCCATTTTTAGATATTTTATGGGATATTTTGTGTTTAGATATTTTGACTTGGCCAATGGGATAGCTAGTTGCTCCATGAGGTTTTCCTCCCTCAAGCCTATTTATTCCATGGGTTTCATTGTAAATAAGGGGCTGAACTTGAGAGAAGAATTAATACATTGGTCATATGAGCTTTGAAGAATACACTTGAGTTATGATTTTTGGACTGCCTCTTGGATGCTTTTGAGGAATGATGAAGGATTGTTGATGGATTCCTTGACATGGTAGAATGGTATAGTGTTTCTTTATATGTTTTTGTCTTCTAGTTTTCATTCATAATACATATTTCTTGCTGCTATAGATCAGTAGAGATTGATTTTGAGATATGCCCATGGAGGCACCTCAAAATCCCCGAATCTTCATAGCTTGATGTTTTCTTCTTCCTTAGTTATGCTAAAGAATTCTTAGTTGCTCTTTAGTAACTTGAGGTATTGTTGCTAAGTTTTATTCATAAGTTCTATGTATGTTGAGTAGGATGTATGGTTTTCCCTACCTACCTACAAGCTGCCCATAGTTCTGTCCATAAAACTTTCTCTTTGACTGATTTGTTGATCATCTTGTTGAACCAAGGAGGCCTAGTCCCGATCTAGCCCTTTGCCTAAAACTATGAAATCTTGTTTTTCAAAGTGCCCAATGACTTAGAGACTATGTTTAGGCGTTTCGGCGTAGTTTATGAGTTGTTAGTTTGTCTTATGTGTCTTCCCCAAAGTCCGATAGCCATTTCCCGAAGTTAGAGGGTCTTATACCTCTATGTATGGCTGGAATGTTTGATTTCTATGTATTAATTAGCTCATAGTTACACTTAGCATGATTAATGGCTTGCTATTACATGTTTATGTCTGCTATTAACTAGTTACACTTGAAATCCCTTGTCTTTCACCAACTTGTTGTCCATTCAATCCATTTTGCCCAGAGATCCCTTCTACCGTGAATCAAATCGGCCCTACAGCAGCTTTACATCATCACCTCATAGCTTCCTTGACCTGTTTGACCCCATAGCCCAATTTATCTGCATCTTGTTATCCAGTTTAGTATTTGATCAGTTTTATCCCTCACAAACTTAAAAACTAAAAAAACCAAAAACACACTTCAAAACTAGCCTAATATCAGAACACCGCAAGTAAACACATCGACATCTTTTACACATATAGAGAGAGCCCTCTCTGAGTCCAGGAAGGCTAGGTCCTTGGGCTCCAAAGCTTGGTTTGATGTTACATCGTCATTTGGCTAGCCAATCGGCCAAATCACGGGACCCTAACAGATATACATACCAAGGTATTTTTAGGGGTGTCATAGTACCATCCATTAACAAATGTTGGGAATATACCCTTGGTCGATCTACTTAAACCCAAAAACTCTATCTAAAAAATACAAAAACACATCATCAGAGAGAAATTCATTTTCATTTCAGAATTCATTATTTGATTAGAAAAAAATTTCATATTGATTTCAACAAGTACTACAGTTCTAGGGGTCCCATTAATGTTACATGTTTGTGTGTAAATTTGCACAAAAATAATTAGATGTACCTTTTAAAAAGGGGGTTTTGGCTCAATTAGAATGAAGCAATAGGTAGATCATCAGTTGGTTCGCTTACTCAGATGCTTATAAAACACCATAAGCAACAAAGCCAAGTGCAGTGATTTGTTCTACCTAGTGTCGGTCCATTAGTGATACTGAGACCACACCTCTGTCAGTGAGTGGAAGATTATGAGTCTTGAGATAGAGACTCATATCCAACAGTTCCATTTCTAGATTGAGATCGAGATGCACCAGTAGCAGTTAGTTTCCTAATTCCTATGGATCCATGACCAACATCCCCATCTGTTAGATACCCACCAATAGTAGTAGATCAATTTGATTCTTCATTTGGTTCTATTTTTGATAGAATTGTATATGAAACCTATATTCTTGATTCTATTAGTGGCTCAGTAGATTGAGCTTATTGAGTGATTCAATAGAATGATAAATGTTGCTTAATATCCCTCCCACCCACGAGGATTAGAGAAGTAGAAATTGATTGCATAGTTGAATCAGTCAGTTGAGTACTAGAAACCCCACTAGTAGCACCCCACCAGTAGTGGTTGTTCCAGATCAGGACCCAAACCCAAGGCCAACTTCGGTCATGGGAAAAGTGTAGCTAGAGAAGTGGATCTAGTCGAAGGACCAGCACGTGTAGCAACACTAGTTGTGGGAAAGGCATAGAAATAGGTTTTGAAATATATGGGTCGTCAGAGGACCAACATAAAATATTGATTCAGATGTTGAAATAGACATTCCGTCGAGCAAGGTAGTTGATTTAGTTGTTTCATCCAATGATGATTTTTTTATCCAGATCACTAGGTGCTTTGCAAGTATTGTTTCTTGATCCAAAAAAACTTAAAGCCACTCCTTAATTGACTCCACCTATGTTCCGACCTTTGCCTCTATGCCACCCAATCTGCCTCCTTGGATCATAGTAGCAACAAATAGATCCAATTTTTTCATGCAAGACCACAAGGAAGAGCATTGTTCGTTAAGGTTCCACCATTTGCTGACTCAATCAATATAGGTTAGAAATTTAAGTGTGACGTCTAAGTCCTCGATGTGGAGCTCGAGTAATTAATGGGTACTTATTATAAGGTGAATATATGTGTGCACTAGTTGTTCCTAGGGTGGGTGAATATAGTTTGATGCACCATGGTCTGAGAAGAAAGAATGAGAATTTTTCCAACCGACTATAATTGTAGGGGGAGAGTTTAAGGTTTAGGTAGTGGTGCTCCAATGATAACGACACGAAGTACTTCATGAAGAGCTCTTATATGATAAGGTTTTTCCCTATGGGGGGTTAGGTCATGCCCTAAAAAGTAGTATTGTAGCATCCTATCCTTTTGAGAGACTCACTTCAGAGGGCCACCTACCGCCCAGAGAAAGATCCGATCGTGAAAAAACAATGAGATATTAATTAAAACATGAATGGTGTGTATCAACATCTGTATATTTTGAGATTTAAAAAAATCTTATAAATTGAATGATAAAAATACGTTTAACTCATCCTCCACTTTAGCTTTGCCGAGATTTGAAACCAATACTCGTCAAAATCCTTTTTTTCCAAAGGCAGCTAATAAGAGTGACTAATTTTCCTCCATATGTATAAATTAACATTAGAGACTGCACTGAAAATTGAAATAAATATGTACTAAATGCAGAGCACTTAGTAGCAATGATAAACATAGAGATTTCAGTTTAACATAACTAGCTACGAGAACCTACTAAAATTACCAAATCCATAAAATAATTCACCGTACCTCTTAATGGACTGTAATTGCAATGTACTATAGCTAAGCTAAGAGAATGCAACCATGGAATGACATAGAAGACTTGGAAAGGTTAGTGGGTTTTCCAAATATTTCTTGTCTACATATATCCAAGAACACCTTCAAAATTAATCTTTGAAATATTTGATCTTGAAAAAACAACTAGATATTAATTAAAACATGGATAGTGTGTATCAACATTTGTATATTTTGAGATTGAAATTTTTTTTATAAATTGAATGATAAAAAATATGATTAACTCATCCTCTTTTTATTCTTAGCCATCAAACATTAAACTCTTAGCCCAAATTCGGGGTGGGATACCTATTTAAGGGGTTACATGGGCAGCTTCAGTACATCCTTATATATCTCTTGCTACCTTGGCATCACTATCATCCCAAAATGATCCCACAAAATCGAAAGTGCATCTATTCTCTCTCTTAATAAAATTAAGGCGTTACGTATTTCTTCTCTATTTTGAGCGGTTTAGAGAACAAACGCACATTAAATTTGCTAAGAGATGTTGATATGCTCATAGTTGTGGGACCATTTTAGGCAGGTTATACATGGTAAAATTCTGTCAATAATAGGAGAATAAAGCATATGTGAAAGTATTCATGGCATTGAAAAACTATGTAGCTGGTTCACTTGAATGCCAATGTTCGAATCCTTCATAAGAAAAATCGTTCAAGAATTCCCTCAACATTTACCCTGCCGCTCTGACTTCTTGTACATCTGACAGAAAACTCGAGTGCATTCAGGAAAAAACGAACTAAAGGTAGGAAACCAATATTTTATTATCTCAAAAAAAAATTCTACTCTGCATTATCGCTTCCATCGATTTCTTCCTTCACATCATCATCATCCCAAAATGGTCCCATAGCTATGAGCATATCAAAATCTCTTGGAAAAAATGAATGTGCGTATTTTCTATCTAAACCACTCGAAATATAGACACAATGTCTAATTTCATCAAGAGAGAGAGAAGTCGCACGTTCGATTATGTGAAGAGAGATTGATCTAGTCATAGTAGTGGGATCATTTTGGGATGGTGGTGATTCTAAGGTAGCAAGAGATATATTAAACTCTCAGACAAACTTCTTTCTCATCATACATATCCATGTATGTTACTATCGAATGCCTTGTGCAATTTGATGCGAGGGCATCTGCTTGATTTTCATTAAATGTTATTGTAATTAGGGGGTGATGTCTTTTTAATTATTTTATAAATTATTATGCTCATTTTTAATAAATTAAGAGAGAAATATTTTAGTGTGAGGTTTATTGTAAATATTCTCTTACAATATTCTCTTCCTGATGATGAGTCTAGATCTAGACTCGAAATGTAGACAGAAAAATGACAACTGTGGATATTCCGAGTCCTACATCTGAAAAACTACACCACAGAAACCTCCAATCTAGCAATATTCTCTTAATAAATTGAAGATATGAGTGGAATTATATTTTAGGGATTAGAAATTCCTTAAATGGAACTTAGTTGAGTCAAATAAGGGATAAAGATATTTTAGGATTTGGTTGAGATTTGTGTGGAGGAAATCATGGATTCAAATTAATCCATAATTATGTATAAATATGAAGCTTGTGTGAGGATGGAGGACAGGGAGAGGCACAAAGATATAGAGAGAAATGGTGTGAGAGTTTATGTAAAGGGTCGAGAGCTGAGAGGCCCACAAATGTAATTTTAGGCAATTGGTTTGAATCTGAATTTTCTTATGTTATTATATACTCGTATTTTATTTTTGTTGGCTCTCTCTTCTTTATATATGTTTTGAGATGATTTGAATGTGGATTTTAATGAAGAATTTAATTGAGGATTCCATGTTAAGCACACGTTTTATTATGCGCAAGGATCTGTTTTATAGCAGAATCCCTACATCATTTGGTATCAAAGTTGGAAAGATGCCTGTTCTACATTTTTTTTTGACTCTACATTACATAATACAGTTTGAACGTGAAAGAAAATGCTGAGATGGTAGACAACGTAGATTGGAAATCCACTATTGTAGATTGGAATGCTGGTAGGAGCGCCAGAGCCGTGGATGTTGAATGCAGAGACTGAAGTAAAATACCGTAAAGGGAAAGCGGAAGTCGACTAAAATAGGAGTTAGCCAACGTTGAGTTGCTGAGGACGCTAGAGATAGAGCGTAGAAGAAAATCGGGCTGTTATGTATTCGTTGTTGTTCCCTACGTCAACATGCAGGCTTGCTGCGAGATTGCATGATCATCTAGAGGCTTCCACCGTGGAGATTGCGATGCGACAGTATGGAATACTGTGTCTGCGTGAACAATAGCTCTAGCCGGCATCAATTCCAATTTTGGACCTACGTTGGAAACTATACAAGTGCAAAGTTCATTCTGCCTTCATGACTGTGTTGATAATGCTTGAAATTACTGATTGGAGCAACGCAGAAGCGTCCAAAGTAGCAATTTCTCATTCGTGTGGTAACGTTTCCCTTGAATTTGTATTTATGTTGCCAATATTTTGGGGTTATGAGAGTATAACAGAAATACAAACCATTGTTTGCGTTAGTGCATGAAGAACGGTATCCATTCCTTTGTGAATCGCGTTAGTGGATAGTGAATGGTTTATTTAATTAAGTGCGCTATTGTAGCAGAGTGCAGGTGTTGTTACTGTGTGGAGTTAATGAATTGTGGAATTCCGTAGATGATGTTGTACGGTGGAGTTGGGAGGTGATGACAGTGTGAATTGGCATTCGTAACTGAATTGACAGTCTTGAAAGTGCAGTGTAAATTATGAATTCAAAATTATGTTAGCAGTCTTGTGTGTGAGAAGGAGACAACAATCGTGCCGAGGAGCGGAGTGATCCAGAGAAAGCCCACAGAGGACTATGAATCTAAAAATGTTTCAGCCTGCAACTTAAATTTTTAAGTTCCAAACACAAATGGTAATTTGTGGAAGAGTTATGTCTTTGTGACATCTACTTCTGTGCAGTAGTTCTCACACTTTTAGAGGTATCAACGCAAAGGAATGCGACGTGTGAGGGAAAACAAAGAGTCATTGCCATTGTTAATAAGGGAGGCTAGCATTGAAGAAGAATAGCACTGACCATCAATTAGTTGCTTAAATTTTTGAGTGGTATCTACATGGTACCTGTTTCCCATTCCAGATTGTGATGGTCCATTTCGATGCAGAACTGTTCATCGGAGATCACTGTGTGGCGATCATCACTCAAGGAGTCCTATCAGGAGAGGATGCAGTTATTTCAAAAAGAAAAGTGTTGTGTGAAGATCCTTGGAAGCATGTAAGAGAGGCTTTGTGGAGCAGTAAAACTGAGTTGCAATGCGAAATTGCAAATTTGAAATTCGCATAGACAGAAATGTTGTAAGCGCATTTGGAGATCTTGCTTGTAACCAGTCAATGGGCTGAGAGTAGGTTCACTCGGACAAATTATAAGGGTGCTGAAAATTGGAAAGGTATGTTAAGTAAAATTGTGGGACCGAGCATATTATATGTTGACATTTTTGGTTTTCTTAACCAAAATTGAAATTATAGATAATTATTTTTGCGGGAATGATTTATATATATGTCAACATGCTCAAAATTAAAGTGAAAATGTTTTAAATGCGGATGTATAAGGTTTTGTCACCATAGTAGTTTTAAAGGAAATTAAGTTCTGCTTAAATGAATGGAAAAGGAGAATGCGCTATCCTGGGTGATATAAACAGAAGCATGCATTTTTTATATGAGGTGGTTTATTATGCATAGTGTGGGTTCTTCGCAGTCTTGGTTGTGTCATTTTGGATCAAGGCTTGTAGTTGGAAATGGGAGAATTATTTTGATTTGTGTTTTAATATTGAAAACACAAACAAACCACAATTGCTTGATGTTGTAGAATCCTTTTTTTACCATCATGTGGCGGCGCCTAAGGAGGTGTTGTTCAAGATGGCACAATGTACGAGTTGTACATTATTCATCAAAGAGGTTGAAAACATGAATAGATTATTCTCTGTACAAAGGTGAAGAGATGTGAATTGATGTACAATTTATAATGTGCAGTTGTATGGTGCATGGAAGTGCATGAAAACTGTTTGTGCTAAGATGATGAGCGGCAGGCGAATATTCACAGTGATAAAGACGACACATAAGCGTGAAATCCAGAGAGTTGAAATTATAAAGAGAAGGTTTATTAATAACCTTGAAGGGAGCATAAGGTATGATCATTCATTTCAAAGAGGTATTTTTGAATGTTGAAAATTAAATGGTTTATTTATTTTCACCATAAAATAAATCTTGGGAAAATGGATTGCATTTCGATTTAAAGGCTTCAATATCATGTGAAGTGATAAAGGGAGATGATGTAATTGGTGACTTGTGAAATTTTATTAAAGAATGGAGTATGAGAGAGAGTAAAGATTTTACATCATGAAAATGTATTAAGGGTGGATGTTCATTGGTATGTTGTATAAATTGAATTATAATCAAAATATCCACTATCGTAATTATGGTGTCAAGCCTTGAAGTTAAATCAGATGTTAAGGTCAAATGAAAATTTGGATATCTTGAGTCAAGTTAAACAATTGAGTTATTGTACAAGAGGGTGTATTTTTCATCCAAGATGAAGAGTTGATGTAAATTCTGGAGTCAAAGAGTCGTAAGCCAAGTCAAAGGTTTGAATGTAATTGGGTGCATGATCGGCGGAGCCCGACACCCAAAGAGTTGGTCATTGTAACACAAGCATTACTAAAGTTATTGTTTGTAGCAAAGAGGAGCAAGAGAGTTGCCAGAAATGATTCCAAGACAGAGAACCAAAAGAGGTCAAGCGCAGGAAGAGAGCTTGTATTTATGAATGGAAAGTATGTAGGCTTGCTGAAAAGGGGATTGAATGAAATCCACAAGTGAACATGAAGTTCACAAAGGAGGAGAAGATGACTGATATTAGTCATTTCAGATATTCTGAGAAATACTACAGCAGAAGGAAGAAGAAGGAAAATGCCAAGGAAAATGGGATATGGAAGCAGTTGAATGATGAAGAGTATGAGCGGGAGAAAGCTAAGATAACAGTTCTCGTTGAGTTATTGATGGAATTGCTGCAGAGAAATATGAAAGACCAGAGACATGGTTAGACCATGAGGAAGAAAGTGAAGTGGCAGAGGCTACACGCAAAGAGAGAACAACAGGTAAACATACAGTTAACAGAAGAGTTGAGGAAGCTCAAGCAGATGATGAGGGTGCAATTGAGATGTGAATAATTCAGAGAGGTTGATTTGGAAATGGGAGTTTCCATTTGTGGCCCAGAACAGGGTGAAATTCTGGGTGGAGAGATCAATGAGAAAGATCTCATGAAATATTAGAATAGCTCAAAAGAATTGGAAGATATGTTAACAAGAGAAGCAGATGAGGCCATGAAGCCTTGTATTCTTAAATCTCACAATTTATGTATGTTTTCAGGATGTGTGGAAGATGGTGGATAGTCTGGTGAAACTTTCACATAGATGAATGGAACTCTTGAGGTGAAGTATGATGGAGAATGCCTTTCAGAGGAGGAAGGTACTGATTTCTTGCAGCAGAAATAATTCATAGATGAATTCCTGTTTGGTGTAAGATAGCCAGTTGAAGCTGTTATGGAGTAGAAGCATAATTAAAATGCCGAAGTGATATTCCAAGGAGGAAAACAAATGAATTTATTTAATGAAATTGATGACATAATTTTGCAATATGATGATACAAAAAATAGGATAACTCAGAAGGATTTCCAGAAGAAGAATGAAAATGTGAATGAAGGTTGTGATGAAATGTTGGAAAGTTTTCACATGGAAATAGAGTTCTTGGAAAGATGGCTCAAGGAACCTAAGGGAGAAGTGAAGCTTGTAGAACCTGATACAGAAGAGATTGCAGTTACCGTGCATGATAGGGATGAAGTGTTTTTAACATTTAGAGAGTTGAGTGAATGATTTGAATTTTCAAATAATAATGTGGTTGTATATATAGAAGGAAACATTAATAAATATGATGTCGAAATAAGATAAATTGAGCAAAAAGCATTTGGAGATGAGATGAAAGATCAAGAGCAACAAGGAAGTTACGTCCTTAGAGACATAAAGGAAACAGAAGTATTTATCCAGCAGGATAAAGATGAAAATAGCCAGCAATTCAAAAGAGGATTTACTGAAATCCAGAAGGACTATGATGGGAGATTGGTGCTTGAAGCATCAAAAGAGGCCAAGAGGTCTTGTATTTTTTAAACTAATAGTTTGTTGATGAATGCAGGTACAACAACGGATGAGAAATTTGTTACTATAGGGGCAATCAATGACTATAGTTGTGATCAAGGAGAAATTCTTGATTATTCTTCATTTCAAGAAGTTGAGTGTTCAGGGGAATAGGATATGAAAGCATCAGACAAAGAGGAATTACTCCGAGGAATTGGCAAAAGAAATTTTTGGAGAGGCTGATGGAATGTGGTTGATAGAATGAGTGATGCTGATGTACAACCAGTTCGAGATTCTTTCAGAATTTGGAGACTAGAAGAATGGGTATCAGTGTTTTTACACAAGTATGTAATTTTCGAAATAAAGATGATGTGGTATGGAAAAGAGAGAGTTACATTCAATATTATTCTGAAAATACTATTCTGGAAATTCTATGCAAAATTACAAAATGGAGTTGATACTTTAAAAGACCAACGGAAAAACAGAGTTTGGAATCCTAGAGGGAACAAGTTATTGAGAAATGTGGTTGTCGCATTATTACATAAAAGTGACAGACCTCATAGGCAGGAGTCTATGGAAACTTCTCTACATGGGGAGTTTGATGCAGGAGCATCCTGCTTGATTTTTTATTAAAATATTGTGTAATTAGGGGGTGATGTTTTTTTAACTATTTTATAAATTATTATGCTCATTTTTAATAAATTAAGAGAGAAATATTTGAGTGTGAGGTTTATTGTAAATATTATCTTAATAAATTGAGGATATGAGTGGAATTGGTTTGGGTAGATATTTTAGGGATTAGAAATTTCTGAAATGGAACTTAGTTGAGTCAAAGAACGGATGAAGATATTTTAGGCTTTGGTTGAGATTTGTGTGGAGGAAATAATGGATTCAAATTAATTCATAATTATGTATAAATATGAAGCTTGTGTGAGGATGGAGACAAAGTGAGGAATACAGAGAGAGATTGAGATAAACAGTGTGAGAGTTTTGAAAAGGCCGAGAGCCGAGAGGCCCACAAATGTAATTTCGGGCAATTGGTTTGAATCTAAATTTTCTTATGTTATTATATACCTATATTTTATTTGTGTTGGCTCTCTTCTCTTTATATATGTTTTGAGTTGAATTGAATGTGGATTTTAACGAAGAATTTAATTGAGGATTCCATGTTAAGGACGCACATGCTTTATTATGCATAAGGATCTATTTTATAGCAGAATCTCTGCATCACACTTGGGCTAGCTTATCCCTCAGTCGTATTTCAGGGTTGAACCACTTGAGAGCCAAGGTTTCCAAACAGTATTGTTAGGGTTTTGGTTTCATTCATTACTCAGATCCTCCCTTCCATGCATGGGTCGGAGAAAGAACTTATCTCTTGTGGGTAAGGCAGCATTCTTATTGCAGTTACTAGCTATTGGAGGGTGGGGGTATAGAAAACAGTGAAAAACTCTTCACCGATCTAACGTCTTTAAATGTGACCCAAAAAACAAGATAAGTAAACAAAGCCCTCACTGCATAAACCACAAAAATGCAATAAGAAGAGAGGTATACTGGGGGGTCGAGTATTTCAAATTCCAACATTTGTTATTAAATCACAAGAATTCATTTATTGCATGTCTTTCATTGGCATGTATCGAATGCAATAATCACGATAATTAACAATATCACTTTTTTTTTCAGCCACAACATTCAGAATTAAAATCTCTGTAGAAACTTCAAAAATTAGAACCATACATGATACACTATCATAATATGATGGGATATCAAACACATTGTACAACATCCATTTTCAGGAAAAAATAATAATAATAATAATAATTTGAAAAAAAATACCATATACTATCTATAACTATCTTTCTATTCTATGGAAAAGTATGTTTTTCCATTTTAAGACCAACCAAATTTCAGCGAATACCAATCAAAATAGCCATACTTTACAGGCATAGACCCACTTCCTTAAAATTATATACATTGAAATACCAAAATCAACAAAGGAACATTTTGTTCTTGACCCATCATGAATTTTGGGAAAATTAAAGATAAAGATGTGAGAGAAGGAACACTGTATATTTTGTGTGGATCAAATACAGATTATTCGAATCGTATTACACTAAGTTAGGGTAATACAAGTGATTCAAATGGTATTAGGAGGAGATGAAGGATTTTATTATAAGGAAGAGTTTTAAAGAAAATTATAATAAGAGAGGATATATAATGATATAGATATATTTTTATATATAATGATATAGGTATATATGGAAATAACGTTTACTATAATAGTATGTAAGTAAGATTGGTTTGTTGAGTAGATTGGGTTGTTCACATGAACAACAATTTCTCACTATAGAAATTAGAAAAATTAATTGTGTTGATATCAGAGCTAATAGCTATGGGTTTGCTTCTCACAATATAGCCCAGGAAATTGTGAGAGGAGTGAATTGTTTGTGGTTGCGTAGGCTGGCACAACAATATACCACATATCAAATACTACATCCATGTTGCGACCTTGATTCAAAGATGCTAGGGGGTCTGGATAGCGGAGAGGTGATGAGCAAAAATGGTTGTGTGGCTGACTGAAACTTGGTGTAGAGAACCCTCAACTATTTGCTCCTCCTCTACAAGTTTGTCCAAACTGGTCTAAATTTTCAGTTCGACTGCTGGGGAAATGGGGGGAAATGTGTGAATAAAAACTCAAGTTTATTCCACCCTAGCAATAGGAAAATTTTCCCATCCATACGACACTTCCACTGTCACAACCAACAAATTTATTACATGGGAAATGGTTTTCTCCAATGACTAGCTATATTTATCTTTAATTTTACTCAAATCCACCCAGAAGCCCATAATGGTTGCACAGATAAAAATTGAACTGTCCTGGATGCACAATGACTGTGTCCACCACAGTACTAGGATGAACATTTCCATACCTCGACCGTTGTTCTAGATATCCAAGGAACAGTCTGGTGTGATGTCTCTTCTGAGCTATTGTGAAGGAAACAAGAGGATTGTAGTTTCTGAAGTGGGTCATTTCTTCTCTGAGGGCATCTAATTCTAAGTTGAGAACCATATTGAATTGACTCTCACTGACACCATATCTGAAGAAGAGTATCCTATCAGGAAGCTTGTTGTTTTATTTGAAATAATCGCTCAGTAATTACTTAGACATCTCCACAAGCTTTTGGATGTGTTCCACCCTGTGACTTTTGTAGCTGACTCTCGTATTATAGCAATTGCACCAGGGCCAGTTGATGCTTCCAACCACTGCAGCAATGGAAGGACTCGTACTATCCCCCGATCCAGGATGATTGACATCCATGCCAATGTACATGACATGGTTGTTCCCAAATATCATTAAATGGCGAAACAAGCTATGAAGAAGAGCAACATTACTTCCACCCACTTTGGCATTCATCTTCAATGCCAAATTTTCCAAATATTTAGATGCCTGCGATTGGGTCGCCCGATCAACACATTTATTTACATGCTCAAAGAAACAACACTGTGTCACCAATCCGACATCAGTTTTAGAAATACACTTCAGATTTGTATACCCTTGACGTTTTTCCTCCATAGCAATGATAAAAATTTGTAACTACCCTTTGGCTCTTCCCTACACATCCAACAAATGTTTTTGAAGGTCTTTCATATCATTGAACAAGGACATGGGCTTATAATCCAAAATGATGGGAGATGGATTCATGGTCACTCCAACATCTCCACACCTTCTCACCAAGAAAGACGTGAAAATATGAATCATGTTGGTTAGATAAGGTGAAGGCCTATCCCAGCTGAAGCTTAGGAGGCACCATTTTTCAATCCGCCTCCCATAAAAAACATGGCTACTCATAAGGTTCCACTGTCGATTTTCCAAGGGTGGAGTTACTTTCTTATTTCAACCTCCATAATGAGCTTAAGCGTGGGAGCTTCTAGTACTCGCCCCATCATCTTTGTCATATCCCCAACCACTACCATTCCAAAGTGAGGAAGAAAGGGACCATGTCTATGTCCATCTTGACTCAGCGTAATTTGATTGATTCTCCTTTGTCTTTTATCAGAAGATGGGCATGCAATTGGACTAAAATTATTTGACTGGTAACTGTTCAAGTTATCTCGAGCGAACATTTTTTCTTCACATAGAATACAACACTCCATGGGAACATAATTCAACTTTTATTTTCTTTTTTTGATGTCTAGGCAAGGTAGCAGTTGGAAATAAGTTTTATTTTTATGCTTTCTCATAAAAAAATCCACCATAGAAACCATTGGCTGAGGGCCATTGTCCTAGGACACGGGAAATATGATTTCCCTGGTCACCTGTTTTGTCAGTCCTACTATTGTGAATTTATAACAATGTCGCATGTGGATATGTTGGGTCCCCATATTACTAGTGTAGTCCCTTATTGTTATTAGTGTAGCCCCCTTATTTTTATTTTTTTACCCCTGTAACCCCCATATTTTTATTATTGTTTACTTACATTATTATTGTTAGGTCGGCTAGGATTATGTTGTGACCCCATGGACCCCTATATATAGAAAGGAAGTTTTGTCATTTGTATCATCCAAGAATTGTTCATTCATGTAATGTATTGGAGGTTGCCCCCTCGAAGTGGCTTATTTCTAAGGCGTTGATATCTCTTTTCTTCTATTTTTGGAGCTGGTTTCACAACATTTGGTATCCGAGTTTTTGATTCTAGGGTTTTGCTGCTCCAAACAGGTCATCGTGGTATTTTCACTATAATTTTTTTTTCTACGAAGTTTCAGAAGCTGAAATTTTTAGGGTACGAAGCCGAAATCCTGAGAAACATCGTCGCAAAATTTTAGATCTTGGTTCGCAATATTTTCAGAGATATGATATGTGGAAGTTAGGTCTTTGTGCAGGCTCCTGAATTTAACCTAAACAGGTCATCGTGGAATTTTTCGCTATAATTTTTTTTTTGAGAGGATTCAAAAGTGGAAATTTGTACAAAGCGAAGCCAAAATCCTGAGGAACCGCGTGGAAAATTTTAAGATCTTGGTTTGCAATATTTTCAGAGATATGATCTATGGAAGTTAGGGATTTTTGTAGGATCCTGAATTTAACCTAAACATATCATCGTGGAATTTTCGCTATAACTTGTTTTCTGCGAGGGTTCAAAAGCTGAAATTTTTACAAAGCACAGCCAAAATCCTGAGGAACGTCATGGAAAACTTTCATAGCTTGATTCACAATATTTTCGGAGATGGGTTATGTGGAATTTAGGGTTTTTTCACGCTCCTGAATTTCATCTCAAAGAGGTGATCATGGGAAAATAGTCATAACTCTCTCTCTCTCTGAGCATTGGATTGGAATTCTGTAAAAATTAGTCACAATTACACAGACTGTAGTTTCCTATATATAAATTTCAGAGCCGAAGGAGGAAACAATGACATGTGGCATGCCGTACAAGTTCACTCTACTGAACTTGTCCATAATTAGGTCATTGTGGGAGATTGGTATAACTTTGTCTTGAAGAATCCAAATTAGGTCAGACCTCTAGCATTTGAAAGATAATTTAGAGGGCTAACTCAATGCCAAATTTTAGATATTGAAGATCTAAAATAACAGAGATAATTCAATTTCAATATAGAGCTCCTCCAAATCAAGAAAAGGGTGTGTATTTTTTTTCAAATTGCATAAGTCTTGTTTGAAAAATTAGTTTTAAGTAATTCCAAGGGCCTATTGAGCATAGATATTAGTATTGGGTTCTAAAATGCCACCTAAAAAGAATTCAATGCCCATTAATCCCTCAGAGTACTCTACTAGGACTCATGAAGATGAAGAATTTCAACATGATCTATCAAAATTACAAGAGCAAGTGCACCAAGTTTCGCTCTCACAAAAAGCAACAAATAATGAAATGGAAGTTTTGAGTAAAGGCATGGAAGCGAATATTGATGGTTTGAAGAAAGGCATGGAAGCTAATATCGATGGCATGGAAGCTGGCATGGAAGATAAGATGGATTACATGGAAGAAAAAATGAAAGACAACATAGAAAACATGAAGAATGCTCTAAAAGCAGACATGGAAGGTTTGACAAAGTTGATACAAGAAATATTTCCTAATGGTGAAAAGATAGTAGAGGAAACTCATGATGAGAACAAAATAAATGTTAATCGTGATTTCATAAACTCTAATGTTGGCAGGAAGAACCACCATATTCCAAAAATGGATATGAGGAATTTTTATGGAAAGGATCCTGTAACATGGATACTACAGATGGAGCAATATTTTGATCTCCATAATGTGCAAAACACACAAAAGGTACGCATTGCAACTTTACATTTAGAGCAAAATACATTTGTATGGTATCGATGGCTTTGCTCCCGTAAAAAAATTGTCACTTGGTCAATTTTTATAGAGAAAATGATAGCACATTATGAGGATACAAAGAGCAGCACCTTCTTTAGCCAATTGATAAATCTCAAACAAAAGGGTTTAATGGGGGAGCACATTGAGGACTTCTAAAAATTAAATATAAGGGTAACTGATATTCCATAGGAACACAGGATTGATCTCTTCATAGGTACTTTAAGGATAACATCTAACATGAAGTTCGCATTTTGGAACCTGATTCATTGGAGAAGGCATTCAAGTTAGCAAGAAAAATTGAATGTAAAATTATGGCGACAAGGAAGCCTACCACTCACTTCTATAAAGAGGGAAGTGTTGCTACTCCTAGATTTCCACAACCTACAAGGTTGACACCACAACAATTGGAAGAAAAAAGAGCAAAAGGGCTTTGCTACAGTTGTGATAGTAAATACACTAAAGGTCATAAGTGTGCTGAGAAGAAATTATTTTACATAGATTGTGAAGAGGAAGAAGAAAATGAACAAGAAGAGGATATACACTAGGAACCAGCCCTAGAAGAGGAAGAAATGAGTTCGACCATATCGTGTAATGCATTGGCAGGAATTACCACTCCTCAAACTCTCAAGATAGAAGGACATGTCAAGAAGAAAAAGGTAATAGTGTTGATTGATTCAGGTAGTACCCATAATTTTATTCATTGTAAGGTAGCCAAGGAATTGAATTGTTTCCTATACCCAACACCAGAATGTCAAGTGATGGTTGCAAATGGAGGAACTATAAATTTCTTTGGAAAATGCCATAATATCAAGATAACCATGGGGGAATATATATTTGATAGTCCAATGCTTTCCATTCCAATGGGAGGCATTGATGTTGTACTAGGATTACAATGGTTACAATCTCTGGGGACGGTAGCTTTTAACTTTCAAGAACTTTTCTTGAATTTTTTTTTAGAAGGAAATGAAATTGAATTACGGGGTATCGCAGGGAAACCGGGAAAGATAATAAGCTCCAATGTCACGACAAATCTTCTGAATAAATAAAAATGAGGCGTAATTACACAATTATGCTCACTAGAAGTTCCAACATCTAAATCGTCTATTTCTCCAGATCTCCAAAGATTCTTGGACTATCATTCCAAGGTGTTTGAAACTCCTAAATGACTCCCACCTATTTGTGATCATGATCATGCTATTAATTTGATTCCAATAACTGTTCCTTCAAACATAAGGCCTTACAGATATACTTATGTTCAAAAGAGTTAAATTGAATGTATGATTGCATACATGTTAGAGTTTGGTATAATTCAACCTAGTCAAAGTTCTTTCTCTGCTCCAGTAGTATTGGTGCACAAGAAGGATGAATCATGGCACATGTGTATAGATTATAGGGAGCTCAATAAGCTCACTATTAAATATAAATTTCCCATTCCTGTGATTGATGAATTATTGGATGAATTACATGGCGCAATTTATTTTACCAAGTTGGATCTTCGTTCAGGATATCATCAAATTAGAATGTCAACTGAAGATATTCTGAAAACAGCATTTCAAACTGATGAGGGTCATTATGAATTTTTGGTCATGCCTTTTGGCCTTACCAATGCACCTTCTACATTTCAAGGATTGATGAATTCCGTTTTCAAACCCTTCCTTAGAAAATTTGTGGTAGTATTTTTTGATGACATACTAATCTACAGCAGGTCTTGGAAGGATCGTGTTCAACATGTTGACAGGGTGCTCAAACTATTGGAGGAGAAATAATTATATGCAAAAACATCCAATTTTTTCTTTGGAGTACAGGAGGTGGAATAGCTAGGTCATATTGTATCTCACGAGGGTGTTAAGGTAGTCCATAAAAAAATTAAAGCCATTAAGGAATGGAAAGTCCCCACAACCATAAATCAGTTGTGAGGATTTCTTGGGTTAACAGGGTATTATCCCAAGTTTGTTAAGAATTATGGGAGACTAGCAGCACCTATAACAGCATTATTGAAGAAAGATGCATTTTCATGGACTCCTGAAGCAACTAAGGCCTTTGAACACCTTAAAGCGGCAATGTGCCTAGCACCGATCTTAGCTATCCAAAATTCAAAAAAACCTTTATTGTGGAATATGATGCCTCTAGAAATGGAATTAGTGTTGTTTTAATGCAAGAAGGAAGATCCATTGCTTTTTAAAGTCGTCCAATCAAGGGAAATTATTTACAGAAAGCTATTTATGAGAAGGAAATGTTGGAAATACTACATGCACTAAAGAAATGGCGACCTTACCTAATGGGAAGGCACTTCATGGTAAAAATTGATCATGATAGTCTTAAACACTTTTTGGAACAAAGACTATCTTCAGAATAGCAGAAAAAATGGGTCACAAAGATGTTGGGTTATGACTTTGAAATCATCTAAAAAAAAAGGAAGCTAAATTTTGTTGCGGATGCACTCTCAATAAAGGATGAAAAGGTGGAAGCATTGCTTTGTGAAATTTCTATTATACAACTAGATTGGATAACCGAAACAAGGGATGAATGTAAGAAGGACGAAGAAGTGTGGACACTCATTCAAAAGTTGAAGCAAGATCCTAGTACATCTGATACATTTAGTTGGAAAAATGATTCCTTATGGTACAAATATCACTTATATCTTTGTAAGAATTCCCAACTAAAACAAAATATTCTTTTGGAATTGCACACTTCTCCTTTAAGAGGACACTCGGGATTTTTTAAAACTTACCACAGGGTGAAGAAAGAATTTTTTTGGGATGGCCTTAAGTCTGATATTCAAAAGTTTGTGGCAGAATGTTTGGTTTCCAGCAAAATAAACTTGAGACAATTAAGACCCTGGGTCTTCTACAACCTTTATCCATTCCAAGTCAACATTGGGAGGAGATTTCAATGGATTTTATCACAGGTTTACCTAAGTCTGAAGGAAAGAGTTTCATCATGGTGGTAGTTGATAGAATTACCAAGTATGCACACTTTTGTGCATTATCTCATCCATTTAAAGAAATTACGGTTGCTACTGCATTTATGGAAACAATTCAAAAGCTACATGGAAATCCAAAGATTATGGTAAGCAACAGAGATACCATTTTTACTGGAAATTTTGGGACGGAATTATTTTCTTGTTTGGGTACTCAACTAGCTTATAGCTCATCTTATCATCCTCAATCTAATGGTCAAAATGAGATAGTGAAGAAATGTTTGGAAGGATATCTTTGTTGTTTTGTATCTGGTAAACGAACATAATGGGTCAAGTGGTTACCTCTGGTTGAATGGTGGTGTAACACTTCCTTCCATACTGCAGCAAAAACTACCCCATTTATGGCACTTCATGGATATCATCCATCGTCCATCTCATCATATTTAAGATAAAATTCTAAGGTGCAAGAAGTGGAAGATCACATCGAGCATCAATAGCAAGTTCTCCAACTCTTAAAGGATAACCTAAATTTGGCACAAAATCGAATGAAACAACAGGCAGATCAACATCACAGCAAGAGAAGATTTGATGTAGGAGACTGAGTAATTCTATGGCTAAAACCATATAAACAAATGTCCCTCAAGCAAGCTAAGAAGGATAATAAATTATCGTCAAAATACTATGGTCCTTACAAGGTGTTGCAAAATATTGGTACTACGGCATACAAATTGGATCTTCCTGCTTCTTCACGAGTGCATCCAATTTTCCATGTTTCATGATTAAAGAAGGTTATAGGTGACAAAATTATAGTTCAAACTATATTGCCAGAACTTGATGACGAAGGAAAAATCATATTGGAACCTAAAACAGTCACGGAAACAAGAACTCGACAGCTACGAAATCGATCAATTTCAGAGTATCTCATCAAGTGGAAGAACTTACCCACTGAAGATTCTACATGGGAGGATGATAATTTTAGAGAGAAGCATCCAGGGCTACTCAAGCATTGAGGACAACACTTTTTTGAAGGAGAGGAGCATGTTAGGTCCCCATATTACTAGTCTAGTCCCTTATTGTTATTAGTGTAGCCCCCTTATTGTTATTTTTGTACCCTTGTAACCCCCATATTGTTATTATTGTTTACTTACATTATTATTGTTAGGTCTTCTAGGATTATATTTTGACCCCATGGACCCCTATATATAGAAGGAGGTTTTGTCATTTGTATCATCCAAGAATTGTTCATTTATGTAATGTATTGGAGGTTGCCCCCTCGAAGTGGCTAATTTCTAAGTCGTTGATATCTATTTTCTTCTATTTTTGCAGCTGGTTTCATAACAATATAACTTTAATTTTCAACCCCTTGAGAGCTTTCTTTGCTTCCCTTAGCTCTAGAGCTTGCTTCTCTTTGCAGAAAATTCTACTACTTTCCCATAAATACTCAAGCTTGGGAATGCTCTTGTGAAAAACTGTTGCAAATAGGTTCACGTTCAACACCAATCCTTGAGTCATGGGCCTCAGACTTTGATAAAAAACCCCTTGAAACCACTATTTCACCGCCAATATCTCCATCTCGTTCAAATTTCTTCGGATAAAAACTTCTTCCCACTAGAGTTTGGAATTCGATTCTCATGTAATCCCTCATAAAAAAAATTCAAGCATTGCAGAAAGACCGCATTTAATTCTACATGCTTCTTACCATTGGTGTTTAGAAATTGGGCCAAAGACACTCCACTAAGATCATGCCCAGTATACTTCAGTACCACAGAAAACTCTTTGGTTGCGGCCTCTTCATATTTCAATAGTTTAACACTATATTTGCCTTCAGGAAAATGTTGTTATATATCTTTTTTTTCTATCAAAAATAACTTTAGCATTACCAAAGGCCTAGCGATTTTCTATCAGAAAAATGTTTTTAACTTCTCTTGTATCTTCTTTGGAAACCCTGCCTACTTTTACTTCCTTTTCTACTTTCCCAGGTTTTTTCTCCTTTTCCTTCTTCCCAGATTCATTATTGACTCTCTGTATATAGAATTCACAATGGAAATTTTTCACTCCCGAGTTAAAGTTAACACAGAGATGATTGGCGTAAATTCTGATAGGCCCAATGGCTCCCTTGCCTCCGTCCGGTCGATTAACGAGAACAAGAGTGGCCTTAGATTCCTATCCACTCTCCAACTTGATTTCTACTTTAATGGATCGGAATGAAACATAGCTCGAAGGCATATAGACACTGTTAAATCCCTCAGTAGACTCCTTCGAAAAAACCATTGATGTCGAGCAGTTGGCTTCAGCTGCAGGAGAATGTACTTGCGTAGGGATGGAAGGTACCCTAGAAGGCTCTTGAGTACCGATATTAAGATCCCTCATTTGGGAAGCCAGAACAATTGCAGGAATATTAGAACCTACCTCTGCCTCTTCCCTAGCCTTGGCCTTGACCCTGACCTTGGTCTTAGCCTCATTGTCAGCCTCGGCCTCTATTTCCACCTCTACCTCCACCTCTTCCGCCAAATTTTCCTCCCCGATCCATAGCCAAAGAAAAAAAAATAAACTACCGCAATCTGAAATTAAATGAAATCAATATCAAGCCTTCGCATAATGTTGTAATCTGACCTGCTCTATAATCTTCCACACTGATATAGAGGTCAAATTCTACGTTTAATTTATAATAAATGCAATGAACTTAAAACCGGAGCAGAGGGAATATTCAATATTTCAATTTCCACTGCAAGAAACCTCGAAAGCCAAGGGCGAAGAAGAGTGGAGGAGTGGTGATTCCCACGAATTAAAAATATCAGTTATAGTTACCACTTTATGTTTTGCCGAGATTTGAAACCAACACCGTTCAAATTTTTTTTTTTTTAGAGGGAGGTAATAAGATTAATTAATTTTCCTCAATATGTAAAGATTAGCATTACAGACGTATAGATTAGTATTACAGACAGCAATGCAAATTAAAATAATTATATACTCACTGTAATGCATATTGAAATAAATATATACTAAATGCAGAGTACTCAGTAGCAATGATAAATATCGAGATTTCAGTGTAACATAACTAGCTACAAGAACCTACTAAAGTTACTAGATCCATAAAATATTCATTGTACCTTTTAATGGACTTTAATTGGCATGTACTATAGCGAAGAAAAAGCAGCCATGGACTGACATAGAAGAATTGGAAATATTAGTGCATTTTCCCAATCTTTCTTGTCTAGGTATCAAAATTCTTGAAAAACCCGATCCTCTGAGGAAAAGTCGTTCCTCCTCCAATCTGTCCCAAAAGAGCTGAAAGATCTGATCCTGTGAGGCAAAGTCGTTCCTCCTCCAATCTATCCCAAAAGAGTTAAAAGATTTGATCCTCTGAGGCAAAGCCGGTCCTCCTCCAACCTATCCCAAAAGAGCTAAACTTCAAAAGACCTAAACATAGGGTTTTTTTAAACTCCTCTCACAGAGTTAAATATTTGTGAAGTGCCACAAAAATCTCTTTGGGCAAACACTAATTTTTTTTATTAGTTTTGGGTTCGGTTTAGTTAACTTGGCGGGAATTTAATTTTTTTTTTTAAGAATATTTATATTTTCAATAATAATAAAAAAAATTTATATTAAAAAAAATAAAAATATTTAATCAATTAAAAAATAATTTTAGTGTATTTTTTCAAATTAAAAGTATTTTTAATATTTATCAAGAAAATCAAAGTGGCTTTTGGATGGAGTATATTGCCAATATTTTTTAATGTTCATGTATTTGAAGGATATTGCCAATTGCGTTTAGTGTTCAAGTAATAGAATGAAGAATGATTAACCTCCTAGGAGCACAAGAGGCCATGATTATGTGACATCAATGATGAGAAATGTTATTAAAATATGCCAAAAGAGATCAAATAATATGGAAACAAATCAAAAAGTTAGGCCTCCTTACTCACCTACAATGCAGTGATGCTCCTATAAAATATAAGAAAGGTATTCACATCTCCGCACATACATATAACAAAAGGAGATGAGAAAGTTGAACGAAAATATAAATCTAAGGATATAAAAGATGTCTTTATTATTTGCTAGAAGGATATCAATCTCACACCTCACAGATTTAATTGAAGCATTCTTTTGTGGTGATAATTTAAGGAGAGGATCAAACAAAGTGTGAAGAAAGTATGATTCTCAACACTTAGATAAGCATGTGAGTGCAACATGTCACAATAGGCTTGAATACAATCCTTTCATTGCTTGCAAGCTTTTAAAATAGAATGCAACTCATTGTTATAGGTTGGGCGTCTATGAAAACCATTGACATAGAGTGCCTAGATAGGATAGACCATTAAATGATTTTGTCATGTGGGAAGTACATCAATGACATGAACAATATGCTCATAGGGTCCCTGTTGTGTATCCATTGATCGAAAAAAACTACTTTCCTGATGGGATAGAAGTGAAAATTGATAGTTGCAAAGGTATAAATAATGGCGTCAAAGGTAATATTGTTTCCATAAATAATAGAACCAGAAATAGGCTCATGAACACCATCAATATCTATTGGAGGTGATATGATGAAAGCAATAATGAATGCAAAATTTGAGTTTAATAAGATATGGCTCATCAAGATGTTGAACCATCCAATGTAAATATGGTGTTCAGTGCACCAGTGATCTATTCACATAAAAGACCTTATAAATTTGTGCTTTGGGATACGCCCAGGATTCAATAAGTAATCCAAAATGAGATGATTTGTTGCTAAGGTGATTGGTTCCATATCAAAAACCATTATGTTTAGCTCGAACATTTTAATAAATCTATAGTGATATCCTTTCGTGTCCTTAAATTGTAGCACCCTTAGACTTCTATTTTCCATCATGTATGAAAATTCAAGTAAAGCCATAAATATCATAAATGGTGGCATATAGTATACTATCCTGACAATATATACTAAAAAAATGATCTAAACATGTCAAAAATGACTGAGTAGGTATCAAATTATCATCGTAAAGAGAAAAGTAATAGAAAAATGTATTTTCAATGCAAGAAAGTGTTTGTAAGACTTCAAACAAAACTAATGCATGGATGTTAACATACCAAGATTCTAAGAATTCCCAAACCATTTTCTCATTAGATTGGCTAGCCTTACATTAATGAAAACAACCCATGATTATCTTGCTATTTCCTTTTCAAATAATGTTTTCCTAATTCTAAAAGGGCCATATACCAAAACACCTATTCAAGGACTCAGGAATAAAACCCACAAGAAATTTCAAAACAAGCTACATGAATCCATAATTTTTTGGGGATTCTTTGAGGATTCTAGCAAATGAACCTAAGTAAAACAATGCATAAGATTAGTGTATTTCTACCATTCCCAGATAATTATGTTCACTTTCACCCTTGATTTATTTTATTCTTACTACATTGCTATTAATTACTTCATTGTTTGTATTGCTCTATTTTGTTTTTTCAGGTTCGAGAGGAATAATTTAACCTCTTTTATGGTAGCTTTTATGGAAATGCAAGGTAAAATATATGTGTTTAAAGTGAAATTCTCTCCTGTCCTCTTCAAATTTCTCCACTCTCAATCAATTTCATTTTACATTTATTATTTATATATATTTTTAAAACTCATAAACACTTCCATGGGCATGGCCCTTTATTTTTTCAATGATTAGGCCCCTTATCTATGTTCTCTCACCATTTTCAAGTATTAAGGATTCATGGAAACTATATTTATATTGAGTTGCGTGGCATTGATAGCTCTAACGCTTGCAAGATTTTTATGGGTGCCTCCCATCATGCGGTGGCAGTGCAACTCCCACTGGCTCATTTTTTCTCTTTCATTTCATCCTCAACAATGGAAACCACCTTATAACATTGAATAAATAAGATTTAAATCCACCTATTAAGGAATCTAGAATGCACGTGGGAAAGACTCTAGAATGAACATAACAGTATGATAAGATTCATGGTTCTTTCCAAGGATTTTGTGAAGCTTTCTTGAGCATGGATGCTAGTTGGGATAATTTAATTCCCCCATAATTGGCTCCCATCCACAATCCCTTCCCATGAGGTTTGAACATGAGACCAATTGGGGACTAAACTCCACATAAACCAATTGGTCTACACCTTATGGGTATGATAAAAATTTACAAGCAAGGGTTGTCATACAACAAATTGGTGTTTGTCTTGACAACAACCATAAAAATAGATTATTATTTTATTATATTCATAAAATTTGAAAAACAAGTTTGTAAATATAGAAATACAAGAATTATCTAATACCTAATAGTTAAAATATAAATATAGGTGAAAAGCAACTAATCACTACCTCATAAAACAATTAAACAATTTGTAATGTTTAAAAAAAAAAAAAAATCAATCCTTTCTTTATATTTTGATAGTGAAAAATGTCATAACTCATAAAATTACAAAACTCGAAGCTCCGTCAAATTGAACAATTAAAAAAAATGAAATAACTATAGCAGAGGAAGCAACTATATTGTACATATATAACAACAAACATATGATGATGATGATCATTTCTCTACAAATACAACCAACAATAAAGGATGTTCCATAGCGTTTGTTGACATATTGATCATACAAATATAATTAGATTACAAATAAATATATAGATATGATATTTTGTTTAGATGGATGCTAATGTAGGGACTCTTTTAACCAAAATTTTAATTACAAGGTAATTTTTACATGCCAGGCCCATTTAACGCTATTAATCCTCTCTAAATTATAAAATATCATGTGTCCACCAAATGTTTGTCACAGTGACTATAACATATATTTCAAGATTTTTAAAACAACAACTATTATATATTTCATGCCTCCCGGGAATATCAATGGTGGTTTCCAAGATTGAGGAGATTGTGTTTGTGAACGACACTTCTTCCATGACAGCTCATCCTCTCTTTTAAGTACCACAGGTACTAGATGCATATTGTTATTTTGTGCAAAATATTCATGAAAACCTTGATTAGCATGCAAATAAAGAAAAAATTTCTTCCTCAAACAAACATATATACATTTTCAATAGATATTGAAAAAGAAATCATTTTGGAAGTATTATACTTCATTTCCGTTAGGGTATGCTTGATTCCCTCTTCGTGAAGGGAATTTATTATAATGAAGTCGGGAAGATATGCCCTGAGTCTGTCTCTCCATGCACGCCATAGTGAATCACACATGATTTGGACACAAACAAATCATTGTACATTTCAGTAATGTGTAATTATTTTCAATGCTAATCCAAAAGCCTATTGCTATAAATTAAGGTTATCAAGGGGTGGAGGTTAAGCACTCATGGTTGCATGAATCTTGAACCATTAACTCTATCATGTGCTTTCATTTCCATATTTCCTCGAATTTTATCCATCATGCCCAAAAGGAAATGTCAAATGAAATTTCATCATATCTTTTCTCTCGTAATATTTATATAAAAGGAAAAATAAGAGCAGGGATTGAATAACGCACACTAGGAAAAAAAACTTAAGCTATATTATTATCTTTGGATGCTTCCTAGAAGTGTCATCGTTTTAAATATATTTATGAGATGTGGGGCTTTCCAATGGCTAGGTGAATGCATTACCTAGTGTCCTAAAACAACCAAGATTACGAGGAAGAGTGAAGAGGAATTAGAAAGTGCTTACCATTCCAATTACAATGCCTCTAGAAATACTGAGAATTGTCTATGGTGTGTGGATATTACTCCTCATTACAACAGTATTCTTCATAATCATAGAGGTTTTTATACTTACCCATTACTTAAATCTATATCCTGCAAATTTCCAACAAATTTTGAATTTACAAATCCAATGATCTCAAAAAATGTTTATTTTAGATTGAATTCTGGCCATAGTGTCGTTAAAGGTCTGACTTAGGGAAATTTTTTGATTTACAAACTAAGGTTACTTTTTCATGACTTCACAAAATAAGGTTGAAGCCTATTTCTCAACTGCCAATCTAGCCTAGATGAACTAGATGGCCTATTTTTCAATCTGGATTGATTGAACTTCCATCAACTAGCAATCCAGCCTAGATGAAATTGTTGGAAAAATACTGAGAGGGAGGGGGGGGGGGGGGTGGTGAATCAGTATTTAGAATTTATAAAATAAATTCAGCCTTTTTCTTTGAGCAGATTTCCATACGCAGTTTTTATGAACTGAACTAGCGTATGCATGCGGAAATATAGAAGGAAACTAGTGTATACTGATTTACCTTTCAGATTTAGAGAATTTCTCAGGAACAATATTTTAAACAGATTTATCAGTTATGAATAAATCAGAAGTTATGAGAATTAATCAACAATAAAAAGCATCACACACATGAACACCAATATTTAAGGTGGAAACCCAATTCGGGAGAAAACCACCGTTGCTGGCGTCTTTGTATTCAATCTTTATTATATAGAAAACCTTTTACAACATTGTACTGATGCAGAATTATACCAGTACGCAGGCTTCTACCTGCACAAGGCTGCAACCTTCTCTCGTTTTCCAGCTGCAACTGGAAGGGAGCTCCAACCCCCTGATCTCGTTTACCAGCCTCTCCTGGAAGGGAGCTTCGACCCCCTGATTTCAACACTAGCTTCTACTGGCTGAAAGCTTATATTTCCATACTAAAGGCTTCAACCCTCAGACCCACTACAGACCATGTTTCATCAATTTTCATACTGGATCTAAACAGCTTCAACACAACCCCTTAACATTAACAACCATACTTTGCCAAAACTTCAATCAAAACAGTAAGACCACTGTAACCAGAATATCAGAAATAACCCAGACTTCAGAGTAGATAATTAGATACATATTCAACTTTGAACAACCATTAATTCAGGTACCATACGTTGTTTCTCTTTATGTAACCCGTGTTTATACACGTCTTTCTTCACACCAACCTACGTATGCTTCAGTGCATGCTAGTTTTATATTCTTGAAATAATACGCGACTTTTCTTCACAGTTTCCGCATATACACGCGCTTTTCTTTTCACCAACTAGCGTATTCTTCCTTTAAGAATCTGTTTAGACTCATATTCAGATATGAAACTTTCAATTCAGACAATCTATCAGCAATGCAGAATTGTTTAGATAGTCACTCATCCTTCATCATGTTTTCTCAATCAGTGATCAGATTTGTTCATTATCAAATCAGCAACATACTCCATATTCAATCAACCCAGAACTTCAAGAAGACTTCATTGACCGACAGCAGAGATAAAACAGAAATCACAGAAGTAATATCTGTAAATAAGCTTCAGGAACCCTAACTTCCATACGCGCTTTTTATTAAGAGAATCCGCGTATACATGCGCTTTTACCAAGACAAACTAGCGTATAGATCTGTAAATGGTAGACTTTGCAGAATATACCAGATCTATAAACTTACCCAGATTTCTTCATTATCATCAGCAGATTTGCGCCAGTTCTTCATCATTTCTTTTGCAGATCAGCCTAGAGATTTATCATTTCTAGATCTAGAGATCTTGAACCTTCATCATATCCATGGGTGCATCATAAATTTAGATCTATCATAAACAAATTTCATCCATTCCATGCAGATATACTTCAGAGTGAAGTATCCATTCAATACCCAGACACATGCACACCCTTGCACTATGATCTTCTTCTCCTTATATAGATTTAGCCTTTGTCAATACCATGAGTCAAAACCACTCAACCGTTGATGGTATTCCTGGACGGGATCAAATAGATAATCTAGCGCTCAATACAGTGGGCCAATACCATGGTAATTCCCCTAGGTATCATAGTTTTTAGACCGCAAAATGCATACGCGACTTGGAGCGTTCGTATCTGCATGTATACGCGATTTCTCTTCAAACTAGCTACGTATATACTAGTCCTGAATGTATACGCGGGTTTCCTTCACAAAAGTAGTGTATACATTGTGACATATTATATTTATCATTTCTCTGGCACTTACTGAAATTCCTTTTTCTGCTGCTTCTGAACTGATCTGTAGATACATCATTTTTACATCTTTAACAAATAGGTTGCTATCAAAACGCAACTCATCAAGTAGGTTTCCATCAAGGATAACACATTGCATCATATTGCCAACAGAAATTAAATGCCCTAAAATACAATTTACAAGACTTCTCCAAAATCCCCCTATTACATTGAAAATAATAGACTTTATGAAAAAATACATCTACAAGATATTACTAGCTTTCAAGAATCAAAATCTATTAATAAACTAAAAATAAAAACAATCTCTATTTTTTCACGTGGAATTTGGAAGTACATGAGCCAAATTCCCCTAAATCTGGGTTTGATTCTTAGGTGTCTAACCTCCTCAAAACCTTAAACTGCCATGCATTTTTCCCCTAAAAATTTGCCAACTTCCCTTTAGATAAGGAAATCACTGGAACCTATGAGGCGTCGTGTGGTGGCCTTCGGTTAGGCCATGTGGCAACTTCCCATTAGGCCACCAAAATACACTGCAACAAATAAAATTCGACCAACTCACACTTCAGTATCAAAATTGCAAATTTCCATTCCGGAGTGACACAATTAAAAATTACTAACATAAATGACTAATTCATATACTTCTTGTACTTATTATTTTGTCATATTTTTCTTCTTTGACTATAGTAGTCATTTACGTTAATCATTATTAATTTTGTCACTTATCTAGTCATATATTTTAATCCTCGACTAAATTAGTCATTTTGGTTAGATGCTTTTAGTTTGGTCACTTATTATCTAGTCATATATTTTATCCCTAAACTAAATTAGTCATTTAAGTTAGTCATTTTTAGTTCGGTCACTTAAAATTGCTCAAATTTAGTAGTAATTCACTTGAAATAATTGTGGTGACTAACTTTTTTAGTAACCTAGTCACTAATTTCATAATTTTCTACTAATGTAATTGTTGAACTTTGGTGGCCTTGTCTATAGTGGCGAATGCATAGGCTCCTGCAAACTGAGTAAAAAAGAGTTAGATCTTGAGAAGGATCTACTTGTGAATCTTTCCAAACCACTTCCATAGGGACATCTCCAAGAACAAGGATTTGAGAATGTTTTGTTCTCCTCCTTTTCCTCTGCCTTCTCATGACAGATTTATATCTGGGACTATAAAATATATCTAAGGGCAGAATTTCTTCAATTTTCAATACAATATTTGAGGTAGGGTAGGCTGGGATGAATTCCACTTATTCTTTGTTAACTGATTTGTCAGTTGACCCAACACTGAATGGGTTCTAAATTTCCATTTCTCATTGATGATCTATGATCACCATTTCCTGGTCTCCTTGAAGTTTTTGAATAAACTCCTTCCAAACATCATTTAAACCACTTGGAAAATGTAGATCTTTGGCTTGCACTTTAGCACAATTATCTTCTTATTTTTTAATAAGGACTTCAGTATCCTTAGGTGGTTGCTCCTTTTCCTACTCTTTCTGTTGATTTTCCTTCTATAATAAGGGTTGGGATACCTCTAGGATGTTTAAAGAAATCCCTTCCAATATTTTATTTCTGTAATCCTTGAACTTTGAAAGCTATTGACGATTGAGGCATGATACTGCTAGTTTCTGAACTAAAAAATAAGTTTCGACTGACTCAAACAAGTCATAAAAATCATCATATTCATGCAGAAATGGTATGATTTTCACTTGAATTGTGAAATCATTGGAAACTTGGTTTGGGTCAAATTGTCTTATTGAAATTGTAAAAAACTTCAAGCGTTGAATTTGATTGACCTCTAAGCCTGCATGCTTATAGTTTTATAACGCATAGACACCAAAGTGAATAGGAAAATAGGGCCACGAAGCTTTCTTTGCTTCCTTCAAAAACTTATTCAATCCATTACCAACAGTTTGATAAGTGATTTCTCTTGCGAGAATCTTATCCGGGACATACAATGGTAAGACATGTGTTCAAGCCAAGCTTTTGAAGACTCTGAAATAAGTAAACAATTCTTCACCGAACCATTTTCCAATGGAGGAGAAGTCTGCTTGAGCTTCCTTGGATAATCTAGGGGACTTATCATTGAATACAACTTGAAATAATGGGAGCATAACTCCATGGCAGATTTTGTATAAATGGGTTTCATATTTTAATTCCCATAAAATATTATGACAAACATGAATCAAAGGAGGGTCTTGGGTAGTCCATTTCCAACCCATGGTTGGAAAATCTGAGGTAAAAAATAGAGCATCCATAATATAAGCACTCATGTAAAATGGTGGAATTATTTTGAATGAAATGGAATGATTCTTTCTATATTTGAGAATCTGGGTGGCGATATTATTGGACAAAATGGTTCCCAAGTTCATGATATAGGAATTTGTAACTGCTTCCATGAGGGGGACCCATTCAACTGAGAATTTAGTGTTATCAGGTTGGTCGAAGAGTCTTTACATCATTTCAGCAATATAAAAATAGGGACTAGAAAGGGAATTAGTGGAATACATACCCTTATCATCATTCTAATGCTTGTTTGGGTTGTTCCTCCACTACTTGATGGGATTCAAATTTAGTCCATTCTCCTTGGCGAATTGTGCTAGAAATTATTTATCGTAGACCTTCTCCAAGTATGGAATGTGATACATTATCTTTAAATATTCAGCTTTGAAAGATCCTTTCATTGTTCCTCTGCTTCTCAAGAAATTTCTATCTCCAATATTGATATTGTCGATTATTCATTTTACCATATCATTATATGGAAAATTTTTGGGGCGTGCGGCAATCCGATGTAGAAAAGAGTTGGCAACCTCTTCTATAGTAGTTTATGAAGAATCAGAAGCATCTGCAGTAACTTCTATTTCAACCTTGTGGGGTTTCTCATCTTTAAATAACTTGTACATTGCTTCCTAGGAGGAATAACCACTCTCTGATGTGCATGTCTTGTCTATGAACAAGGGGAGCATCTTTGTTACTTCACTAGCAGTAGTGTAGGATTTTTGGGTACCATTTCTTTTTTGGATTTTTTCATAGCCTTTGACATTTCTAAAGAGATTTTCTTATTTGGACTTGCCTGCGAACAATCAAGAATGATAAGTAGAAAAGGGGAAATCTTGTTTAAAATGGGAAAGTACTATAATAATGGAAATAATGATGGAATGAAACTTGGCACGTGGATAATCCATAAATTCAATACTTTTGTGTTCAAATCATTTTCAGAGGCATGAGCTGTTAAAATTTTTTAAGTTATGACATTAATGGAAATCATGGGTTGATGTGCCTGCAAAATCATTCAAGCATTTAAACGATATATTTTTCGCATCGCAGACGTTATTCACGTGTGAACCTTTTTAGAATGTTGATTAGCTACTTTCACCAATTTCAATATCGCAACTGAAATTTCAGTGGAAATGAATAATGGGCAGAAGTGGTCATGTAGCGAAATAGCGACACAATGGAGTATATCGCATCAGGGAAATGTGAAGGATGCTTTAAATATTGCCATGATAAAATTGTGATATGCGGTTTGCGATACTTACATGGAGGCAGTGGGTCCCGCGGTTTTTTTCTCATGGAATATCATTCGGGAAAATCCTTTTTCCTTTATTAAAGTGCTATTTCATATTTCACGTCACAAATCATTTAGAGTAGATTTTAGAAGCCATATGCCTTTCATGCGATCTTGCGATTTTGTGACTGCGATTTACTTTCATGTTTTCTTAACATTCTTTTCTTAAGTGTCTTTTAAAATAAAACTCAATGTTTTTAACCCATTTAATTCATATTTCTATTTTAATTAATGACTTAAGAGTTTTATTTGTTTTAGTCAAAATTTTTTAAATGGGTCCCCATTATTTTCCAAGGTAACTATTCTAAAATAATAGGGGTTGTTGAATAGCACAACACAGCTATGCAGGAAAAACACAGTATTAGGAAATGGTGTGTATTGTTTACAGTTCATATTTCTAGTGACAAAGGGAAGGATGTTGAGGAAGTTGAAGTCTTAAAGAGGTATATGTTTTTGCAGTGGTTTCAGGATGTGTTTCCAGTAGATATTTCAGGGTTACCACCTCATAGGGAAGTGGACTTTTCTATTGAGTTGATGCCAGGAGTAGCACCGACATCCAAGTCACCTTATAGGATGAACATAAAGTACACCAGTCAAAAGGTCCCCCTTTAGGTTATAGAAGCAATCAAGGTGGATCCTGAAATGGATCAACACGTTTTATGGGTCCATACTAGTTGTAACCTCTGAATGGAGTCAAACTCCAAGGCTTGAAATGGTGATTCCTGGTTAGATTCCATCCAGGGATGGAAATTGTCTATACTTGTATGCGGCTATGGGTCCATACTAGTTGTAACCTCTGAATGGAATCAAACTCCGAGGCTTGACCTGGTGATTCCTGGTTAGATGCCATCTATTTCAGGATCCACCTTGATTGCTTCTATAACCTAAAGGGGGACCTTTTTATTGGTGTCTTACTAATGCTCCAGCTACTTTCATGTGTTTGATGAATAGTGTGTTGCATCTTTATCTGGAAAATTTTGTGACAGTATTCATTGATGACATACTAATATATTCTAATAATGAGGAAGAGCATGTAGAACACATCAGAAATGTTAATATTTTTGACAAAGGATCAGTTATATGCCAGTTTTAGTAAGTGCAGTTTCTTTCAGATAGAAGTTCATTACTTGGGACATGTTTTTCCAAGGAAGGTATAGCAGTGGACCTGAAAAAAATCATAACTATCATGGAGTGGCCAACTCCTAGAAATGTATATGAGGTCATATCATTCATGGGAGTACCTGGTTACTATATGAGGTTCATCGAGAACTTCACATGGATTTCCTATCTCATTACATCTTTTCAAAGAAAAGGAAAGAAGTTTGAATGGATTGAGGAATGTGCAACTAGTTTAGAGTAGTTGAAGTAGTTGCTTACAAAGTCTTTGGTTTTGAATATTGTAGATCCTAAAAAAGTGTCTGTGGTATGTACAGATTCTTGCAAGAGGGGACTTGGTGGAGCCTTGATGTAGGAAGGACAGGTGGTATTAAATGAGTCAAGAAAGTTGAATGAGCACGAGTAGAACTATGTGACTCATGATATCTAGTTGGAAGTTATCATTCATGTGTTGAAAATGTGGAGACATTATCTTCTTTGCATGAGGTTAATCTTGATGAGTGATCATATTGGGTTGAGGTACTTATTTGATTAACCTAATTTTAATTCCAAAAAATCTATATGGTTAGCTACTCTTAGTGATTTTGACTTCGAGAACAAGTAAATTAAGGGAAAGGAGAACAGAGTTGTATATGCTCTTAGTATAATATTTTAGATGCATCAAATTGAAGTAGTTAGATCTTATGCAACATATTTGCAGGAGTGGATCTTGTAGGCAGGACAACATGATGACATGTATTAGCAATTGAGGCAGAGGTTACAACAGCAAGATGAAGGTAATAGGTATGAGGAGTATCACCTCACTGAATATGGCTTGGTTAGATTCAGGAATAGGATTTATGTGTCAAATAACAGTGAGTTCAAAAATATTATCTTGAGGGAGTTTCATGTTAATTCATATTCAAGTCACCAGAGATATCAGAAGACACTGGAAAAAGTTAAGAAATTGTATCAATGGTCAAACTTGAAGAAAGAGGTGGTTGATTTTGTCGTTAGATGTTTGGATTGTCATCAGGTAAAAGTAGAGTGTAAGCATCTAGGTAGTCTATTGCAGCCAATTTTGGTTCCAGAGTGGAAATGGGAGTTCATTTCCATGGATTTCATTATATATTTTTCGAGGACATCGAAGCAGCATGATTCTATTAAGGTTGTGTTTGAAAGGTTAAGTAAGGTAGTTCATTTCATTGCAGTAAGTCTACGAATTCAACTAGTGATACAACTCATATTTTCATCGGGGAGATATATTGCATGATGCTCCTAAGAAGATTGTTTCTGAAAGATATGCCAAGTTCACTTCCAAGTTTTGGAAGGAGTTTTTTTCAGGTTTGGGGATATATTTGGGCTTCACTACATCTTATCATCCACAGACAAAAGAGCATATAGAGAGGGTTAACAAGATTCTTGACGGCATGTTGAGGATGTATGTCATGCATCAATAGCAGAAGTGGGAAGAGTATTTTACACAAGTAGAGTTTTCATATAACAATGGGTATCAAGAGTCCTTGAAGATGAGTCCATTTGAGGCTCTTTACGAGTGGAGTTGTAATACTCCTATCAGTTGGAGTGATCAAATGAACAGGGTATTGATTGGACCGGATATGTTGGCAGAGATGGAACAAGAAATATGGGCTATCAAGAGGAATCTAAAGGTAGCACAAGATAAGCAGAAGAGTTATGCAAATAAGCACAATGTATTTAAGGAGTTTCAGGTTGGAGAACATGTGTAATTGTGAATCAATCCCAAGCAGAGCTCCTTGAGGATTGAGTCAAGTGCCAAGTTGGCACCTCAATATTGAGGGCCTTTTGAGATCCTTGAGACGATTGGACCAATGGCCTATATACTTTCACTACCTCCGACAATGAAATTCCATGATGTTTTTCGTGGGTCATTACTTAAGAATTATGTCCAGGATTTTGATCATGTGATTGACTGGTTTGTATAGAAGGTGAAATCAAAGGGAGAATTTCAGCTAGAACTACAATGTATATTGTAGTGGAAATAACTCATGCTCCGAAACTGAGAAATCAAGAAAGTTAAAGTGCAATGGAAGAACTTTGGACCCGATGAAGCGCCATGGGAGATGGTTGATCAGATGTGGACTTTATATCTTTCATTATATGTTGGTTCAAGCAAATGAGTTTTTGGTATATTTATCCATATATATGGATGTTGTTGTAGATGTCACAATGATTTGTGTTATAAATATCTAATAAGTGGTACGATTTTCATGTATATTATGTTGGTCATGGTTTACAATTGTTGGTCATTGTAAATACTACATCGAGTTATGTTATAAAGCTCCATGGGCAGTATGTTTTGTTTTCAATGGTTTTTTGGTCATAGTTGTCATAGAACACCGAGGAAAGTGCTACCCCAATGGGGAGGGGTTTGTAACAACCCCTGTTTGATTTTCCATGTCAAAAAAATAAGACAAAGGTCATGGGACACGTTTTCCAAGATGAATTTGGGAAAAACATAGTGATGGGTATCACGTGTGATTAATTAATGGCTATGGAAATTGGAAACGTAATTGGAAACAACAAAGAGGAAATATTTGGCATTTAAGTATGAAAATAAATGAAAAATAGAGAAATCCCCCAGGTGTGCAGCTTGTTGGCCAGCGAATGCAGTGCTAAGGCATTCATGTCGTTGTGCGGGTCACAAGTTCAAACCTCGACTCCCCGTGTGATGTTGCTTGGGGGTGATGGAGTTGCACCAGGAGTTTATAGTGGCAGTCGTCGGGGATCAACCTTGTGTCACACGAGTACTGTTGAATTTCCATGATCTTAGGTCTAGGATATAATATTAAAATATCTAACACTACCAAACCAAGAATCTCAACAAATATACTTAGCAAAACAAAAAATAAAATGCAGTAAACCAATCACATGCACAATAAGAACAATAAAAAAATATATGTAACCCAACTTCACTATATTATCAGCATATAATACAATATTTTAGGGCTCTTGTACAAAGGATAATGGCCCTCAATCATCCACAAGTACAAGAATACAAGATACAATGAAAATATCGCTACTCTAGTGCACAATCACAACCTTTATGTCATATCTCGTCATGTCAATCCTTTTCTTATGTTCTTCTCTCTAGTTTCCCATTAGTACATCAAGAGAAAACACATAGAGACTTCAGAAGGGATGCCACCTATCACTGTTTCAAGTCACTTCTGATAAAATGAACACGCGTTTATCCAATCTGCTCCTCTAGGCTGGCCAAAACCTGAGCTCTTCAATATTCCTTCTAGTAGTCTACTAGTCCATCAATGTACTACACATTAGGCTTCAATATTCACCCAACCTTCAGTTGTCAAGCTCTGTATATGACTACTTGTCAAAGGATAATTAGGGTCACCAACACACTTCCCTCAAACAAACCAATGATGCCCAATACCTTTGTCACAAATTCACAGTGAAATATGCTCCTAGTTAGGGTTTTTTAACACCTAAGACCACCCTAACACATTTCTCCCACATGTCGCATATTTTCCACACTTTTACACCACCCAACTAGAAATGATTCAACATAATATCAACACAAACATACCTCAAGTATGGTACAATACTGTTGTAGGGTCGGCTATCTAGTTTGGGTTTGACTGCATTCCACGTCAGCCCACTTCAATACCTCTTCTCTGCCTCCTAACAGTTGCAAATTAGATCCTTTTACCCCTATTCCTTCTTGCGACTTTCCAGACCCAATTAATAGTCCTAAACTTCCCTTACAACACCATGTTCTAGGGTCATTAGACCTGCATCCTCCTTCAGGATACTTGCTTGGTTTGCAGCCTAAATAATAGTGGTAATATCTCTCCTAAAACACACAAAAAAACTCTTGTTATCATGCCGAGACCATGTGGTTGACTTTTGTCATGAACTCAGACCTATTACAAAGTAATTTCCCACACTTCAAGCCCATATCTAGCCCTTAGTGTTGTGGCTCCCCTCCTATATCTCCTCGGACTAGCTGCACATGTACAGTCACCCAAAAAAAACCCTTATTTCGTCGTCCTCCTTCTATAACTCGGTTGCCCAAAATGTTTATCTTCTATGAATGTTTCACATTTGGATGAGTAAAAATTTTCTCCCTCGCCTTCTATTTATACACATAAGAAGGGCTCAATTAATAAACATGTCTTTTGGACAAATCACTACAAGCCTAAGTGACTTGAATTGCCAAAAAATCATTGAAAACTTAAAAATTCATATCTCGTAAAGGACATATCGTGTTTCGATGATTATCAAAGCATTGGATTGTCCTCGCCACCATCTATCATCTCGATCCACCACATGTCCAAAAATTCTCCATGGTTTTGGCCCAAACATCGATGGGTGAAAAAAACCAATCTTGGGTTCCAAGCCCACAAGTGAATCGTGTGGTGCTCCACCCTCCAAACCCTAAACCCTAGGGCTTGGAGTACTTCCCAAGCTAACCAAAAAGAGACAATCCCTCTTAGCGAGGGAGGTACTTCCAAGACTAGAAATTAACTCATCATCATCATCACTACTCACAACACTCGCCCAACTCCTGGTGCTCAGAACTACAACAATCCTTGTAGTATGAACTATGCCTCTCTCAGATGCGTCGATGTCACTGGAAGCATCCTGCTTCTTATTATTCTCCTGGAATTTCTTCCATTCTCTCCATGATTCCTTCTTGGCAGTTATAGGATCACCCTTTCTCCCCACTAACCACGTGATATTCTTGGGCTGCAAAGTCTCCCTCTGAATAGGCAAACTCCCTCTAGAACTCGACTCCCTCTGAGCCTCTGGAACTTGGACCTCCTTTTTTGGAACATGTACCTGCTCCTCTGAAGCTTGTACCTACACTTGCTTCTTTGGAACCTGCAACTGGTCCTCCTACTACTTTCCATGATCCATAGGCATGCTCATCAGCCTGTATAGACCATGCTCTCTAAATCTAAGCACGATACCTATTAAGCTATAGCCTTTGGGACTGATTCTTTCCTTCCCAACCTAAACAAGACCTCAAACCCATTCTTTTCAATCATCAAGAAAAATATCACGCTATATCTGGGTCCCAGTTAAACACTACATCTTATACTTGCATCACCCATCCAGTCTCCATATTGAATGGCACAACTCCCAATCCTCGGATCTCCTTCTGACTCTTGTGGCCCAATGCCATGTGCAACTTCAAGTTCCATTCACCTAGAGCCTCTAAAACTCTTGTGACACTCTCATATTTTTTTCCATGCCACTGTCCATGTACCATCCATCCTCATCGATAGTACCTTGCAAAAAATGAGAGATCATAGCAAATTCCTCCTCCTCCAATATCCTAGTGAGAGAAATTATCTCAACAAAAGTGGCAACACCGGTGACCTGCTTCCATTTCTTCTTCTCGTCATCTCCCATATTCTTCATTGGAAATCTTAAAGAAACACTTAATCTTACTCAAGTCCTTATTCTACTTACCCTTCATTTATGTTTCAAGTTTCACTTCATCATCTTCCCTTTTTCTTGTCTCACAACTCATCCTGAATGAATTCATCCCAAGACCTATTCCATTTTGGAAACGTGTCCCTAACAACTATCCCCTTAATGAATTTCTTACACTTTGGAGTAAACCCTTTCAAGTCAATCCTCACCATATCAGTATCTGAAATAGTCACATTGATAGAAGCAAGCTCATCTTTGACCTAATACAACCTTGTTAGATACGAAGTCACTCCTTCACCCTGCAACATCTTGGTGGACTTAAACTTGTCCTCCAATACTAGTACTCAGTTCTCGTTCTTATTCTGGAACAAATTCTGAAGATCCACCCACATCTCATGAGCGGAGTTCTTCCCGGAAAATATGTGGCATTAGGGAGTCCTTCACACCATCTAGGATGATCAATATCTCCTTCGTATTCAATTCTTCGTACATTTCCAGCTCCTTAGGGTTAGTCGGCTTCTTGATGGCTTTCTCAGCAAAATCCCATATCATGTTGACCTGTAAGACCAACTTGATCCTTTCCTTCCAAGGACTATAATTAGACAACCCTTCCAACTTGTCCTCATACCAAAGACCAACCTGCAACTTCGACATTGTAGTGAGCCCTTCACCTACAACTGACCAACTCCCTCTTAAGTTTTACTTCGTTTGTACACTTATTTTGATTCATTGTCTCTAAAAGTAGATCAGGCATGCTTTGATACCATGTTGAATTTCCACAATCATGGGTCTAGGATAGAATGTAAAAACTCTGACACTACCAAACCAAGAATCTCAACAAAGCTACTTAGCACAGCGGAACAATACAATGCAGTAAACCAATCACGTGCACAATAAGAATAATACAAAAATATATGTAACCCAACTTTTTTATATTATCAACATATAATACAACAATCTAGGGATCCCATAAAAGGGATAATGGCCCTCAAATATCCAAGTACAAGAATACAATATACAATGAAAATATCGTTGCTCCAGTGCACAATCATAGCCTTTATGTCGTATCTCATCTTGTTGGTCCTTCGCTTCCGTTATGCTCTCTAGATGCTCCTTAGTCCATCAAGAGACAGCACATAGAGTCTGTAGGAGGGATTCCACCTATCACTACTACAATTCGCTTTTGCTACAATGAACATGGGTTGATCCAATATTCCCCTCTAGGCTGGACAATGCCTGAGCTCTTCAATCTTCCTTCTAGCAGTCCACTAGTCCATTAATGTACTACACATTAGGTTTCAATCTTCACCCAACCTTCAGCTGTCAATCTCTCTTTATGATTTATTTTCAAGGGCTACTTTGGGTCACCAATATGTTGCCCTCCAACAAACCAAGGATGCCCAATAACTCTGTCAAAACTTCCATGTGAAATTTTCTCCTAGTTAAGGATTCTTAACACCCAATACAACCCTAAAACATGCCTCCCATAGGTTTTATATTTTTCCACACTTGGAGACCACCCACGTAGCAATGATTCAACATAATATCAACACAAACATATTGTTTTCACTAAGTTGGTACAGATGGGCTGCTCCATTAGACAACCTAGAGTAACTCTTTCAAACCAACTTCTAGCTGAAAATTAGCCTTTTCACCCTGAGAGGGCTCTCTCAAAGATATTGATAATATTATGTAAATGAATCTCATGGATGGCTAACTCTAACAAAAGTGTTTTAAGTGTGTTCTTTTGCAGGTGAAAAATGTATAGAATTCACTACCATTGGGCTTATGGAGTCAGTGTTAAGAAACTTAGTGACATGGTTCTTCTTGTGGAAGCTGAGGCATATAGATGCTTTTATGAAAAGGAAATACACACAAATACACAGTAATTTAATTCTTTAAGGAAGTTATAGAATGATGTACATGAATTCTAAGTAATCAAACATCAAATTACTGAAGGAAAAATAACAAGATACATACAACAAGTGCTCATTAAAACATTAGATGAATCTCAGGTGAAGAAAGAGCCAACAACCACTGTATATTACTAATCAGAAAATGTTTACAATAGTAGTAGTGTAAATAACAACATTCAACCCTATATTCTTAAATATTGTGCCTATGAAAAGGCTTCAGCCTCTTTACATTGGATCTACCTACATGGCTATATCATTGAGTCCCTTTGCTGACACCTATCTTAAGAATAAGAAAATTACATGGAAATAAAACTAGCAGCTACTAACTTTAGGACTTAGAGACCTACTAAGACTCTACTACCTATTTATTACATCAACCAACTGAAAATACTGCATATTTACATCAAAGGATAGTCATGTGCTTGGGTGGAACTAGCCATGACCAAGAACATAATTTCCCCCACTAAGTTAGGAGACTAGGCTTCCTACATTTAAGGAGGTGGTGTCATGATAAGTGATGATTGTCTTCATGATGAGCTGGTGGACTGAAAAACCTTGTCGAAGACCATGCCTCCACCAAAATATTCCTCTGATACTCTTTAATATTTCCACGTGGCTAGCTTGCCTCCAATAGACCATCAAAACACAAAAATTCTACAAAAACTTGCTCATTGCATAATCATGGGAGTTAAGGCAAGTTTGTAGCGAAAGTTTGTAGCAAATTGATTTCACCTATCTTTGCCACCTGTTAGATCTCTTTTCTGATTTGGAACTATTTTTTAAGTCAAATGAGCTAAATACAAATTTTTACCCACCTTGATTTTGACCATATCTATGATTTTAAACAAAAATACACGTACAGCAAGTGCATAGTGAATTCTGGACTTCAAGCCTGAGATATCTTGTGAACTTGCCTAATTGGCAGCAAACTTGAAAATTATGATTTCACTCTTCAAAATTTTCCTATGGCTATGTAATATGATAATATGAAGCATGATAAGGAAAACCTGGTTCAAAATACCTCTTACCCTCCTCAAGAAGCAGCATTTTCATCTTCAGCAAGTTCATGTTGGGAAAAATACTGAGAGGGGGGGGGTGAATCAGTATTTAGGGCAAACTAAAACTTTTTACTTTTTCATGCTCTAAAACCCATACGCTACTTTCCTTTAGTAAACTCGCGTATACACGCGGATATCCTTCTTACAACTCGCATATTAGCAGAGATCTAAATATGCAGATATTTATTAACTTAGTTCTTTGCAATATTCATTCATTTGATGTTAAGTTATCAGTAAACATGTGCAGGAACAACAGAATAAACCATCACACAAAGCATCACACATGAACACTAGGATTTTTAGGTGGAAACCCAAGTCGGGAGAAAACCACCGCTGCAATTGCTCAGCCTTCAATATTTTATTATAGAGAAAACATCTTACAACATATGTGATGGTGCAGACTCCTACCAGCATGCAGGCACCCACCTGCGCTTGTTTACCAGCCTCTCCTGGAAGGGAGATCCAACCCCTTGACTCGTTTACCAGCCTCTCCTGGAAGGGAGCTACGACCCCCTGATCTCATTTACCAGCCTCTCCTGGAAGGGAGCTACAACCCCCTGACTGAAGGCTACAACCCTCAGCACCTCTATGGACCACGTTTCATCAATTTTCACACTGGATCCAAAGCTTCCTTTAGGACACCACTTACAGACCACGTTTCATTATATTTTCAGACTGGACCCACTCCATACATTTAAGCTCAATCATACATCAAACTGAAACTTATCAATTCAGACAACCCAGAACTGTAGAATACATCATTCACAGATAGCAGTAACACAGCAGAACAGATCAGACATTTCATACCCCTTGCTTCAGCAAACCCTAGTTTTCATACGCGCTTTCCTTTCACTGATGTCGCGTATATACGCGCTTCCGTTCACATAAACCAGCGTATACTTCTGTACATATTACAGAGCTAATTTCATTGCGCATACGCGCTTTCTCTTCAGCGAAGCCACGTATATACGCGCTTCCTCTTCGGCGAACTAGCGTATGATTCTTCAGACTTTTATGTCATTGCAATTCTTCACAACAGATACATCACTTCAGATTTTACCCTTTACCTCAGACAGATGTTCGCCTCATCACAGATCTAATCATTCCATAAACGGATCTAGAAAATACAAGAACATTTCAGATCTAGATCCCCTTCTTCATCATTGGTGCATCATACATTCAGATCTATCATTCAACTGTAACCCTTTCCATTCAGATCTACTTCAGAGAGAAGTATTCATTCAAGCTCAGACATCTTGCACCCACACCTATGATTTGCACAATGAATTTCTTCTCCTTATATAGGTTTACCCTTTTTCAATACCATGAGCCGAAACCACATTACTTCCGATGGTATTCCTGGACGGGGTCATTTAGACGAATCATTACCCAATACAATGGGTCAATACCATGGTGGTTACCCCTGGTTTTGCACTTTTTGAGCGCTTTTTCCCATACGCGACTTGGCACGTACTTAACCGCGTGCATACGCAACTTCTCCTAGACAAATCCGCGTATTCCTTGAAACATACTCTTTTCATCATGGATCTAGCACATATTGAATTCCTTTCTTCATTACCTTCTGTACTCTCTGTAGATACATCAGATTTACATCATTTAACACGTTTATCAAGACATATTCTATCAAGCACAACTTCATCAAGTAGGTTGCCATCATCTTCATCAAGTGGGTTGCCATTCAAGGACAACACTCTATCAAGTGGGTTGTTCATCAAGGGCAACACTCAGCATCATATTGCCAACAAACATCATATCACATCAGATTTACATCATTTACCAAGTCCATCAAGTCAAGAATAACTTCATCAGGTGGATTTCCATCAAGGACAACACATGCCAACAATCTCACGTCTTCATCTTCATTAAGTGGGTTGCCATCAAGGACAACACTCTGCATCATATTGCCAACAATCTCCCCCTTTGGACTTGATGGCAACCACGATGGTGTTTGGTTACCACAACAGATAGGTACATTAAGAATACCATGACACCATGTCACTCTCCCCATTCTTGACACCATTATCTTCATTCAAACACCATGTCACTCTCCCCCTTTGACATCAAGGGAAAAGGGCGGATCAAAAACCAACATACTCTCCCCCTTTTCTCCTCATGTGGAAGAAGCGTTCTGCAGATCTGATATATACTGAAGTGACCAAGCTCCCCCTGATTTCATGCTGAATCTTCAAACATAATTTCCAATGGAGTACATGACTCTATGAATTTCCTATCACCAATGACTCATACTTACATCAAAGATCCATCCAAGTGGATTTACATATGAGACTCAACTACCCAACCAAGTGGGTTTACAAAATTTGACTCAGCTACCCAACCAAGTGGGTTTACAAATTTATCAAGTCCTTACATGACTGAATATTACAATTTTACATCATGGGTCTCAACAAGACCTTTTCATCAAAATACAAATATGACCATTTATGACCAAGACCAGAAAAACCTCAAGAGAGATCATATATAAGAACCACCATAATGCCAACAATGCATTAAGACTAGGGCTCCCCCTAAAAATGTGCATCCGAACATCCTTTACATATGACTAAGGCTCCCCCTTAGTTTGTGCATCCTGAACACTTTCACCAACAAATCATCAAGGCATCTTTATCAAAACATTAGAAATAGAATTATGAGAACTGGAACACCACCAGAGATACCAAACAGCACTGCAGTTGTGCTGAAGAGAGCTGACCCCAAACAGAAATTTGTCAGCAATCAGACATACGCAGTTTTCTGTGCATGAACTCGTGTATATACGCGACTGTGTATCAGGAAATCTGCGTATCCAATACCATCTTCTATACTTTAACCAGATGTGATCCTCTGTGAGAAAAAGACAGTGTTCAGCTTCTTTCTAAGATATTTGAATGCTTCCCTGGAATACAGATAGATAGAACAGAGTAGTTGTGTCTTCAAGCGTCATCCAATGGTTGTAGCATAAGTACATTAGTAACCAAGCCTTCAGATTCTTTGCAGCATCAATACATTCTTTCCAAGAGAAATTATCATACCATAACAACGTCTTCAAATATGTGTCAATCATCCATGTGGTCCAATGTCACCATGATCTTTAAGATTTAACATGAAGTAACATATGTAGGGAAAAGATCTCAACCATAGTAACAAACTCTGCATGATCTATTCTTATTTCTAAATCAAACGACTTCCAACTCATCCATGTGTGAGCACAAAAGATACTTTTCAGCAAACAGGGCTCAAAATCTCATCATAATAAACCATATACCAAGTCATCATATTTTGAGCATGAGTATCACAATAACCAAAGAATAAGCAGTCATAGTGCCAACAATGCAATCATTAGTATTCAACCTGCTGCTCCCCCTGAACCAGTGCTCCTCCTTAACTTGTGCAACCTGAATACGTTCATCAGCAAGTCACCAGCAACAATCTCTGCATGAACTATCCTTATCTCCAAATTATAAAACTTTCATCTCAGCAACGAATACTCTTTATCAAAAAGCAAACAGGACTCATCCATAATTTAGAACTGAGCAACTAAGCTGATACTGAGTTAATAATACAGTTATTAACAATCAGACTGATGCTCCCCCTGAACCTCTGCTCCAGATCTTCAGCTATCATATAAATTCTCTTATCATTAATGCATACGCGACTGTGTCTGCTAGAACTCGCGTGTATACGCGACTTTTGTTCATAGAACCCGCGTATGGAAATTGAAGCATAGAAATTTTTCACATTCCTTCATCTCACCCTGAACTTGTACTTCCTGTACCTGTCTTCTTCATATCAGATGCTCTGTCAGAAATACATATAACCAGAAAAATCAAATCAACCATGAGAGTTATCATACATTGCTCCCCCTGTGACGATACATTACTAAATCTCATAATGTATCCCACATCATTCCTGCAGCCAATAAGAGAAGTAAGCTTCAGAAGCGGATGACTGCAGTAGGGTCATAATTCCCTATGTTTCTGATTGGTCCTCCTTCTTTTTCCAAATTTGCTTGAACTTCCTAACTGTGTGCTGAAAATTGTCCACTTTCTCAGATCTGTTCAACCTGCATTTCTTTTCTACATGTCCATACTTGTTACAAGAATAACATCTCATGTGTCCAGAGAAATAAGCATAAGAATCATAATGAGTATTTGTAATCTTCCTCCTTTAACAATCAGCTGCTTTATGTCCATACTTGTTACAGGAAAAAAAATATCCCTTGAAAAAACCAGAGTAAGATCTATTTGTTTGAGGCTGAAATGATCTGCTCCTGCAATTTGCTGCAATATGCCCATAGTTATGACATTTAAAGCATTCAACATTATTGACTGATTTCCTTTGAGATTTCATCATTGTTGGTTGACCTTTTGTCTCTTTCAACACTTCAGGTTTTACATTGACATCCTCTGAATTTTTAGCACTTCCTTGTGAGCTAGATTCTCCTTTAACGGTTTCATGGAAACCAAGACCAAGTTTGATAGCAGGAGACCTTTGATTACTCAGAATATTGTCCAAGATATTAGTACTATCTTGAAACCTCAAAAGTTTAATCTTTTCTTCTAATTTACCTTTGAGAATGTTTACCTCAACCTCCAAGGCTTGACATTGCTTTGTCATGCTTTCTTCTTTCCTTCTTCCATATTCTACTTGATCCTTCAGATTTAGAATCTCTTCTTTCAACCAATTTTCGTTTTCTTCACATGTTTGTTGTAGCTCTTCATTCTTATTATTTGATTTTTCCAGATCTTCTTTGAGAGAGATGATTTCTGTTTCAAGGCCTTCCTTTTCAAATGGTTGTAGAGATTCCTCATTCTTCTTACTTGATGCTTCAAGATCTAATTTCAGAGATATGTTTTCTGCTTCAAGTCCTGCATTCTTCTTATTTGATTTATCCAGGTCTTCCTTGAGGGAGATGATTTCTGCTTCAAGTTTTTCACCTTGATTGGTTGCATGAGCGTACAATCCTTGATACTTGTCTATCTGTCCATTTAGTGTTTCAATCTTTTCATTCATCCTAGAGATCACATCTTTGTAGATAGATTCCTTCCTTTAAAATTGATACCAATCATTACTTCCATCATTTTCTTCTAGACTTTTACTCTCCTTAGATGATGTTTTCTGATCTTCAACTTTAATCTTGACATCTTCTTCTAGATCCATATTGTTACTTTCACTATCTTTGCCTTTACATATACAGGTAAGTGAAATACAAGAACAACGATCAATACCTGTTTCATCTTCTTCACTTTCTGCTATACATGATTTCTGAGGTATCTCCTTTCCTTGAGTAGCCTTCTTCTTTTGCTTCTTTGCCATGAGCACTTGTAGAGCTTGGTCGGAATCTTCTTCATCTTCACTGGACACTTCATCATCATCTTCATTTGCATAATAACTCTTCCTTTTTCCAAATTGTTTCCCTTTACCATGTTTATCTCTATAAGGACATTTAGCAGCATAGTGACCAACTCTTCCACAATCAAAACATTTGAAGGGAAGTTTACCTTTGAATCTTCCAGTACCTAGTTGGAGTTTTCTCACAAAATTCGCTTCTTCTTCTTTGGATATATAGCTGGATTCTTTGACAACTTCCTTCTCTTTTCCTTTTGCAGATGCCTTAAAAACATTTTCTTTGATTTGAGAAGGACCTCCTTGTCTCATTTCAAAAGCATTCAGAATACCATGTAATTGAACAATAGTAAGAGTTTGCAGATCTTGCCTTTCTTCAAAAGCTGAAACTTTAGAGTCAAATTTTGAAGTCAAGGATCTTAAGACTTTTTCCACCAAAGTAGTATCAGTTATGGTTTCACCCAAATTTCTCATTCGATTTACAATATCATCCAGACGTAAGAAGAAATGGGCAATGCTCTCATCACTATGCATCTTCAAATTTTCATATTCAATTCTAAGAGTTTGAAGTTTTGCACTTTTTACCTTTGTGTCTCCTTCATAGCTTAGAATGATTTTGTCCCATATTTCTTTTGCTGAATGTAGCTGCATCACTTTAGCAAATTCTGATTCAGACATGCTTCCTAACAAGACATTCATTGCTTTGGCATTGATTTCATACTTCTTCCTTTCTGCTGCATCAGTAGGAATACTTGCTGGGTATTGATAACCTTCTTCCACGATTGCCCATACATCTGCACCAAGACTTTGCAGATATGCTTTTGTTCGTACCTTCCAGAATATCAGATTGCTTCCATTGAATAGAGGTGGATTTAGAGACATTACTCCTTCAAGACTTCCCATTGCGACGGATCTCCTTCAAGCGATCAAGCTTCTGCAGAAGGACCTGCTCTCATACCAATTGTTGGGAAAAATACTGAGAGGGGGGGGGGGGTGAATCAGTATTTAGGGCAAACTAAAACTTTTTAATTTTTCATGCTCTAAAACCCATACGCTACTTTCCTTTAGTAAACTCACGTATACACACGGATATCCTTCATACAACTCGCGTATTAGCAGAGATCTAAATATGCAGATATTTATTAACTTAGTTCTTTGCAATATTCATTCATCTGATGTTAAGTTATCATTAAACATGTGCAGGAACAATAGAATAAACCATCACACAAAGCATCACACATGAACACCAGGATTTTTAGGTGGAAATCCAAGTCGGGAGAAAACCACCGCTGCAGTTGCTCAGCCTTCAATATTTTATTATAGAGAAAACATCTTACAACATATGTGCTGGTGCAGACTCCTACCAGCACGCAGGCACCCACCTGCGCTCGTTTACCGGCCTCTCCTGGAAGGGAGCTCCAACCCCCTGACTCGTTTACCAGCCTCTCCTGGAAGGGAGCTACGACCCCCCGATCTCGTTTACCAGCCTCACCTGGAAGGGAGCTACAACCCCCTGACTGAAGGCTACAACCCTCAGCACCTCTATGGACCACGTTTCATCAATTTTCACACTGGATCCAAAGCTTCCACTAGGACACCACTTGCAAGCCACGTTTCATCATATTTTCAGACTGGACCCTTTCCATACTTTTAAATTTTATCATACATCAAGCGGGCTTTGCTCAGTTCGGACAACCCCGGAAGCGCAAGAATACATCATTCACGGATAGCAGTAATACAATAGAACGGATGAGGACATTTCTTCACCCCTTGTCCTTGCTTGACCAAACCCTAGTTTTCATACGCGCTTTCCTTTCACTGATGTCGCGTATATACGCGCTTCCGTTCACATAAACCAGCATATACTTCTGTACATATTACAGAGCTAATTTCATTGCGCATACACGCTTTCTCTTCAGCGAAGATGCGTATATACGCGCTTCCTCTGCGGCGAACTAGCATATGGTTCTTCAGACATTTAGGTCATTTCAATTCTTCAGAATAGATACATCACACAGATTTAACCCTTTACTTTAGACAGATGTTCGCCATATCTCAGATCTAATCATTCCATAAACAGATCTAGCAAATACAGATACATTTTAGATCTAGATATCCCGCTTCATCATTTCTTCATAGGTGCATCATAGATTCAGATCTATCATCAAACCTTTACCCTTTCTATACAGATATACTTCATAGAGAAGTATTCATTCAAGCTACGGTTGTCTTGCTCCACACTCATGATTTGCACAATGAATTTCTTCTCTTTATATAGGTTTACCCTTTTTCAATACCATGAGCCAAAACCACATTACATTCGATGGTATTCCTGGACGGGGTCATTTAGACGAATCATTACCCAATACAATGGGTCAATACCATGGTGGTTACCCCTGGTTTTGCACTTTTTGAGCGCTTTTTCCCATACGCGACTTGGCACGTACTTAATCGCGTGCATACGCGACTTCTCCTAGACAAATCCACGTATTCCTTGAAACATACTCTTTTCATCATGGATCTAACACATATTGAATTCCTTTCTTCATTACCTTCTGTAATCTCTGTAGATACATCAGATTTACTTCATCAAGAACATATTCTATCAAGCACAACTTCATCAAGTAAGTTGCCATCTTCTTCATCAAGTGGGTTGCCATTCAATGACAACACTCAGCATCATATTGCTAACTAACATCATTTCACATCAGATTTACATCATTTACCAAGTCCATTAGGTCAAGAATAACTTCATCAGGTGGATTGCCATCAAGGACAACACATGCCAACACTCTCATGTCTTCATCTTCATTAAGTGGGTTGCCATCAAGGACAAAACTCTGCATCATATTGCCAACAGTTCATCCACAAATAAAAATGGAGTTGTTTTTTTTTTTTTTTTTCTGAAACTTAGGGCCCAGAAATGATCTCTTATCTATGGATCATTGATATTTGTTGCAAAACGAAAGGATTTTTTTGTAAATTAGTTCATGTTGAAGATAAAACTCTCTTGGTTTTTTAAACACCATCTCTAGCTGTCCGGAATCTGCATTTGAAAAACATGTCTAAAACGAGAAAAAAACGCACTCTAAAAATAGAGCCCAAAGACATATTCGAATCTCCCAATTTGTAGAACCTGTAAGAAAAGTGAGACAGTTTAATTTTATTTGATCTGTTTTTGACAATAACCTCTATTAGTTTTTAGGAATTCATCTATGTTTTCCCAGAAAATTCGCTTGAATTTGACTGCTCAATTAGTCAAAAAAATACAAAAATCCTCTTGTAACTTCTGACAAAATCTCATGCAACCAGCTTTGATGAAGGCCTCTGCAACACTAGGGTCTTCCATGACCAGTTTTAGGTCCATAGGTTCATGCTTGACCACTAAACCTCCATTTTTGGTGTTCTTATATGTTTCCATCTCCTCCAAAACAATGTTGCCTTCTTTGAAAGTTGACACCTGCAAAAAGTGTATATGACAGCAAGTTGTTTGTTGAAAAATGGTGTAAACTAACCTATGACAACAGTTAGAGCTATACTTAGAAAAAATGTAAAAGGTGGAAAAATAATCTAATAGGGATTGATTAGGCTCGAATATGCCGCCAGAGCTTAGGTATGAAAAAAAAGGGAAAAAGTCGTGAGACAAAATGATGAGGTGGTGTGATGACCATGCCCGACACACATTTAATAATTATTAAAAATAGGTAAACATTTAATGGAAACTTAACCTCTACCCTCTCATAATGTGACAACTCATCAATATCTGAACTGTTTTCAAAAAACATGAGTTTGTAGTGAATTCAGTTAGAAAGTTGGCAGATTTTCTACGAACTTGTCAAGTGAGTTCGTAGCGAAAATCACCTGTTTTGCATAGAATTCACTGCAGGCTTAGGAAAAAACATACAAATGGATAAAAACTATTTTTAAACCAATGCATGTATATTTTTATGGATTTCTATGGATTTTACCCTGATGACATGACCAATGGACTATTCAATAATTGGGATAATGAACAATTCATGAGTTTTCATCAATTTCATGAACTAATTTGACAAGATAATGAAACCTATGCTAAATGACCTTCCTAACTAAAAAATGAAATTTTATTGGTGATAACAATGGCTCCACTAGGTATGGTGTGCCCCTGTGGTACAGCAAAGAACTTGTAGTTCCAATGCCTCTCTTGAAAAACTGAAATTTTCTAAAATTGATGAAGACTTCGCCAAGATCTTATAGCCTTCTCCTTGGGCTCAAGCTTGATGATGAAAACTACAATCCAAGATGAAAACTAATTTTTTACATGCTCAAAAGATGCTCCAAATACTTGAGCTTATTCACACACACCCTACCTACCCTAACAGTTGCAATCTTCATGCTTGATTCAAGCGACACGAAACCTCCAATAAAGCCAGTCAATGAGCTGATATGATACCTAAACTCCTTGACCGTGCTTAAACCAAATTCAAACTAAATACTGTAATGACAAAGGAAATAGAAAATGGGTCTAATTTTCATAGTGAAACATAATAGAAAAGTTGAACTATAGAACTCTTCCATGTAGTCAACTATGAGATCATAGAAGACATAGTTTTTTTGGTGATTTTTGAGACATTCTTCCTCAATCTCAAAAGAAAAAGGTAGCACCACCTTCTCTTTGTATTTTGGCATGAAAAAACTTTCAAAACACTGATCCTGACCATGAAGACTATAGGACTAAGTTTTATCTTCTAAAACTTCAATGTCTTTCTCAATGTTCTTAGCAAATTCATCCAAAAATTGAATCTTATCTTCTGACTTGAACTCAAATGACTTTAAATAAGAAGACAAGGCTAAAGAAAAATTTTCATCCACTTCCTCATTAGTGTGATCATTGTTCCATTTCTTAAAACCTTGAATGGAAAGAGAGTCTACCACCAACTCTGTTTTTTCCATCCATGTTTCCAAAAAGATAAGCCAAAAATCTGCAAATGACTTAATAGATCTTACAGGAAAACTTTCAATCCATTGTCCATATTTCCCTTGAAATGAATCATAGAAAAATCTGATGAAAATATCTTCATGTCCGACTCTAAGAATCTCAGTAAAGTCATGAAAATTTGATATATGTTTTAAGGTTAAACTCAAATCTTCTCCATTAAATTTTGGACCATTCCTTAAAAAATATGCATCCTTGGGAAAAATATTTGGGAAACCATAAATTTTTGAAAATTCCACACATGCATACCTTGAAACAAGAATGGCAGCATTTGAGTTCCTCATAAGTCCAGTGGAGTCACCATGAAGCTACGGATTTTTGAATTCTTCAACAATGGAGTCGCCAAGGTAGAATGCAGCCTCGAAATCTCTGAACTCCTGCTACCTCCAAGAGTTCAGCATTTTTTTTTGAGAAAAAACTTCGTGAAATGTGTCTTCAAACTCCCGGCAGATGCACCAAAATGTTATCACTATGTTGATACATATGGGCTGCTCCACCAGACAACCTAGAGTAACTCTTTCAAACCAACTTATAGCTGAAAATTAGCCTTTTCAGCCTAAGAGGGCTCTCCCAAATATATTGATAATATTATGTAAATGAAGCTCACAAATGGCTAACTCTGACAAAAAAAAAAATTGTGTGAGTTTGCAGGTGAAAAATTTATAGAATTCACTACCATTTGGCTTATGGAGTCAGTGTTAAGAAACTCAGTGACATGGTTCTTCTTGTGGAAGCTGAGGCATATAGATGTTTTTATGAAAAGGAAATACACATGGATACACGGTAGTTTAATGATTGAAGGAAGTTAGAGCATGATGTACATAAATTCTAAGTAATCAAACATCAAAGTCATGAAGGAAAAATAACAAGATACATAGGGCAAGTGCTCATGAAAACATCAGATGAATCTCATGTGAAGAAAGAGCCTACAACCATTGTATATTACTGATCAAAAAATGTTTACAATAGTAGTAGTGTAAACAACATCATTCAACCTTCTATTCTTCGATATTGTGCCTATTAATAGGCTTCAGCCTCTTTACATTGGATCTACCTACACTGTTAGATCATCGAGACCCTTTGTTGACACATATCTTAACAATAAAAAAATTACATGGAAATAAAACTGACAGCTGCTAACTTTAGGACTTAGACACCTACTAGGACTCTATTCCCTATTTATTACTTCAACCAACCGAAAAGACTAAATATTTACATCGAAGATAGTCATGTGCTTGGGTGGCACTGACCATGACCAAGAACATAATTTCCCCCACTAAGTTAGGAGACTTGTCTTCCTACTTTTAAGGAGGTGGTATCATGATAAATGATGGTTTTCTTCATGATGAGTTGGTGGACTGAACAACCTTGTCAAAGACCATGCCTCCACCAAAATATTCCTCTAATACTCTTTATTCTTTCCACGTGGCTAGCTTGCCTCTAATAGACAATCAAAACTCAAAAATGCTACAAAAACTTGCTCGCTACAGAAATAGGGGAGTTAAGGCAAGTTTTTAGCAAATTGATTTCACCTATCTCTGCCACATGTTAGCTCTCTTTACTGATTTGGAATTGTTTGTTAAGTCAAAAGAGCTAAATACAAATTTTTACCCGCCTTGATTTTGACCATATCTGTGATTTTAAACAAAAATACACCTACAGTAGTACAAAATAGCTAATTAGTTACTAAGAAAATGACTAAATTTTGCATATAAATGACCATTTTTCAATCGGTGACCAGTAGCAGCTAATTTACAGTATCTTATAACGCAACCAAATTTTAGTCATTTTTATCTTAGTCATTAATTTGCTGTCTCAATTTCATTATCTAGTAGTATATTTAGTCATTAATTTGGTCATTAATTTAGTCATTGATTTGGTCATTAATTGTCACAATTAATGACCAAATATACAATAAAATATATTACTATATTATCACCTGAAATAAGCAATTAATGACCAAAGAAATATGACCAAAATTTTGGTCGCATTATAAGATATTGTAAATTAGATACATGACCAAAGAAATATAACTAAATGTTAATCGTGTTCTAAGATACTCTAAATTAGCTACTAATAGTCGTATATATGCAAAATTTAGTCGTCATTTTTAATAAAAAATTTATCATTTGCAGTAGTCATTTATCTTTTTTTGGTAGTTTCATTTTCATTATATAAACAACTAATTTAGTAGTTTATATTCATTTCATTTTCTTTCATTAATAATCATTATAAACAACTAATTTAGTCATATTCATTTTATTTGTGTTCATCATTAGTCAATATAAACTACTAATTTAGTAGTTTTAGATTGATTTTATGTGTTTATTATTAATCAACATAAATTAATTAGTTTGATTTTGCAACTAAAAAAAAAAAATCATACAATGTGCATGTTTATCTAATATAAAAACGCAAATTTACATATGTTAATTACAATACTAAACAATATCAAGTGCAACTATAAATAATTTCAACCAAATAAATTATATTATATGAAATTTCAAGTATTACAATATGAGTTTCCAACTTAATATTGGTTGGACTAAAATTTACCCATGAAATGTTGTTTCATTACTTCAAAACATTATCATTGTGTTTCCAATGCATTGCAGATGAATTCACCAACTCTGAATACTTGTCAACCATCAGTCTCTATGTGTGTTTCTTATGCGGGAGGTTGACTCTAAGGGTATCACTAGATTGATTCTCTTCTATCTCTCTCTTTTTTTGGTTGTCGCTCCAGTATAATTGTTCTCCTCTTTCTTCAATTCTTTCTTCTTACCATCAACATTGAGTTCATTTTCTGAAGAATAAAAATACAGTGTAGAGTGTAAGACATGAAAGATGATTAACACTAGAATATAAAATAAAATAGACTATAAAGTATGTATATGACATATACCTCAACATCAGCAATGTCAAAACCATTTTTCCCCATAAAAGCAAGAAACTTGATCAAGTTTTTTTTAGTTGGGCGATAGTGGCCACTATGTAGCCACATGACCTGTATAAACAAACAAAAATTTGTCACCATAGAAAATAACACCTTAGTAGCTTAGTATTCAACCTTCATGGAAAGCTTAGGAACAATCATGTCAAACAAGTTACATGTTAAAAAGCTCAAGTTGTAGATAACTTGTGAAAACAAACAATCTGAGATGTGATGTTTAATCCTTGTCATTTTATTCACAACAAAATTTTATTCTCTAACACATGAACTTGGTCAAGTATATAAACAACATGTTCTCAAATATCAACATGAAAGTAAAATTTTCTAATAGTCATGAAAATATTTTAACACAAAACAACTAAAAAGATTTCAATCAATATCGTGAAATACTAATTTCATCTTCAATCTTTGGTTGTTGTTTAAATAGACATGATACAGAGTATTTTCAATTTTATTTTTAAAAGAGAAATAAAATAAATTAAATGCTCAAAATAAAATCCAACAATAAATATAAGATATCCTCGAATGGATATTGCAATTATATATATATATATATATATATATATATATATATATATATATATATATATATATATATATATATATATATATATATATATATATATATATATATATAATTTACCTTTCCATCGATGTCTTGTCTGGCATTCCTAAAACTTTTTCTTGCCCAAACTAACCAATGAGGTGAAATAATCACAACATTAAAAACCATAGAAATCCCTACTAGAAACATTTCCAAAGTCGATGGCTTGAGTGCCTAAAGGATCTCCAACAACAAATGAATCATATCCAATCCATGCTCTGCATTGTCTCCCCCGCCCTTTTCCCAATCACATTTCCTGTAACCTACTAACACGAGAGTCAGGTAACAATCAAATGAATGCATTGACATTTGTTTTTATCTTTTATATATATAAACTTTGAGTCTAAAAATATTTTAACACAAAAAAACTATAATACTAATATTATCTTCAATTTTTGAATGTTTTTTAAATGGATATGATACCAAGTATGTTCAATTTTATAGTTAAAAGACAAAACAAAATCAAAGTAAAAGTTCAAAATGATTGCAATGATCCCTTTAGATGACATTTAATTCGTTGTCTCTTAAGGTTTCAAGGTGGCATTGACAAACTTAGTCGATTACTTTACCTATACCTTTCTCTACCATCTTTTTTCCAAGGGAAATGGGAATTTCCATGATGTGAATGTCATTAAGTTAGGTCCCTATATTACTAGTATAGTCCCTTATTGTTATTATTGTACCCCTGTAACCCCCATATTGCTATTATGTTTCCCTTAAATTATTATTGTTAGGTCAGCTAGGATTACATTGTGGCCCCATGGACTCCTATATATAGAAAGGAGGTTTTATATTTTGAATCATCCAAGATTTTTTCATTCATGTAATATATTGGAGGTTGCTCCCTCGAATTGGCTTATTTCTAAGGCATTGATATCTCTTTTCTTCTATTTTTGGAGCTGCTTTCACAACATTTGGTATCAAAGCTTTGAATTCTAGGGTTTTCGCTGCTCCAAATTGGCCATCGTGGAATTTTCGCTATAAATTTTTTCTATGAAGGTTCAGAAGCTGAAATTTTTAGAGTGTGAAGCAGAAATCCTGAGGAACATCATCGCAACATTTCAGAGCTTGGTTTGAAATATTTTTGGAGATATGATCTATGGAAGCTAGGGCTGTTTGCAAGCTCCTGAATTTAACCTAAACAGGTCATCACGGAATTGTCGCTATAAATTTTTTTTAGGAACAATCAGAAGCTGAAATTTTTAGAGAGCGAAGCCGAAATCCTAAGGAACATTTTCAATAAATTTCAGAGCTTGGTTCACAATATTTTTGGAGAAATTATCTGTGGAAGTTAGGTCTGTTTCAGGCTCTTGAATTTCATCTCAAAGAGGTTATTGTGGGAAAATCTTCATAAATCTCTCTTTGCACATCGGATTGGGATTCTGTAAAAATTGGCTGCAAGTACATGAACTGTCGTTTCTTTTCTATCAATTTCAGAGCCAAAGGAGGAAAAAGTGACACGTGGCAAGTCGTACAAGTTCGTTCTACTGAACTAGTCCATAATTGGATCATTGTTGGGAGATTGGACATAACTTTGCCTTGAAGAATCCAAATCAGGTCAGACTGTGACATTTGAAAGAAGCTTCATAGGGCTACTACAAGGTTGAATTTCAGTTATTTAGGATTCTCAATTATTGAGATAATTCAATTTCAATATAGAGCTCCTCAAAATCAAGTAAAAGGTGTGTATTGTTTTTCCCGAATTGCATAAGTCTTGTTTGAAGAATCAAGTTGAATTGATTCCAAGGGCATATTGTAGATCAGATATCAGTATTGGATTCTAAAATGGCCCCTAAAAATAATTCAACACCCATTAAGTCTTTATAAGGCTCTACTATGACTCAAGAAGACGAAGAATGGCAACATGACATATCAAAATTACAAGAGAAAGTGCAACAAATTTCACTCTCGCAAAGAGCAACAAAAAATGACATGGAAGTTTTGAAGAAAGGCATGGAAACTAAGATGGATGGTTTGAATAAAGGCATGGAATCTAAGATAGATGGCATGGAAGCTGGCATGGAATCTAAGATCGATGAAAAAATGGAAAACATGAAGAATGATCTAAAAGCATACATGGAAGGTTTGACAAAGTTGATACAAGAAATGTTTTCTAATGGTGAAAAGATAGTAGAGGAAACTCATGATGAGAACAAAATAAATGTTAATCATGATTTCATAAACTCTAATGTTGGCGGTAAGAACCACCATATTCCAAAAATGGATATGAGGAAGTTTGATGGAAAGGATCCTGTAACATGGATACTACAGATGGAGCAATATTTTGATCTCAACAATGTGCAAAACACACAAAAGGTACTCATTGCAACTTTACATTTAGAACAAAATACATTTTTATGGTATCAATGGCTTTTCTCTTGTAAAAAAATTGTCACTTAGTCAATTTTTATGGAGGAAATGATAGCACATTATGAGGATACAAAGAGCAACACCTTCTTTAGCCAATTGATAAATCTCAAGCAAAAGGGTTTAGTGGGGGAGCACATTGAGGACTTCCAAAAATTGAATATAAGGGTAACTGATATTCCAGAGGAACACAGGATTGATCTCTTCATAGGCACTTTAAAGGATAACATCCAACATGAAGTTCACGTTTTGGAACTTGATTCATTGGAGAAGGCATTCAGGTTGGCAAGAAAAGTTGAATGTAAAATTATGGCGACAAGGAAGCCTACCACTCAATTCTATAAAGAAGGAAGTGTTGCTACGCCTAGATTTCCACAACCTACAAGGTTGACACCACAACAATTGGAAGAAAAAAGAGCAAAAGGGCTTTGCTACGGTTGTGATAGCAAATACACTAAAGGTCATAAGTGTGCTGAGAAGAAATTATTTTACATAGATTGTGAAGAGGAAGAAGAAAATGAACAAGAAGAGGATATACACCAGGAACCAGCTGTAGAAGAGGAAGAAATGAGTCCGACCATATCGTGTAATGCACTGGCAGGAATCACCACTCCTCAAACTCTCAAGATAGAAGGACATATCAAGAAGAAAAATGTAATAGTGTTGATTGATTCAGGTAGCACCCATAATTTTATTCATTGTAAGGTAGCCAAGGAATTAAATTGTTTCCTATACCCAGCACCAGAATGTCAAGTGATGGTTGCAAATGGAGGAACTATAAATTTTTCTAGAAAATGCCATAATATCAAGCTAACCATGGGGGAATATGTATTGACTAGTCCAATGCTTTCCATTCCTATGGGAGGTGCTGATGTTGTACTAGGAGTACAATGGTTACAATCTTTGGGGACGGTAGCTTTTAATTTTTCAAGAACTTTTCTTGAAATTTTTTTCAGAAGGAAAGGAAGTCGAATTACGGGGTATTGAAGGGAAGCCGGGAAGGATAATAAGCTCTAATGTCATGACAAAGTTTCTAAAGAAAGAACAACGAGGCGTAATTGCACAATTATGCTCACTAGAAGTTCCGACATCAAAATCATCTATTTCTGCAGATCTCCAACAAGTCTTGGACAATCATTCCAAGGTGTTTGAAACTCCCAAAGGAATCCCACCTATTCGTGATCATGATCATGCTATTCATTTGATTCCAGGAAGTGTTCCTCCAAACATCGGGCCTTATAGATATCCTTACTTCCAAAAGAGCGAAATTGAACGTATGATTGCAGAAATGTTAGAGGCGGGTATAATTCAACCTAGTCAAAGTTCTTTATCTGCTCCTGTAGTATTGGTACACAAGAAGGATGGATCATGGCGAATGTGTCCAGATTATAGGGAGCTCAATAAGCTCACCATTAAAGATAAATTTCCCATTCCTATGATTGATGAATTATTGGATGAATTACATGGAGCAACTTATTTTACCAAGTTGGATCTTCGTTCAGGATATCATCAAATTAGAATGAAGACTGAAGATATTCCGAAAACAGCATTTCGAAATCATGAGGGTCATTATTAATTTTTGGTCATGCCTTTTGGCCTTACCAATGCACCTTCTACATTTCAAGGGTTGACGAATTCCATTTTCAAACCCTTCCTTAGAAAATTTGTGTTAGTATTTTTTGATGATATACTAATCTACAGCAGTGTTGATCAGCAGTTGTCATTGATGTCAACCCAAGCAGCACCAGGGGCTAACCCAATATTTCATGGGAATTTTGACCTAACAAATTAATATATTCTAGGTCAATAAGGATTTTTATTGTTTCTACTTGTTGAGATGTTTCCGTTGATATATGGCACGTCATGTAATTCTTCACGGTTTGAGAGATATTCATGTTTGAAGTTTATACCCCCAGTTAGTGGGCTAAAACCCCATAGGGTTGTGGCATGGGTCATTGAAAAGTCATAATTAATTTTTTTTAAGCTCCTAAAATCCCTCCCACGTTCACTTGTTTAAGCCCCTCTCAACCTAAGCATTTATATAAATTGTGATCCTCATTTCCTCCTTATGCAAAGGATTTCGCCATCTGAAACAGGTCATCGTGGAATTTTCGCTCTAAATTCTTTTCTACGAAGGCTCAGAAGCTGAAATTTTTATGAGGCGAAGCGAAATACTAAGGAAGATGCTGTGAAAATTTCATATCAAGGTGCGCAATATTTTCAGAGATATGATCTGTGGAATTCAGTGTTTTTGCAGGCTCCTGAAATTCATCTCAAAGAAGTGACCTTGGGAAAATCGTCATAACTCTCTCTCTGAGTATCGGATTGGAATTTCGTAAAAATTGGGAGATATCGAACAGTCTGTAGTTTTTTCTCTATCCATTTCATAGCCAAATGAAGAAACAGTGACATTTGGCATGCCGTACAAGTTAGTTATGCTGAAACAGTCCATAATTAGGGCATTGTGAGAGATTGGGTATAACTCTCTCTTGAAGAATCCAAATTGGGTTAGACCTGTGGCATTGGAAAGACGACTCAGAGAACTACGATAGTATAAAAAATCAGATATTGGGGATCTGAAATAATAGAGAGACGCCACATTCAATATCAAGCTCCTAGAAGGCAAAGAAAAAGCTAGATCATGTGTTGTCAAGGGCTGCAAAGGACCAGACTTTCTAGGGAAGCAAAGCAAAGCAAGGTGCAGTAAAGGGTAGCATGACAAGAGCAGCAACCAAGGTACATAACAACATAAATAATTTCATCACATGAAGTCTTCAAGTGGGTAGCACTGCATACAATCATTGTAAAGGTATCATTGTACTAAGTCATTGTAAATACATTATTGTACAAATTGTACTAGTGTCTATCTTCCAAGAGTTGAAGATGTAGTGTTGGGTGGTCTAGGATCATCATTAGGTGGTTGTGTCATAGTTGGGGTTATTTTCTAGTGTTTCTTCTTCTTCTACATCATTCTATATCATTGTAAAGTGGACCATTTTCCCTAGTACGAGAGTCCATTCTTCTTTTATTCTTCTATAGGGTGGTAGGGTGGTGCTAGGGTGAGTTGTAGCTCATTGGGTGTTGGGGCATCCGTTCAGTTGTCTACTAAAGAATCTCTTGCATTGGAGTTTCCATCCAATGGAAACTGGGGAAGAATGATTTTCTAGATTCTAGGAAGTTGGAGCTTTATTTTCAATTCAAGTTGAATATTAAAGAATTATTAGAAACACATTAGGTGGTTTTTGTCCTGGAGTGGGTTTCCACCTTAAAAACTATGTGCATTTGTGTTCCTCTTGTTTGCTGCTATCATTGTACAAACACTGATAGTAATTTAAGATTAAATAATGCTCTAATTTAAAGTAATATTGATTCACCCCCCCCCCCCTTAGTATTTGCAACAAGCAGGTCTTGGAAGGATCATGTTCAACATGTTGACAGGGTGCTCAAACTATTGCAGGAGAAACAATTATATGCAAAAACATCTAAATGTTTCTTTGGAGTACAAGAGGTGGAATACCTGGGTCATATTGTATCTCACGAGGGTGTTAAGGTAGACACTAAGAAAATTAAAGCCATTAAAGAATGGAAATTCCCCACAACCATAAAGAAATTGCGAGGATTTCTCAAGTTAACAGGGTATTATCGCAAGTTTGTTAAGAATTATGGAAGAATAGCAGCACCTCTAACAACATTATTGAATAAATATGCATTTTCATGGACTCCTGAAGCAACTAAGGCCTTTGAAAATCTTAAAGAGTCAATGTGCCTAGCATCGGTCTTAGTTATGCCAGACTTCACAAAAACCTTTATTGTGGAATGTGATGCCTCGAGAAATGGAATTGGTGTTATTTTAATGCAAGAAAGAAGACCCATTGCTTTTGAAATTCGTCCAATTAAAGGAAAGTATTTACAAAAAGCTATTTATGAGAAGGAAATGTTAGCAATACTGCATGCACTAAAGAAATGGAAAACTCACCTAATGGGAAGACACTTCAAGGTAAAAACTGATCATGATAGTCTTAAACACTTTTTGGAACAAAGACTATCTTCAGAAGAGTGGTAAAAATGAGTCACAAAGATGTTGGGTTATGACTTTGAAATAATCTACAAAAAAGGGAAGCTAAATGTTGTTGCAGATGCACTCTCAAGAAAGAATGAAGAGGTGGAAGCATTGCTTTGTGTCATTTCTATTATCCAGCCAGATTGGATAACCGAAGCAAGGGATGAATGGAAGAAGGACGAAGAAGTGGAGACACTCATTCAAAAGTTGCACCAAGATCCTAGATCTGATACATTTAGTTGAAAAAATAATTCCTTATGGTACAAATATTGCTTATATATTTGGAGGAATTCCCAACTAAAACAAAAGATTCTTTTGGAATTGCACACTTCTCCTTTAGGAGGACACTTAGGATTTTTTAAAACTTACCACAGGGTGAAGAAAGAATTTTTTGGGGATGGCCTTAAATCTGATATTCAAAAGTTTGTGGAGGAATGTTTGATTTTCCAGCAGAATAAAAGTTGAGACAACTAAGACCCCGGGTCTTCTACAACCTTTATCCATTCCAAGTCAACGTTGGGAGGAGATTTCAATGGATTTTATCACAGGTTTACCTAAGTCCAAAGGAAAGGGTGTCATCATGGTGGTAGTTGATAGACTTACCAAGTATGCACACTTTTGTGCATTATCTCATCCATTTAAAGCAAGTACAGTTGCTACTACATTTATGGACAGAATTCAAAAGCTACATGGAAGCCCAAGGGTTATTGTGAGTGACAGAGATCCCATTTTTACTGAAAATTTTTGGATGGAGTTATTTTCTTGTTTGGGTACTCAATTAGCTCATAGCTCATCTTATCATCCTCAATCTGATGGTCAAACTGAGATAGTAAATAAATGTTTGGAATGATATCTTCGTTTTTTTGTATTTGATAAACAAACACAATGGGTCAAGTGGTTACCTCTCGCTGAATGGTGGTATAACACTTCCTTCCATACTGCAGCAAAAAATGACCCCATTTATGGCACTTTATGGATATCATCCACCGTCCATCACATCATCTTTAAGAGAAAATTCATAGGTTCAAGCAGTGGAAGATCACATCGAGCATCAACAAGAAGTTCTACAACTCTTAAAGGATAACTTGAATTTGGCACAAAATCAAATGAAACAACAGGCAGATCAACATCGCAGCGAGAGAATTTTTTATGTAGGAGACTGGGTATTTTTATGACTACAACCATACAAAAAAATGTCCCTCAAGCAAGCTAAGAAGGATAATAAATTATCGCTAAAGTACTATGGTCCTTACAAGGTGTTGCAAAAGATTGGTACTATGGCATACAAATTGGAGCTTCCCACTTCTTCACGAGTGCATCCAGTTTTCCATGTTTCATGCTTAAAGAAGGTTATAGGTGAAAATATTCCAGTTCAAACAATATTGCTAGAACTTGATGAGGAAGGAAAAATCATATTGGAACTGGAAGCGGTCACGGAAACAAGAACTCGACAGCTACGGAATCGATCAATTTCAGAGTATCTCATCAAGTGGAAGAACTTACCCACTGAAGATTCTACATGGGAGGATGAGAATTTTATACAAAAGCACCCAGAGCTACTCAAGCATTGAGGACAACACTTTTGTGAAGGAGAGGGGCATGTTAGGTCCCTATATTACTAGTATAGCCCCTTATTATTGTTAGTGTAACCCCCTTATTGTTATTATTGTACCCTTGTAACCCCCATATTGTTATTATTGTGCCCTTAAATTATTATTTTTAGGTCGGCTAGGATTACATTGTGGCCCCACTAAGATTACATTGTGGCCCCATGGACTCCTATATATAGAAAGGAGGTTTTGTAATTTGAATCATCTAAGAATTGCTCATTAATGTAATGTATTGGAGGTTGCCCCCTCGAAGTGACTTATTTCTAAGGCGTTGATATCTCTTTTCTTCTATTTTTGGAGCTGGTTTCACAACACATACCATGAAGTTTGGTAGTATGCAAACTATACCTATCACCAGTAATGTTATGATACCAAACTATTTCTCTTGCTCTACTCGGTGACCATGATTGTCTTCTTGCATTGCTTACAATAGGAGCTTCAATTGTACATCGTGCAAATTTGGGGGCTCCAATTCTACACATATTAGCTAATGTTGTCTTTTCTAGCATCGTGGTCCTTAAATTTGGAGGTGTTACACCTGCAAAAATAGGTATTAAAGAAGGCTGAAAAGCATTTTTTTTTTCACTTTGAGAGAATTTCCTTGTGGCATTACTAAATTTCTAGACGACATGATGCTCCTTTGTTCACAAAAGAAGGTTCTGGAGGAGGAACTGAATTCTTTTGAATTAGTTTTGGCATGGAATATTGAAACTATGGTTTTGATGACTACATGAATGACCTTGGTGAGGACTTTGATTCAAACAATACTAACTTTGAAGATGGGTTAGAAGACCTTGAAGAAGTTGCAAAGTTTGGTGTTGTCACCAAAAGTTTCTGTGTTGTTGGCTTTGATCCAGACACAATTTACATTGACGAGGGGATTGAAGACCTTAAAGAAGCTTTATATTTGGTTGTTCTCACTGAAGGTTTTCATGTGGTTGTGTTTCTTAAATGATCATTACCATAAGACGTCTTTGGTTCATATATTCTTGACCTTAATGAGGAGATGGAAGACCTTCAAGAGGCTAAAACTTTTGGTGATGTCTCTGATGCTTTATCCGTTATTGTGTTTGTTAAACTTTTTATCCCAGACGAGGGTGTTCTCCAACTTGAATTTTAAACTCCCCTCACAGTTTTCAATGAAGGTTCTATCTAAATGTTAGGGAGCTGCATATTGTATAAATTCAATCTCATGTACCAAAAACTTCACAGACATCCCAAAAACAAAAACAACCTATTATATGTCAATTAAATCTACATAGAACAAACAACAAATATGGTAAAATCTAAAATTACCAATCCCTTCAACTAGTAAAGAAAAAAAAGAATAAAGAACCCAAAGGACCACAAATAACAATACAGTAGAGAAAAATAATAGTATCTCAACAAATATAATTGCGAGGCATAAATTAATATCATATATTCCAATTGCAGCTCTAAAATAAAATTCAAAATAACATAAAAGACAACATTTATTACACAAGTAAACATTGTTAATGGAAAGGTGCAACATGGATTGGAAGAATCATGTCTTTATTAGTGAAATTTCATCAGACCATTGAATAGTTTCACGTTGACAATATTTAAATAAGTTAATGGACCTATATTGTACAATTTATGGGATGGAAATAAATATGTATAAATCTTGGTTTTAATTGGGTAGAGGAGGAATAACTTAGAATGATCTTGTATGTCTTCTCGTTTTGGAGCTAAACTTTTCAAGAAGGCTTTACGTATCCACATTTCAAGAATCCCTATAAGTGGTTGATAAAGAATATAGGGGAAAACAATAACCGTTGGTGTAATCAATGGATTTCTTGGGAGGTATATTGGCATTGGCCAATGCAATGTTGGAATAAAGTCCAATCTATTAGCATATTATGGCCTACATCCCTAAGGGGTATTGAAATAGTTAGAAAGAAATGATTTAAAGTTTTCGTGGACAGCTAAGAGGAAGAAAGAGGGAATTCCACATGTCAAATTCTAATCCTTGTCTAAACCAAAAGAAACTAGAGGTTGGGATTTCAAATACATTCGCTTCTTTGGAAATTTTATAGCTACCAAAAGTCCATGGAATATTATTTCCAAATAGGGACTCTGGAGGCAGGTGATATACCAAAATCACATTGAACACCTTAACATGGAATAATGAGATAGGAACGAAAACAAAACTATCCAAAATGGGTCTATAGTCTAGAAATCATTAGCACTAAATTTCACTTTTGTAGGTGTAGGGTTAGTATGGGGAGTTGGAAAAGGGGATCAGATTAGAAAAGGGGCTAATCCACAGGTTTAATATGAAGAAACCTACATATTACCATTGTATTTGATTGCTACTTTGCAATGTCAAGGAATTCATACCTTGGGTTAGGTATTCGATGCAATATCTGCCCCAATTTTGTAGCAAATATGGAAGAAAGGAAAGGAGTTTAGTTTGAAAAATATGGAAATACACCACTAGAAGGTATTTTTGTATCGACATAAGAAGATTAATATTAGAATAAGCAAAGGAACCCTTCCCTGGGGGGGATATACTCCTATGTTAGGGTACAAAGAAAATTTTGTAGATACAACCTAGGAAGACGAGGCCTAGAGGTGAAAGATTCCATGGAAGTATTATGCTCCTCTAAATTCAAAGGTTTAGATGTCATTTGTTCTTTGGAACAAAGTAGTAAATTGGAAAATACTTCAAAAATGCATCAAGAATGGTCCAGGGTGGTGTACGCTATGTAAGAAGGAAAGAGAACCACTAGATTATTTATTAACAATTCCAAATATGCAGGTAAGGTATGGGAAGAGATGAAGTAACTAAAAATTTGTAGGGAAGGGTGACAAGTGCAAACTATGGAGGAGGCTTTGAAGAACTAGACCCAGAATAAAGAACTTAAAGGTTTTAGAGCTCTTCTTGTTGTGGTTTCTTAGAGCATATCGCTAGCTTGAAATGTTGATATATTTCAGGAGAGATACATTCCTCCATTTCAACGTGCAAATATTATCATGTCAATGTTTGGAAGCATAAAAATACATCAAAAGAAACATAAACCCAGGATGCGGAAGAAACCATGAATTGATAAATTGGGGTGACTTTTATGGTGATAGCCAAGAGAAACATATTCTTTGTACTACGGGAGGTACATTATTTCTAAATGATTATCTTCTCCTTAATTTCAATGCAAGATTGGGTGCAGTACTAATAACTATGTTGAGTTGATGGATCTAATGATCTTAATGAAACTGGCAGCATACATGGAGGTGACAAAATTGTTGATTTTTGATGACTATAATGTGGTTACACACTAGATGAAGGGCTACTACAAAATTTGTAATATCAATTTGCACCTTATGCTGGCTCGGATGAAAAAAATGGAGACAATCTTCTCCAACATATCCTATCATTATGTTTGTAGAGAATGTAACACAAGAGCAGATGATTTATCAAAATGACTACTTCTTGGAGTGGAGGTCAAAGAAGGAATCAACCAACTAGAAAGCTTGAAGATAATAGTTGGAGTTTGAAGTTGTCTACTAAGTGTTGAGTAGTAGTATGTTCAAATTATGGTTTATTAATTTCTATAATTTTTGAAATTCAAATATATTTTTTATGAAATACTTATGTATATGGACTATAATGTATTTTTTAGAATAGGACAAATCATGTATATTTCTTTTGTTTTGAAAAATTTGTTTGTTGTGATACTAAATTAAGGGAAGTGTGGGTATAATTGTCAAAGAGTGTTAGTATGCCTCTAGGTTTTATGAAGATGGTTATAATAATGTGAAAAAAAAAACATAATAAACAAGGACAGTGTGTGGGTGAGAGAGTGTGAAAATGAGAACGCAGATAGATATACATACCAAGGTATTGTTAGGGGTGTCATAGTACCATCCATTAACAAATGTTGGGAATATACCCTCGGTCGACCTTCTTAAACCCCAAATATCTATCTAAAAAGTACAAAAACACATCATAAGAGAGAAATGCATTGCCATTTCATAATTCATTTTTTGATTAGAAAAAAATTGCATATTGATTTCAACAAGTACTACAGGTCTAGGGGTCCCATTAATGTTACGTGTTTGCGTGTAAATTTGCGGAAAAAAATTAGATGTACCTTTAAAAAAATGGTTTTTGACTCAATTAGAATGAATCAACAGGTAGATCATCAGTTGGTTCGCTTACTCAGATGCATATACAACACCATAAGTAGTAAATCCAAGTGCAGTGAGTTTTTCTACCTAAAGTCGGTCCATTAGTGATACCGAGACCAAACATCACGAATAGCATGGCTATTTGATCTAGCCACCTCCTTGAGTGAGTTGAATATTTTGATTCTTGAGATAGAGACTCATATCCAACAGTTCCATTTCCAGATTGAGATCGAGACGCACCAATAAAAGTTAGTTTCCCAATGCCTATGAATCCATGACCAACATCCCCATATGTTAGATACCCATCAATAGTAGTAGATCTAGTTGATTCTTCAGTTGGTTCTATTGTTGATGGAATTGTATGCTAAACCTATATTGTTGATTCTATTAGCGGCTCAGTAGATTGAGCTTATTGATTGATTCAATAGAAGGAGAAACATCGCTTAACATCCCTCCCACACACAGGGATTGGAGAAGTAGAAATTGATTGCGCAGTTGAATCATTCTATTGAGTACTAGCGACCCCACTAGTAGCACACCAATAGTAGTGGTTGTTCCATATCAGGACCCAGACCCAAGGCCAACTACAGTCGTGGGAAAAGTGTAGCTAGAGTAGTGGATCCATTTAAAGGACCAGCAGGTGTAGCAACACTAGTTGTGGGAAAGGTATATAAATAGGTTTTGAAATATCTGGGCCATCCGAGGACCAACATAACTTGTTGATTCAGATGTTGAAATAGGCATTCTGTCGAGCGAGGTAGTTGATTCAGTTTTTTCAGCCAATGATGATGCATTTACCCAGTTCACTAGGTGATCCACAACTATTGTTTCTTGATCCCAAAAAACTTAAAACCACCCCTTAATTGACTCCACCTATGTTCCAACCTTTGCCTCTATGCCACCCAATCTTCCTCTTTGGATCGGAGTAGCGACAGATAGATCCAAATTGTTCATGCAATACCATAAGGCGGAGCATTGTTTGTTAAGATTCCACCATCTACTGACTCACTCAATACAATTTATAAATTTAAGTGTAAGGTCTAATTCCTCGATATGGAGCTCGAGTAATTAATGGGAACTTGGTATAAGGTGAATATCTGCATGCACTAATCATTCCCTAGGTGGGTTAATATAGTTTGTTGCACCGTGGTCTGAGAAGAAAGAATGAGCATTTTTCCAACCAATTATAATTGGAGGGGGGGAGTTTAAGGTTTAGATAATGGTCCTCCAATGAGAACGGCATGAAGTACTTCATGAAGAGATCTAATATGATAAGGTTTTTCCCTCTGGGGGGTTAGGTCATGCCCTAAAAATTAGTATTGTAGCATCCCATCCTTTTGAGAGACTCACTGCAGAGGGCCACCTACCGCCCAGAGAAAGATCTAATCGTGAAAAAAAAATGAGATATTAATTAAAACATGAATAGTGTGTATCAACATCTATATATTTTGATATTTTAAAAAATCTTATAAATTGAATGATAAAAATATGTTTAACTCATCCTCCACTTTACGCTTTGCCGAGATTCGAAACCAATACCCTTGAAAATCCTTTTTTCAGAGGGAGCTAATAAGAGTGATTAATTTTCCTCCATATGTATAAATTAACATTAGAGACTGCACTACAAATTGAAATAAATATATACTAAATGCAAAGCACTCAATAGCAATATTAAACATAGAGATTCCAGTTTAACATAACTAGCTACGAGAACCTACTAAAATTACCAAATCCATAAACTAATTCATCGTCCTTATTAATGGATTGTAATTGCAATGTACTATAGCTAAGAGAACACAGCCATGGACTGACATAGAAGACTTGGAAAGGTTAGTGGGTTTGCCCAATCTTTTTTGTCTATGTATATCCAAGAACACCCTTCAAAATAAATCTTTGAAAGATTTTACCCTGAAAAAACAACCAGATATTAATTAAAACATGGATATTGTGTATCAGCATTTGTATATTTTGAGATTGAAAAAAATTGTATAAATTGAATGATAAAAAATATGATTAATTCATCCTCTTTTTATTCTCTGCCATCAAACATTAAACTCTCTGCCCAGCTTTGGGGTGGGATACCTATTTAAGGGGTTACATGGGTAGCTTGAGTACGTCCTTATATATCTCTTGCTACCTTGGCATCACTACCATCCCAAAATGGTCCCACTGAATCAAACATGTGTTTGCTCTCTCTCTTGACAAAATTAAGGTGTTACGTCTTTCTTCTCTATTTTGAGAACATGCGCACATTAAATTTTTCCAAGATATTTTGATATCCTCATAGTTGTGGGACCATTTTAGGCAGGTTATACATGCTCAAATTATGTCAATAATAAGAGAATAAAGCATATGTGAAAGTATTGGTGGCGTTGCAAAACTATGCAGCTGGTTCGCTCGAATGCCAACGTTCAAATCCTTCATAAAAAAAATCGTTCAATAATTCCCTCAGCATTTACTCTGCCACTCTAACTTATTTTACATATGGAAAAAAACTCGAGTGCATTTGGAAAACAACCAACTAAAGGTAGGCAACCAATATTTTAATCTCGAAAATGTTTTCTACTCTGCAATATCGCTTTCTTCCTTCATATCACCACCATCCCAAAATGGTCCCATAGCTATGATCATATCAACATCTCTTGGAAAAATTGAATCTGTGTATGTTCTATCTAAACCGCTCGAAATAGAGAAGCAATGTCTTAATTTTTTCAAGAGAGAGAGCAGTCACATGTTCGATTCTGTGAGGAGAGATTGATCTGGTGATAGTAGTGGGATAATTTTGGGATGGTGGTTATGCCAAGGTAGCAAGAGATATATTAAACTCTCAGCCCAACTTCTTTCTCATCATCCACCTCAAATATGTTACCATCAAATCTTCTTAAGCACTTGGGCCAGCTTATCCCTCAGTCGTATTTCAGGGTTGAACCACTTGAGAGCCAAGGTTTCCAAACAGTATTGTTAGGGAAGCGGTTTCATTCATTACTCATATCCCCCCTTCCATGCATGGGTCAGAGAAATAACTTATCTCTTGTAGGTAAGGCAACATTCTTATTCCAGTTACTAGTTATTGGAGGGTGGGGGCATAGAAAACAGTGAACAAATCTTCATCGATCTACCATCTTTCAATGTGACCAAAAAAAAAAGATAAGTAAACAAAGCCCTCACTACATAAACCACAGAAATTCAATAAGAATAGAGGTATACTAGGGGGTCGGTATTTAAAATTCCAACATTTTCTATTAAAGCACAGGAATTCATGTATCGCATGGCTTTCATTGGCATGTATCGAATGCAATGATCACAAGAATTAACAATATCACTTTTTTTTTTCAGCCACAACAATCATAATTAAAAATTTTGTAGAAAACTTCAAAAATTAGAACCATACATGGTACACTGTCAGAATGTGATGTGATATCAAACACATTGTACAGCATCCATTTTCAGGAAAAAACAATAATAATAATAATAATAATAATTTGAAAAAAATACCATCTACTATCTACAAGTATATTTATATTCTATGGAAAATTATGTTTTTCCATTTTAAGACCAACCAATTTTAAGCAAATACCAATCATAATATCCATAATTTACATGCATAGACCCACTTCCTTAAAATTATATACAGTGAAATACCAAAATCAGTAGAAGAACATTGCGTTCTTGACCCATCATGAAGTTTGGGAAAATTAAAGATAAAGATGTGAGAAAAGGAACATTGTATATTTTGTGTGGATCAAATATAGATTATTCGAACTGTATTACACTAAGGTAGGGTAATATGAGTGATTCAAATGGTATTAGGAGGAGATGAAGGATGTTATTATAAAGACATGAAGGATGAGGGATGTTATTATAAGGAAGAGTTTTAAAGAAAAGTCTAATAAGAGAGGATATATAATGATATAGATATATTTGATATATAATGATATAGGTATATATGGAAATAACTTTTACTATAATAGTATGTAAATAAGATTGGTTTGTTGAGTAGATTGGGTTGTTCACATGAACAAAAATTTCTCACTATAGAAATTAGAAAAATTAATTGTGTTGATATCAAAGCTAATAGTTATGGGTTTGCTTCTCACAATAGAGCCCAGGAAATTGTGAGAGGAGTGAACTATATGTGGTTGCATAGGCCGACACAGCAAGATATCACCTATCAAAGACTACATTTGTGTTGCAACCTTGATTCAAAGATGCTAGAGGGTGTGGATAGTGGAGAGGCGATGAGTAACAACGGCTGTGCGACCGACTAAAAATTGGTGTAGAGAACCCTCAATTATCTGCTCCTCCTCTACAAGTTTGTCCAAACTAGTCTAAATTGTCAGTTCGACTCCTGATATGTGTGAATAACAGCTCAAGTTTATTCCACCCTAGAAATAGGAAAAATTTCTCATCCCTATGACAATTCCACTATCACAGCCAACAAATTTATTACATGGGAAATGATTTTCTACCGTCACTGGTTATATTTGTCTTTTAATTTACTCAACTCTACCCAAAATCCCATAATTTTTGCACATATAGAAATCAAACTATCCTAGATGCACAATGATTGTGTCCATCACAATTCCAGGAGGAACATTGCCAGACCTCGATCATTGTTCTCGATAGCCAAGGAACAGTCTGGTGTGATGTCTCTTTTGAGCTACTGTGAAGGAAACAAGAGGATTATACTTTCTGAAGTGGGCCACTGCTTCTCTGAGGGCATCTAATTCTGAGTTGAGAACCCTATCGAATTGACTCTCATTAACACCATCTCTGAAGAAGAGTGTCCTATCCGGAAGCTTGTTGTTTGCTTTGAAATAATCGTCCAGTAATTCCTTAGACATCTCCTTGAGTTTTTGGATGTGTTCCACCCTGTGACTTTGGTAGTTGACTCTCGCATTATATCAATTTCACTAGGGCCAGTTGATGCTTCCAACCACTTCAGCAATGGAAGGACTCGTACTATACCCCGATCCATGATGATTGACATCCGCGCCAATGTACATGACATGGTCATTGCCAAATCTCGTTAACTGGTGAGACAGGCTATGAGGAAGAGCAACATTACTTCCACCCACTTTGGAATTCATATTCAATGCCAAATTTGCCAAATATTTAGATGCATGTGATTGGATCGCTCAATTAGCGCATTTATTTACATGCTAAAACAAACAACATTGTGTCACCAATCTGACATAAGTTTCATCAATACGCTTCAGAGTTGTATACCCTTGATGTTTTTTCCAACATAGCAATGATTAAAATCTGTAATTTCCCTTTAGCTCTTCCCTACACATCCAACAAATTTTTTTGAATGCCTTTCATATCATTGAACAGAGACATGGGCTTATAATCCAAAATGAGGGGAGATGGATTCAAGGCCACTCCAACGTCTCCACACCTTCTTACCAAGGAAGACGTGAACATCTAAATCATGTTGGTTAGAGAAGGCAAAGGCCTGTCCCAGCTAAAGCTTAGGGCACCCCATTTTTCAATCTGCCTCCCATCAAAAACATGGCTACTCATAAGGTTCCACTGTCGATTTTCCAGGGGTGGAGTTACTTGCTTATTTCAACCTCCATATCATAGCTTAAGCGTGGCAGCTTCTAGTACTCACCCCATCAGCTTTGACATATCCCCAACCATTTCCATTCCAAAATGAGGAAGAAAGGGACCATGTCTATGTCCATATTCATGACTCAACATAATTTGATTGATTCTCCTTTGTCTTTCATCAGCAAATGGGCTTGTAATTCAACTAAAATTCCTTGACTGGTAACCGTCCAAGTTATCTCGAGGAAACATTTGGCCTCCACGAAGAATACAACACTCCATGGTAACATAATTCGACTTTTATTTTCTTTTACTGATGTCTATGCAATGCAGCAAATGGAAATCAGTTTTTTGTTTATGCTTTCTCATAAAAAATCCACCATAGAAACCATTGGCCGAGATCCATTATCCTAGGACATGGGAAATCTGATTTCCCTAGTCACATGTTTTGTCAGTCCTACTATTGTGAATTTCTGACAACACCGCCTGTGGATAACATTAATTTTCAACCCCTTGAGAGCTTTCTTTGCTTCCCTTAGCTCTAGAGATTTGTTCTCTTTGCATTCAATTCTACTACTTTCCCATAAATACTCAATCTTGGGAATGCTCTTGTGAAAAAATATTGTAGATAGGTTCACGTTCAACACCAATCCATGAGTCGTGGGCCTCAAACTTTGATAAAAGCCCCTTGAAGCCACTGTTGCATCGTCAATATCTCCATCTCGTTAAAATTGCATCGGATAAATACTTCTTCCCACTAGAGTTTAGAATTTGATTCTCATTCGGTTGCTCCCTCATGACCAGATCCAAGCACTATAGAAAGTCTAAATTTAATGCTACATGCCTCTTACCATTGGTGTTTAGAAATTGGGCCAAATACATTCCACCAAGCTCATGCCCAGTATACTTCAGCGCCACAGAAAACTCTTTGCCTACGGCCTCTTCATCTTTCAGTAGTTTAACATTGTATTTGCCTTCAGGAAAATGATGTTATATATATATATATATATATATATATATATATTCCATAAAAATAACTTTAGCATTACCAAAGGACCGACGATTTTCTATCAGCAACTTGTTTTTTAGTTCCATTGTATCTTCTTTGGAAACGTTACCTAACTTTACTTCCTTTTCTTCTTTCCCATGTTTTTTCACCTTTTCCTTCTTCCCAGATCCATTATTGACTCTCTGTATATCAAATCCATAGTGGAAAATTTTCACTCTCGGGTTAAAGTTAGCATGGAAATGATTGGCATAAAGTTTGATAGGCCCAATGGCTCTCTTGCCTCCACCATCTGGTCGATTAACTAGAACAAGAGTGACCTCTGAATCCTATCCACTCTCCAACTTTCTTTCTACTTTAATGGATCCGAATGAAACAGAGCTCGAAGGCATCTGGACACTACTAAATCCCTCGACAGACTCCTTCATAGAAGCCATCAATGTCTAAAAGTTGGCTTCAGCTACAGGAGGAGGCACTTGCGTAGGGATGGAAGGTACCCTAGAAGGCTCTTGAGTATTGATATTAAGATCCCTCATTTGGGAAGCTAGAACAGTTGTAGGAATATTAGAACCTACCTCTACCTCTTCCCTAGCCATGGCCTTGACTCTGACCTTGGTCTTGGCCTCACACTCGGCCTCAGCCTCCATTTTCACCCCTCTACCTCTTCCGCGAAGGTTTCCTCCCTGATCCATAGCCAAAGAAATGAAAACAAACTACCGCGATCTGAAATTAAATGAAATTAGTATCAAGTCTTTGCATAATGTTGTAACCCAAATTGCTCTGCAATATTCCACACTGATATAGAGGGAAAACTCTAGGTTTAATTTATAATAAATGCAATGAAATTAAAATCGAAGCGGAGGGAATATTCAATATTTCAACTTCCACTGCAAGAAACCTCGAAATCCAAGGGTGAAGAAGAGTGGATGAGTGGTGCTTCCTCCAAAATAAGAATATCAGTTATGGTTACCACTTTACGTTTTGCCGAGATTTGAAACCAACACCCTTCAAAATTAATTTTTTTCAGAGGTAGTAATAAGATTCATTAATTTACCTCAATATGTAAAGATTAGCATTACATATGTATAGATTAACATTACAGAGTGTAATGTAGATGGAAAGAAATATATACTGACTACAATGTAGATGTAAAGATGGTTCTCAGTGCACCAGTAATCTATTCACATAAAAGACCTTATAAATTTGTGCTTTGGGATACCCCCAGGATTCAATAAGTAATCCAAAATGAGAGGATTTTTTGCAAAGCTGATTGGTTCCATATCAACAACCATTATGTTTAGCTCAAACATTTTAATAAATCTATAGTGATATCCTTTCATGTCCTTAAATTCTAGCACCCTGAGACATCTATTTTTGATCATGTATGAGAATTCAAGTAAATCCATATATATCATAAATTAGGGAATATAGTATATTATCCTAACAATATCTAATTAAAAAAAATTATCAGAACATACCAAAAATGATTGAGCGGGTATAAAATTATCATCGTGAAAGAGCAAAGTAATAGAAAAATGTATTGCCAATGCAAGAAAGTGTTTGGAAGACTTCAAACAAAACTAATGCAGGCATGTTAACATACCAAGATTCTAATAATTCCCAAACCATTTTCACATTAGATTCGCTAGCCTTACATTAGTGAAAACAACCCATAATTCTCTTGCTATTTCCTTTTCAAATAATGTTTTCCTAGTTCTAGAAGGGCCTTATACCAAAACACCTATTGAAGGACTCAAGAATAAAACCCGCAAGAAATTTCAAAATAGGCTACATGAATCCATAAATTGTTGGGGATTCTTTGAGGATTCTAGCAAATGAACTTAAGTAAACCAATGTATAAGCTTAGTGCATTTCTACTATTCCTAGATAATTATTTTCACTTTCACCCTTAATTTATTTTATTCTTACTACATTTTTCTTAATTACTTCATTGTTTGTATTGCACTTTTTTTTCTTTTTCTCAGATTCGAGAGGAATAATTTAACCTCTTTTATGGTAGGTTTATGGAAACATGGAAGTAAAATATATGTGTTTAAAGTGAAATTCTCTCATGTCCTCTTCAAATTTCTCTACTCCCAATCAATTTCATTTTACATTTATTATTTATATATATATATATATATATATATATATATATATATATAACTCATAAACACTGCCATGGGCATGGCCCTTTATTTTTTCAAATATTAGGCCCCTTATCTATGTTCTATCACCATTTTCAAGTATTAAGGGTTCATGGAAACTATCTTCATATTGAGTTGCACGGCATTGATGGCTCCAACGCTTGCAAGCAATTTGTGGGTACCTCCCATCATGGGGTGGGGGTACAAATCCCACTAGCTCATTTTTTCTCTTTCATTTCATCCTCAGCAATGGAAACCACCTTATAATATTGAATAAATAAGATTCAAATCCACCTATTAAGGAATCTAGAATGCGTGTGGGCAAGACTCTAGAATGAACATAACAGTAAGATAAGATTCATGATTCTTTCCAAGGATTGTGTGAAGCTCTGTTGAGCATGGATGCTCTTTGGAATAGTTTAATTCCCCCATAAATGGCTTCCATCTACAACCCCTTCTCATGAGGTTTTAAGATGAAACCAATTGGGGACTAAAATCCACTCAAACCAATTGGTCTACACCTCATGGGTATGATAAAATTTTACAAGCAAGGGTTGCCATACAACAAATTGGTGTTTGTCTTGACAACAACCATAAAAATAGATTATTATTTTATTATAATCATAAACTTTAAAAAACAATTTTGCAAATATAGAAATACAAAAATTATCTAATACCTAATAGATAAACTAGAAAGATAGGTGCAAAGCAACTAATCACTACCTCATAAAACAATTAACCAATTTGTAATGTTTTATAAAAATAAAAAAAATCAATCCTTTCTTTATATTTTGATAGTGAAAAACACCATAACTCATAAAATTACAACGCTCAAAGCTCCATCAAATTGAACAATTAAAAAAAATGCAATAACTATAGCAGAGGAAGCAACTATATTGTACATATATAACAAAAAACATATGATGACGATCCTTTCTCTACAAATGCAACCAACAATAAAGGATGTTCCATAGCGTTTGTCACCATATTGATCATACAAATATAATTCGATTACAAATAAATATATAGATATGATATTTTGTTTAGATGGATGCTAATGTAGGGACTCTTTTAACCACAATTTTTATTACAAGGTAATTTTTACATGCCAGACCCATTTAACGCTATTAATCCTCTCTAAATTATAAAATATCATGTGTCCACCAAATTTTTTTCATAGTGATTATCACATATATTTCAATATTTTTTAAAACAAAAACTACTAGTATTTCATGCCTCCTGGGAATATCAATGGCGGTTTCCAGGATTGAAAAGATTGTGCTTGTAGACGACACTTCTTACATGAGAGCTCATCCCCTCTTTTAAGTACAACAAGTACTAGATGTGTATTGTTAGTTTGTGAAAAATATTCATGAAAACCTTTATTAGCATGCAAATAAAGAAAAATTGTCTTCCTCAGACAAACATATATGCATTTGCGATGACTATTGACAAAGAAATGATTTTGGAAGTCTTCTACTTCATCGTCGTTAGGGTATTCTTGATGCCCTCGACGTGAATGGATTTTATTGTAATGAAGCTGGAAAGATATGCCCTGAGTATGTGTCTCCATGCACGCCCTAGTGAATCACACATGATTTGGATACAAACATATCATTGTACATTTTAGTAATGTGTAGTTATTGTCAATGCCAATCCAAAAGCCTATTACTATAAATTAATTTTATCAAGGGGTGGAGGTTAAGCGCTCATGGTTGCATGAATCTTCATCCATTAATTCTATCATGTGATTTCATTTCCATATTTCCTCGAATTTTATCCATCATGCACAAAAGGAAATGTCAAATGAAATTCCATCATATCTTTTCTCTTGTAATATTTATATAAAAGGAAAAATAAGAGGAGGTATTGAATAACGCCCAGGAAAAAAAACTTAAGCTAGATTATTATCTTTGGATGCTTCCTAGAAGTGTCATTGTTTTAACTATATTTCTGAGATGCGGGGCTTTGCAATGGCTAAGTGAATGAATTACCTAGTGTCCTAAAACAGCCAAGATTAAGAGGAAGGGAGAAGAAGCTGGAATTAGAAAGTGCTTACTATTCCAATTACATTGCCTCTAGAAATACTGAGAACTGTCTATGATGTGTGGATATTACTCCTCATTAAAACAATCTTCTTCATCATCATAGAGGTTTTTATACTTACCCATTACTTAAATCTACATCCTGAAAATGTTCAACAAATTTTGAATTTACAAATCCAATGATCTCAAAAAATGTTTATTTTAGATTGAATTCTGGCCATAGTGTCGTTAAAGGTCTAACTTAGGGAAATTTTCTGATTTACAAACTAATGTTTCTTTCCCATGACTTCACAAAATAAGGTTGACTATTTCTCAACTACCAATCTAGCCTAGTTGAACTGGATGGCCTATTTTTCAATCTAGATTGACTGGAATTCCATCAACTAGAAATCTAGCCTAGATGAAATTAAATGCTCTAAAATACAATTTACAAGACTTCTCCAAAATCGCCCTATTACAATGCAAATAATAGACTTTATGAAAAAATACATCTACAAGATATTACTAGCTTTCAAGAATCAAAATATATTAATAAACTAAAAATAAAAATAATCTTTATTTTGTCACATGGAATTTGGAACTGTAGGAGTCAAATTCCTCTAAATTTGGGTTTGATTCTTAGGTGTCTAACCTCCTCAAAACCTTGAACTGCCATGCAGTTTTCCCCTAAAAATATGCCAACTTCCCTTTAAACAAGGAAAGCACTGGAACCTATGAGGCGTCACATGGCGGCCTTCGGTTGGGCCACATGGCAACTTTACATTGGGCCACCAAAATACACTGCAAAAAATAAAATTCAGCCAACTCACACTTCAGTATCAAAATTGAAAATTTCCATTCCGGAGTGACACAATTAAAAATTACCAACATAAATGACTATTTCATATACTTTTTGTACTTAATATTTTTTCATATTTTTATTCTTGGTCTATAGTAGTCATTTACCTTAATCATTATTAATTTTTTCAATTATCTAGTCATATATTTTAGTCCTCAACTAAACTAGTCATTTTAGTTAGTTGCTTTTAGTTTGGTCACTTATTATCTAGTCATATATTTTATCCCTAAATTAAATTAGTCATTTATATTTCGGTCACTTTAAATTGCTAAAATTTAGTAGTAATTCACTTGAAATAATTGTGGTGACTAACTTTTTTAGTAATCTAGTCACTAATTTCATCTTTTTCTACTAGTGCTACAGCAAGTTCGTAGCGAATTGTGGGTTTCAAGCCTGAGATACACTGTGAACTTGCCTAATTGGCATCAAACTTGAAAATTGTGCTTTCATTCTTCAAAATTTGCCTATGGTTGTGTAATATGATCATATGAAGCATGATAAGACAAATGTAGTTCAAAATACCTCTTACCCTCCTCAAGAAGCAACATTTTCATCTTCAACAAGTTCATCTACAAATAAAAATGGAATTGTTTTTTTCTGAAAATTATGCCTCATAAATTATCTCTTATCTATGGATCCTTGATAGTTGTTGCAAATCGGGAGGATTTTTTTTTAAATCAGTTCGTTTTGAAGAAAAACCTCTCTTATTTTTTTGAAAAACATCTCCAAGTGTCTGGAATCTTCATTTGAAAAATATGGCTAAAACAGGGAAAAAACGCAATCTGAAAATAGAGCGCAAATACATATTTGAATATCCCAATTTGTAGCACCTGTGACAAAAGTGAAAGAGGTTAATGTTCTTTTATCTATTCTTGACAATATCCTCTCTCAATTTTTTATAATCCATCTCTTTTTTCCCATAAAATTCTCTTGAATTTGATTTCTCAAACAGTCAAAAAACACAAAATTCCTCTTGTAAATTTGACAAAATCTCATGCAACCAGCTTTAATGAAGGCCTCTGCAACACTAGGGTCTTCCATGACCAATTTTAGGTCCATAGGTTCATACTTGACCACTAAAACTCTCTTTTTGGTGTTCTTATATGTTTCCATCTCCTCCAAAACAATGTTTCCTTCTTTGAAAGTTGACACCTGCAAAAAGTGTATATGACATCAAGTTGTTTGTTGACACATGGTGGAAACTAACCTATGACAGCAACTAGAGCTATACTTAGACAAAAGTTAAAAGGTGGCATATGCGGCTAATAGGGATTTACAAGTTAAGTGATTAGGCTCGAATATTGCATGAAGGCTTAAATTATGAAAAAGGAAAAAGTGGAAGTAAGACAAAATGATGAGGTGGTATGATGACCATGTGTGACACACATTTAATAATGATTTAAAATAGGTAAACATGTGATGGAAACTTAACATATACACTCTCATAAGGTGACAACTCATCAATCTCTGAACTATTTTCAAAAACCATGAGTTCGTAGTGAATTCAGTTAGAAAGTTGGTAGATTTGCTACAAAGTTGTCACGTGAGTTCGTAGCTAAAATAACCCTATTTTTCATAGGATTCGTTGCGGACTCAAGAAAAATAGACAGGCGGCTAAAAATGAATTTTAAACCAATGCATGGATATTTTTATGGATTTCTAGGGATTTGACCATGATGGCATGACATGTGGGACTCTTCAAACTGAATATTATGACCAATTCACAAAATTTCATCAATTTCATGAACTAATTTCACAAGATAATGAAACCTATGCTAAATGACCTTCCTAACTAAAAAATGAAATTTTATTGGTGATAACGCATACCTCAATTTTGGTCCAATATTTTTGTAGGTTAGGTTGTTTGGTTAGGGATTGACTGTATTCCACGTTTTTAGCACAGTTCTTTGCTAAGTCATGAGTACATTTTAAATTTACTGTTTTAAGATTAGACTTTGGAAACTTCAAAAAAAATTGGTCGCTAACGAAATTTTTGATAGCGCCTGTTTTAGCTTTTTTGGAAAGTCTGTTATATTCCTATTTTTGTTTGTTTTTCATTTATTCCGATGCTACTGCAAATTCTAGCAACTTCCTCTATTTTTCAAAAATTAAAAGAAAAAGCGCATCCACTTTTTGTCAAGCCACATGCTACAGTGTAAATACGTTTCAAATATTTTTTAAATGATTTATATCATGTGATAGGGGTGGTATGAGGTCATTTATGTTCAATTTAAGTCATGGTATATGTGTAGTGTCTAGGTGTGAACCCGCAGTAATAAATCCAGTCATTAATACCGTCCTGTCTGTCAGCCGTGTCAATTTAATCTCATGTCATGGTACGTGTTTTTCGAATGGAGAAGATCGTGGATCATTAGACTTAATGTAATGACCGTTTGCTTGGTCGCACATCAAAGCTGCTAGAAATTTAGGCTAATAATCAGCAAGAGAGTGGAGGTGACTACCAGTCACAAATTTTCTTGCTTCAAGCCACCTGTAGCATGCTATCTGAAGTTATGCATCCAACTGAAGATTATGATGGCCATCTGTAATATCCCAAAAAGGAAAATACAGTAATACTGAAACACAATATAAGATCTACATCAAAGTAAAAAATAAATCTAAAGACAACATCAAAATATACAAAGAAGCTGAGCCTTTTTATTATGTGGAGAATATTACAGTTACAACATTGTAAAAATAGAGGTACTCTAGCCAAGGAAGTGACCTAGAATGACCTTGAAAACATGCTACAACTATCACTGCGTAACTGAGGAACTGCAGGAAGAAAAAATGTGTTGTACCTTTTTTTTTTAATGTACATATAGCTGCTGCAAAAGGAAATGCAAATCTATGGAGCTCAAGAGCTCTGATGATGCCAAGATTCAAGATCTGGCCAATGTGATGGGAACCCAAGATAACCCAGAAAGGATTTTCCAGATCTACAACTTTGGAAAACCACCCTCCTAGGGTTTGATCCTTTGACAACTAGGTTATGCAGATATGAAGCTAGATCTGATCTAAAGATGGCTACAATATGTTCTACAAATAGATCTAATCTTTGAGGATTGATCCCTCCTTCAGATCTACATGCTAGGAGCTTGAGATCTTGTCTCCTCTTCTTCCTCCTTCAAGTTGCAGCAACTGAATATGTAGCTGCTACAGAAAATGTGTTGTACAAGAGGGAGAGGCTCTATGCCTACTGAAATATGTTGCAATAAGCTCCAGGCTGATGGAAATGGTGATGGCAAGGTGAGTGGATGATCCCTCACAAGATTACTAACTGAAATACTAGTAACTTCCTTCCTCCTTTGGATCTGCAATGATGGACTGTGCAATCCTTGATGGGACTGTTGTTGATAGTAGGTCAATAATGTTTGTACTAATGCCAAATCTGAAATGAATCCCTAGGAATGTTGATCTTTAAGCCCAAGGTGATATGAATAATCCTACACAGGTTCTCCAGCTAAAATACTGAAGACAACCTCCACCTCCCAACTGATCTTTAGAAATTGCATAATTCTTGAAGGTAGGTGTTCTGAGAATGGAAATTGTATGGCACAAATGCCTGATGATGAATGAAGTACAACCCTCTTCCTTAGAGATAATTCAAGGAAAGAGGTGGGATTACCGACCAGGAACACCCAGTGCTAAACAGCACTTGCAATCTTAGCTAAACAGCCAAAGAAAGCATGGAATGTCAAATGACAATTCCATATCTAAACAGATCTCCAAAAGAATAATCAAAAGCATGCCCTCCATTGTTGCCTTCATCTCCTTTATATAGTTTATGAGCCTTCCCATGCCTTTGCCCACCTCTAACTGTGTTGTGCATGTGGACATAATCCTCCATGTTTGACTGTGTTGTCTTTCCAAGCCCTCCATCATGTCTACATGCAATGTTCACCCTCTCCATCATGTGTGCATTAATTTCCCTACTTCCTCCATCATTTCATCATGAATTCTCTATGATCTTACATTAAATGCCGTCCATGATCTCAGTTGACTGCTTCAACCTTCATGATCTATCTTATTAATGAGACATGATCTCCACTCCATTCACATTAGTAGCTGCTCTACTACTCCATTATGTAGATCTATGTATAAATAATCCACATTCACTCATCAAAAGCGGATATTATGTAGAAATTATAAAATATGCATGTATATTACTGGACTCCCTTGATCTAACAAAATAATCTTATGTTAAATATAGAATCCTTCCACTTAATTCTTTGCAGAAATTAAATCGCCAATTGCAAAACACATATGAAGCAAAATCAATCGCACATAAACACAGTTGTTTAACGAGAAAGCTTAAAGCTAAAAACCCCAACTGACATATATTATGTATATCAATGGAACATGTAAAAATCTCATACAAAGATTAGTACATCAAGCTCTCAGTACAATCAACAATCATTACACATTGTCATGCAGAAATTTGCATATCTATGCACCAATTTCTTGCCTTCTCACAGCTTGCCTCCACTGCACAATCCCTGTTAAAGAAGACCTCTGAATGAATTTGAATTAGCCTTGCCTTGACTGTGCAATCCTCATTGGCATCTCCAATATGTGTTAGATGCATTGAATGCATCACTATAGTCACAACAGATATTCCATCTCACCCTTTCACCTATCTCTCCACTGGATCTCCACTGGAACTAACATGAAAGTAGTTAACTACTGTATTTGTTCATTTGCAAGTGAGTCTCTAGTTTTGAATTAATTAAATAATTAATTCACTAAACTCTCACTAGTGTATCTTCAGTTAGAACTAAATACAACTAGCACAACTGAGTTTAACTCACTTAACTGAGTTTAACTAAATAAAAAATCTCATAACTACTCTTCCAACTTTGCCACAAATTGACACTATCAGTTATAATTGAGTCCTCCATGCATGAGTCACTAACCACCCTAGGAATTGCGTAATTCCTTCAACCCACTGATTTGCCAAATATTTTCACTGAAATAAAGTGCTCCAAGAGAATAAGTTGATATTTATTGTCGAATTATTATTAAGGGCTAATAATGATCGACATGCATCTATTTTTAGATTAGCGATCTATAAATAGACTTCGCCCAATCTTCTAAAAATATAATCTCATATATTTTTCCAACTTGATCAACCATCTACAAATAACATCCTACAACTTATAGAATATGCTCAGCATGTCTAAAAATAGACATACACCTAAAAATAGCCTGTGGGCCCCACTTAGTGAAGATTCTTAATTTTCACTAAGCTCATCATCTTGTTGAATCTCAACCAGGGAAAATTTTAAGAACCCCCCTAAATTAATATGTATAATAAATAGTCGAATCCTCATGATACATATGAAAAATGGAAGGCGATTTTATTAATAATATAATATGTATATATAATTTTTTGGCAAATCTCTCATGAGATTATATTATCTTGTAAAATCATGGCGAATCACCAGTACAAATGGCGAATCACTAGTACAAAATGGCGAATCGTTGCCTAGTGGAGTTCAAGGTGTTGGTTCCAATGAAGATATGGTAGTTGAACCAAGAGTTGTAGGAAGTGAACCATCGAGACCAAGCATGGCACATGGTGACTCGTGAGGGAAGTAGTTCTTGTGTAGTTTGGAAAACGCGTTCTAGTTCTACTAAGAGTAGTGTTGTTGCTCATGCTACTACTAGCACTGATATTGAGGTTGGAGAGGAGTTTGAGGAAGCATGGAAGGTAGCAGTGGTGGACTAGAATTACAAATAGAACCCCATGATGGGCTCCATTTTTCCCTTTGGTATTTGGGCCTGCAAGATCTTCTGTCCATTGAACCAACAATTAACCGTTCAACCAAAAATTAACTTGAATGAGTTGATTAGGTACGATTCAACTTAGACTAATCTTCAAAACTATGCTTTGCACTATCCCGGATTTATCACACTAATGCTACACAACATTGAGCATTTGCACCCAACTCTCATGCATGCACACAAAATTTTCATTAACACCTATAACACTAACCAAGTGAGAATTGATCAACAATTTGCACCAAAGTTTGTTATAGTGTTGAAAGTTCATAAGAAATTTAGATCCATGGTACCTTAAATAAATTTTGAGATAACCTCCACAAATTCGACCACGATAGAGAAAAATTGTGATAAATTTTAAACCTACAAAAATTAGGATTCGTGTTCCTTGGAACAATCATAAGAATTAGTTGACATATAGGTCAAGTTTTGAGCCTTGACACATTGATAATGCAATGGCTTAGGTCAAAACTCACACATTGAAAAGTCGTCAATGAAGAGAAGACAATATCATTATGAATTACACATACCCCAAACTTCCTACCAAATTCTACTTAGTTGTCTGCAACTTAGCTATACATAATCTTATAGTAAATAAAAATTCCACAAAGCCTTCTTCACATAGCTAATAAATGGCCATTGGAAGAGCACCCCTTATATAACAGTAATAGTAGCAATCAATAGATTATTTCATATTGAACTTCATAGCCATAGCACTCCTATGTATTGTATGATGTATTCAACTTGCATTATAAAATATAGATACAATCATAGTTTTGATTGATACATGTAAATCATACTTGTGCACAATGTTGAATGCAATGTTAGTCAAGGCGTAAAGTCGGTTTGACGTGTAATGATCTATAAAATAGTGAATAAACTTAGTAACGTTATAGCTTATGGAAATTAAATTTATTATACACCAATGACCACATTTTATGACCAGTGAACACGTATATATATGTGTTGAAATAAAAAGTCCATCTCCAAGTCATGTGCTCACTACTCACTACGCCTTCTAATTCTAAAAGGAGAGAAAGCACGATTAATGTTCTAGTCAACAGTGAAGTTTGAAAAAATAAATTAATAAAATAATTATGTTTTAAGGTGTCATTATTTGAAAACAACTCTCTTGTGTGCATCGTGTCATAATCTAAAACCTTTAGATTATATGTTAGACGATTAAAACATCTTCAACCCTTAGATGAAAAGCAAAGATAGTTAATTATTTATGGGTATGTTCCTGTTACAGATTATTCTAAGAAAAAAGGAATTTCAATGGCTATGAAACTTGTGTGAGGCGCCTACATCACAAGATAAAATGCCGAGGTGAGGGCATTGGGCACCCCTTCACTTAATGTACATTCTCGGAGAGGCACAACTGTTACAATGATTGCGCCTCATTGCTGCTGGAAAATGGTGAAGCATAATTGCTACCAGCTTTTTTTTCATATGTGTAATGCCTCATTTCTCACATTCACTAGTAGAATCTGCACCTAAATTGACATAAACTGCTGAACTGTGCTGCAATTGAGTACAATCATTTTCATTTTTAGCAGGCACGTTCAGATCCAACGTCTTGGTTCTACTTGGAGGTGAAAATTGTTGATGCTCAGTTTTTGAATGGCTTGTATAATTGTGCATATTAGTAGCATGGGGAGTGGAATGAGTCCTCTTGTGACCGCCCAAAGCTTCGCCAGAGTACCCAAGGCTTATCCAGATGAAAAATTATGTGACACACAGGGCATTCATGCACCCTAACTTTCTTATTCTCAGTGCACAAACTCTACTTGTAAGTCTCAACAGATGGCCCATTAATGGACCAATGAACTACTTCTTCTTTGAAACCCCCATCAGTTTGCAGTGTGGGAAAGATGGACTTGGAATTGTAGTGGCACCTTTCCCTGTGGCCACCCAAAGCTTGAAATTAAGAAAACTTCTTGTTGCAGGACTTGCATGCATAGAACCTCATCATCATCATCATCTCTGGTTTTAAATCAACATCCCATTCCAGACTACAACTACACGTGAATAAATAGAGACAGCACTAGAACAGTAGCACAGACACATTGCTTTTGAATTTCTGCTATATTTTCTTGTTGTTGCCACTTCCGTTACAATAATCTGCCAAGTCTTGTACAAAGCCCTAAACAATGGCGAACCCAAGTTCGAATCCCTGCGTTCCCTGAACTCATGAAGGTAATGGCAAGCAAAATCCTCTTTAAATTCACAACAATCCACAAAAAAATTATCGTTAATCGCTCTAAGGGTTTATGGAATTCAAAAGCTAGTAAGGCCTTCAAAAATGAGTGTAATCGTCCCAATGTAGGAGAGAATCCTGTTTTATCACCGGAAATTCCTTTCAGTTCAGTTTCTTCCCAAAATAGTTGTGATCAGTCCATGAACCCTAATGATAAAAATAAGGATATTATTGACTTCCAACAGTGAAATTTTGAATCATTTAATTAGCTAGGGAACTGTAATGTGAAAACCCCTGAAAAACTTTTGTGTTTTACTGATATGACCATAGGACAGACAGAAGATATATGTCTCGCACACATTTTGCATTACACAGGTTTTCTAGGGCTTCTTCCAAATCATTTGCCCTTCAACAACAACAATAGCATTGACTGCACGATTACAGAATTGGGTATCTTGATTGAAACTATATTTCTTCTGAATTGAAATTTCAGGTATTGTTCATATTTCCAATTCCAAATTCTTAGGTTATGATTTATTCTAAATTGAAGTTTTAGGTATTTTGGGGCTCAAAATTGTGCACCAAGACATTGCAGTGACTCCATGGCGGCAGTTCCATACTATTCCATCTCTATATTCCAAGCCATCATCAACCAATTTCATAAATTCTCGACCGATTTGTCAACCTATATGCATTTATGGAAAATGTATATATCTAGTTGATAATTGTTGAACATAGTGCCAACAAATAAATAAACTTATGACATGTTACCAAAATGTAACAACTTGTCATGCACTTGATATCCCATTTCCTAAAAGCACCATAGGAGCGCTTATCAACACGTTTTCCAAAGACATGAATGCCCCATCTTAAATAATTTTGGAGATTAATATATTTTCTTAGAAATACTCTGACACAACTTTCTCCCTTAGCCGCACTGTGTAAGAATTCTTCCACAAAGAAATGGATATCTCTATTGTCAATGTCATATCTGTAGATTCATACTCTGATCAATGTTAATATTAAAATTTGTTGATAGGAAAACTTAGCTCCATTTATCTTGAAAAAGGGATGATTTGGGAGATTGTATTGTTGCCTAATATCCTTAAAGAACAATTGTACCATGTGTTACCAACATAATATACAAAACATACATATGAACTGACCATGAAAATAGGAGCACTGTGATGTAATATGTTCAATCAAATTTCCACCTACGTCCTTGGAATCAATAGATGCCAAAAAATCATTTTCAAGTTGTTATCAAACAAGTTCAGACCACAGATGGGGACCTTTGAACACATATTCCAATTGCAGAAACAACATTTTCATCAGAATTTCTACTTGAATTTATAATATAGTAGTCTGTGAGTATTCCTCCCATTTTGCAGTTTGAATGAATAAAAATGAGTCGCAAAGGTTTGTTAACATAAGAGGCTTCCCATCATCACTTACGCTTTGATATAAGAAATGAATTTTTTGATCATACTCAGGCCTGTGTGATTGTGTAACCTATTCTACGTCACCCTTTTGAAGTCGTGTTGGCATAAACAAACACCTTTTTAATAAGGGTGATAAACTTTTGGAATGTTAGTCGTTTGACCCAATCTCCAAGGTCTATTATGAAGATGGGGTTAAAACAACCTATTTTTCTCAAAGTATTCAATTTCTAAAGAAAATTCCATCATCATGTTCAACTCATCATTTGAGAAAATAAAATCTAGTTGAAATCTCTCATGAAATTATATGCTTCACAACATTTCAATACTAGAACAAGAACAATTGTACCACGTGTTACCAACATAATATACAAAACATCTATATGAACTGACCATGAAAAGAGGAACACTGTGATGTAATATGTTCAACCAAATTTCCACCTACGTCCTTGGAATCAATAGATTCCAAAAAATAATTTTCAAGTTGTTATCAAACAAGTTCAAACCATAGATGGGGACCTTTGAACACATATTCCAATTGCAGAAACAACATTTGCATCAAAATTTTTACTTGGATTTATAATATAGTAGTCTATGATTATTCTTCCCATTTTTTAGTTTGAATGAATACAAATGAGTCACAAAGGTTTGTTAACATAAGAGGCTCCCCATCATCACTTACGATTTGAGATAAGAAATGAATTTTTTGATCATACTCAGGCCTGTGTGATTGTGTAACTTGTCTTACTTCACCCTTTTGAAGTCGTGTTGGCATAAAAAAACACCTTTTTAATAAGGGTGATAAAATTTGGGAGTGTTAGTCGTTTGACCCGATATCCAAGTTCTATTATGAATATGGGGTTAAAACAACCTAGTTTTCTCAAAGTATTCAATTTATAAAGCAAATTCCATCATCATGTTTAACTCATCATTTGAGAAAATAAAATCCAGTTGAACTCTCTCATGAACTTATATGCTTCACAACATTTCAATACTAGAACAAGAACAATTTTACCATGTGTTACCAACATAATATACAAAACATCTATACAAACTAACCATGAAAAGAGGAAAACTGTGATGTAATAAGTTCAACCAAATTTCCATCTACGTCCTTGGAATCAATAGATGCCAAAAACTCATTTTCAAGTTGTTATCAAACAGGTTCAAACCACATATGGGGACCTTTGAAAACATATTCCAATTGCAAAAACAACATTTGCATCAAAATTTCTACTTCGATTTATAATATAGTAGTCTGTGAGTATTCCTCCCATTTTGTAGTTTGAATGAATAAAAATGAGTCACAAAGGTTTGTTAACATAAGAGGCTTCCCATCATCACTTACACTTTGAGATAAGAAATGAATTTTTTTATCATACTCAGGCCTGTGTGATTGTGTAACTTGTCCTACTTCACCCTTTTGAAGTCGTGTTGGCATAAAAAAACACCTTTTCAATAAGGGTGATAAACTTTGGGAGTGTTAGTCGTTTTACCCGATCTCCAAGGTCTATTATGAAGATGGGGTTAAAAGAACCTTGTTTTCTCAAAGTATTCAATTTCTAAAGAAAATTTCATCATCATGTTCAACTCATCATTTGAGAAAATAGAATCCAGTTGAACTCTCTCATGAACTTATATGCTTCACAACATTTCAATACTAGAACAAGAGATCCGTGAGTAACCATGGCCACACAAGCTATACCAAATCTTGAATAAACCATTTCGTTAGATAAAACAAAGATAACTCCAAGGAAAACTCTAGTTACTTCATGCATGATGTAGGAAATTACATTTATAATGGTATATGAATAGTTGAGATCCTCTATCAACAATCTGCGAAGAATTTTTAATCCTTAAAATTTTGGCCTCAAGTTCACTAACGCAAAAACTTCCTCCTAGCTCATGAGAATGCAATAATATTATCTCCACTCTTGATCTTGGTCTTTGGTGAAATATATGGACCCTTCGTGTCTTTTCTTGGTCCATTTCTCCACTACCCTAATCATCCTCTGTTCCATTCTACAAATATCTCCATTAGCTCTTGATCGAGCATGCCTGGGCAGATGATAAGCTTCAAAAATAAATTGCAAGTCTCTATATTCCAAGCCATCATCAACCAATTTCATAAATTCTCGACCCATTTGTCAACCTATGTGCATTTATGGAAAATTTATATAATTGGTTGATAATTGTTGAACATAATGCCAACAATAAATAAACTTATGACATGTTACCAAAATGTAACAACTTGTCATGCAATTGATATCCCATTTCCTAAAAGCACCATAGGAGCGCTTATCAACACGTTTGCCAAAGACTTGAATGCCCCATCTTAAATAATTTTGGAGATTAATATATTTGCTTAGAAATACTCTGACACAAATTTCTCCCTTAGCCGCACTGTGTGAGCATTCTTCCACAAAGCAATGGATATCTCTATTTTGAACGTCATATTTGTAGCTTCATACTCTGGTCAATGTTAATCTTAAAATTTTTTGATAGGAAAACTTAGCTCCATTTATCTTGAACAAGGGATGATTGGGGAGATCATATTATTGCCTAATATCCTTAAAAAACAATTGTACCATGTGTTACCAACGTAATATACAAAACATCTATATGAACTAACCATGAAAAGAGGAACACTCTGATGTAATATGTTCAACCAAATTGCCACCTACGTCCTTGGAATCAAGAGATGCCAAAAACTCATTTTAAACTTGTTATCAAACAGGGTCAAACCACAGATGGGGACCTTTGAACACATGTTCCAACTGCAAAAACAACATTTGCATCAAAAATTATACTTGGATTTATAATATAGTAGTCTGTGAGTATTCCTCCCATTTTGCAGTTTGAATTAATACAAATGAGTCACAAAGGCTTGTTAACATAAGAGGCTTCCCATCGTCACTTAATTCACCAACACATAATTGATTTCATTTTGATAATGTACATTAATTCTACCTATGTCATCTTCATCTACACTTTGTGCACAACCAATAGCATCCCACCAATCAATTCCAACTGAGAGGCCCCACCAAAATCTAGTAATGGATAAGAATAATCAAACCGTAGGCCAGTGAAATAAACCACAATATAAATACAGAGATGTAGCAAGATGATAAGAAAAATCAACTTCATACCTATCTGCTATAGCTCGTTCCCAGGCAACTGCATTACCTTTCCTTTGACTACTTTGACTAGCAGGAGGTAGAATATGTAGAATCTTCAGTACAGTGCAATCCTTGCTGTTATCATGCCAAACAGAGGCCAGGCAATAGCTAGTAGAAGAGAAATTTTGTAGGGCCACAGAAACCCCAACTGTGGCACAGTAGTAATCTATGAGATTAAAGCTACTGACAGAGAATAAATGAACATCGCCATGTCGAAAAGCAAAAGAAACCTCCCCTCCATGACTTGAAAAGACAATTTTTGCTAGCATCCTTACGTCACTGTGCTAATTAGCTAGGTCAGAGTTGAATTTGTCACTATTTCCACCATTTGAATCTACCGATGTCTGGGATGCTGACAAATTTCCAGGTGTAGCAAGGGGTCGAGAACCTTTGAAGTCTTTTATTGGAGATATGCTCTTATTTATTTTGGTGGTCCAGATTGTTGTCATTGGTGCTTGTCCACCAAAATTTGTATTAGAATTTTCAAAAGGGGATGCAGTGCAACCTGCTGACGTGAACTTTCCCACCGCTGCACCCTCCAACCAGTTAGATATGGCCCCTCATCAGGATTGTGTGGAGACATATATTGGCCTGATGGAATGTAATTTGGAGGTCATTAGTATACTAAAAAGAACAGTTAATTCAGCCATATTTGTGATCAGTCTGTTTGCTTACAAATCCAAGTATAGTGGATTGAAATATAAAAAGACTTAATAAAAGCATCAATGTCAAATTCTATTGTAGACGGGATATTACTAGCGATAGAATGCAGCTAAACATGTCTTAGTTAGGGACTAGCCATTCGGATGCATTTGTCTTATACTGTCATGCTTATACTGTCAGAAGTATTGTTGCCATTCTAAACTTACATCATATAGCATGAAAGACAAGGTTGCTTCCAAACATAGAGCTAAATTTCAATTATAGGAGACCTAATGATAATGAGCATAAGCAAGCTTTTATCAATCGTAAAAAGAAGAGCAAGCAACAAACTTTTTGATGCCCTTACTCTTACGCCTCCAATGCAAAGTAACAAGAAAAATACTTCAAAATTTTGAAATTTTGTGTCCATTAAAAAGATCACTCGCTCTTTAGAACTCATTGGAGGACAAGATATACGAGGTTAATAGGTCTGGATATTTATACATCTTACAGAGACACAAATGTAATATATATATACTCGACTTGGTCCAAAGTATTTTGCACAATATGCTCCTGAGTCAGGTGAGAATGTTAAAGAAAAACTCTTCGGACCTCACCTGCACTCATGTCTAATCTAATATACAAGTTTGGCTTTGCTTCAGACTAGTCCTAGTTACTGTCACCTTTGAGGTAACTGCATTCATCATCAATACCCATAATTTTTACATCCAATTTAGAGTCCCAAAAAAAAAAAAATTTAAGCATAGACTCCCAAAAGGAAGCGAAAATTGTAAGCATATGCAGATTGTATATCTCCCAATCAGCTCTTGCGAGAAGAATAGGAAGAAAACACTTTAAAGGGTAGGTTGAACAACATTAACATGCAATCTCTCTTCATATAGGCTCTCTATTATTTTGTTCTTCTAACACTTTCCTCGGAGCTTGAAAGGGAGGGAGAGGAAATCTATTAGGGCTCTCTCAATTATAAGCCAGTTATTGCTACTGCTAGTGCTAGTGAAGAGTCTAGAGTATGGACCTCCCAAGCCACGATAAGAACATGAGTATATGTTTGAGCCCTGTTCTTATAATCAAAACCAGTATTTCTGCACAAACTCATTCTTTTGCTGGATTGGGTTGTTTGAATCAAATTAGTTGCTCTCATGGATGCACTCAAATGCACCATAAAATACACATTAAAAGTTGATGGATCTCCCACTGGCAGGGCTGTAAAATACTCTTCTGAGAGTAATGAAATTATAAAAATGTCAAGATGAGAAGGAAGAGAATTGTATATATACATACAAGCTCCAGTTTTTCTGGCCGTGAGGGCTTTTCGAGGGGCTTGGTTGTTCCGATGGGGATTTTTCCATTGCACCACTGTTTATATGCTTAGTGGGAGAGACAGGCCTTTTGAACAGGATCCTCAGTGGAGAGAACCAGGGCTCCCCACTCGGCAAGGGAATAACATATATTCTCATTGTCGATCTCATAATTCTTCTTGTGTAATGCAGTGGAAAGTGGGAGTTCAGGTAAGAATGAAAAATAGCAACACTTGAAATTAATGATGACCATCCAAATCATATTTTCTAACTTAATGATTTAAAATATTTTCCAGTACTTCTAGATAAAAATAAAAAAGTCAAACTGCCTGACAAATAAGACTCCAAAATACCAGTTCCTTTGTAGAACACCCTACACATTGACAGCCATCAGAAGCACAACCCACACTTTGGAAATCAAAGGAAGGGAATAACACCCCACACTTTCTCTGCCAGCAAAAATAACATCCCACCCTATCATAATTAGCTAAAGGATACTCAAATCTACTTTTTTTGCAGTCGACCTGCCTTAAGCTTTCCCTACGCTTTTGCAGTCAACTGAGGGACACCTTGCACTCCAGCAGTAAAATGTATGACACTACCTTGTTGGTCTTCAAAGGAAATAAATGACCCATTATACTATGTCTGATCTCTCAGAAAACCATTCTTCAAAGAAATCATAAATTTTAAATCACCACCTGGAATTTAACAAAATCGTGGCAACCACTTCCACATTAATTATTTCAGGGAGAAAAATTTCCCATACAAATACCAAAAAGGCACCTACAATCATTCCCATCTCCAAAACACATAGAAGAACCATACAAAAATTATATATACTAAAGCCACTCTAACTAGATAAAAATTGCATTATTGCAGCATACTGATATATCACTAAGAAAACTCTACCAAACAATATTAACCTACATTGAACAAAACTTGTTGATTTCAATTTTCAACAAATAAATTGTCTAGTAATTATCTTTAAACTAACATTTTCTTTGAAAAAAAAATAACATCAACGCAAGAGCCTTCAGGAAGGAAGAATAGCTTCCCCCAAGGACAAGTATAAAAGAAGCAATATTCTTATAACTTTCAAAGCCCACCTGAAACTCTAACAGAATTCAAGATACACAATAAACTACAACAAATAAATGAGTGAAAATGATACATTCCACATTGTCAAAAAATTCCTTGAAGTAAAAAGCATATAGCCCCTCCCCGAAACGAAACAATTAAAAAATATATCTAAGGACTGCCTCGAAGAAAAAAAGAGTATCCTTCCATCAAAAAAGCAAAAGGATGCCTCAAAGTACAAAGCACAAATTTTCGAAAATAAAATGTTTCTTAGACAAACAGAGACAAAGGAAATCACTAAGATACTCTAGGAAGTAAAAACAGTGCTTGGTAGCTTGCTCGGCAGAAAATAAATTCATATAGGAATAAAACCAAAATGTTGCATGTATCAAACATTGTATTAAACACACTGATACAAATCATTGGAAAAGAGGTACACTTCATATCAGTAAATAACTATGAATGACAAAATAATGGATGTGCAAATCCAACTGTCAGAGAAGCTAGCCCAAGCCATGATACATTTTGGATAAAAAAAGTATGACCAAAATGAACATTTAGACTGAACTCAACCATAAGTACCATAACAAAAAACAATAACTGGGATCAACAACACTTCAGTTGAAAAGAGATATATTTTCGATATACATTTGCAATTAATTTTGTGTAAGACAAACCCAGGATGATATAGACTAAGCTATGTCCAAAAAAAATTCACATGATGGAGGTTTTCACAAACTGTATTCAGTAGCTTTCATGTATATTTCCCATTTTAGTACTGCACGAATAACAAAGATGTTAAACCACATTAAAAATCATGCTTCCCTAACCTTCAAAATTCATTGCTATGATAAATTATTTTCCTGACAAAACTTGTATTTACTTCTATAGAAGTCAGACTTTTTAAAGACAACCAACCAGTGACTTTCATAATGCATAAAAAAAATGGCTGCATCACTAATAACATACAAAAAAAGGTTGAGCAATGAAATAAATTATTAATGTTCTGGTTGAGCAATGCATTAACAAGAAGAGCAAGCATCAAACTTTTTGATTCCCTTGCTCTTACGCCTCCAATGAAAAGTAACAAGAAAAATACTTCAGAAGTTTGAAATTTTGTGTCCATTAGAAAGATCACTCGCTCTTTAGCACTCATTGGAGGACAAGCAATATGAGGTTAACAGGTCTGGATATTTATACATCTTACAGAGACACAAATGTAATATATATATATACTCGACTTGGTCCAAATTCTTCTGTATAGTATGCTCCTGAGTCAGGTGAGACTGTTGAAGAAAAACTCTTCGGACCTCACCTGTGCTCATTTCTAATCTAATATACAAGTTTGGCTTTGCTTCAGACTAGTCCTAGTTACTGTTGCCTTTGAGGTAACTGCATTCATCATCAATACCCATAATTTTTACATCCAATTTAGACTCCCCAAAAAAATAAAATTTAAGCATAGACTCCCAAAAGGAAGCAAAAATTGTAAGCATATGCAGATTGTATATCTCCCAATCAGCTCTTGCGAGAAGAACAGGAAGAAAAAACTTTAAAGGGTAGGTTGAACAACATTAACATGCAATCTCTCTTCATATAGGCTCTCTATTATTTTGTTCTGCTAACACTTTCCTCGGAGCTTGAAAGGGAGGGAGAGGCAATCTATTAGGGCTCTCTCAATTATAAGCCAGTTACTGCTACTGCTAGTGTTAGTGCAGAGTCCAGAGTATGGACCTCCCAAGCCACGATAAGAACATGAGTATATGTCTGAACCCTGTTCTTATAATAAAAACCAGTATTTCTGCACAAAATCATTCTTTTGATGGATTGGGTTGTTTGAATCAAATTAGCTGCTCTCATGGATGCACTCAAATGCACCGTAAAATACACGTTAAACTTTGATGGATCTCCCACTGGCAGGGTCGTAAAATACTCTTCTGAGAGTAATGAAATTATAAAAATGTCAAGATGAGAAGGAAGAGAATTGTATATATACATACAAGCTCTGGTTTGTCTGGCCGTGAGGGCTTTTTGGGGGGATTGGTTGTTCTGATGGGGAATTTTCCATTGCACCACTGTTTATATGTGTAGTGGGAGAGACAGGCCTTTTGAACAGGATCCGCAGTGGAGAGAACCAGGGCTCCTCACTCGGCAAGGGAATAACATATATTCTCATTGTCGTTCTCATAATTCTTCTTGCGTCGTGCAGTGGAAAATGGGAGTTCAGGTAAGAATGAAAAATAGCAACACTTGAAATTAATGATGACCATCCAAATCATCTTTTATAACTTGATGATTTACAATATTTTTCATTACTTCTAGATAAAATAAAAATTTCAAACTGCCTGACAAATAAGACTTCAAAATACCAGTTCCTTTGTAGAACACCCTACACATTGACAGCCATCAGAAGCACAACCCACACTTTGGAAATCAAAGGAAGGGAAGAACACCCCACACTTTTGCTGCCAGCTAAAAGAACATCCCACCCTATCATAGTCAGCTAAAGGATACTCAAACCTACTTTTTTTGCAGTCGACCTGCCTTAAGCTTTCCATACGTTTTCGCAGTCAGTTGAGGGACACCCTGCACTCCGACAGTAAAATGAATGACACTACCCTGTTGGTCTTCAAAGGAAATAAATGACCCATTATACTATGTTTGATCTCTCAGAAAACCATTCTTCAAAGAAATCATAAATTTTAAATCACCACCTGGAGTTCAACAAAACCGTGGCAACCACTTCCACATTAATTATTTCAGGGAGCAAATTTTCCCATACACATACCAAAAAGGCACCTGCAATCATTCCCATCCCCAAAACACATAGAATAACCATACAACAATTATTTATACTAAATCCACTCTAACTAGACAAAAATTGCATTATTGTAGCATACTAATATATCACTAAGAAAACTCTACCAAACAGTATTAACCTACATTGAACAAAACTTGTTGATTTCAATTTTCAACAAATAAATTGTCTAGTAAATTATCTTTAAACTAGAATTTTCTTTGAAAACAAGAGAACATCAACGCAAGAGCCTTCAGGAAGGAAGAAGAGCTTCCCCCAAGGACAAGTATAAAAGAAATCATATTCTTATAACTTTCACAGCCCACCTGAAACTCTAACAAAATTCAAGATACCCAATAAACTACAAAAAAGAAAAGAGTGAAAATGATACATTCCACATTGCCAAAGAATGCCTTGAATAAAAATCATATAGCCCCTCCCCGAAACAAAACAATTAAAAATATATCTAAGCACTGCCTCGATGCAAAAAAGAGTATCCTTCCATCAAAAAAGAAAAAGAATGCCTCGAAGTACAAAGCACAAATTTTCGAAAATAAAATATTTCTTAGACAAGCAGAGACAAAGGAAATCACTAAGATCCCCTAGGAAGTAAAAACAGTGCTTGGTATCTTGCTCGGCAGAAAATAAATTCATATAGGAATAAAACCAAAATGTTGCATGTATCAAACATTGTATTAAACACACTGACACAAATCATTGGAAAAGAGGTACACTTCATATTAGTAAATAACTGTGTATGAAAAAATAATGGATGTCCAAATCCAACTGTCAGAGAAGCTAGCCCAAGCCGTGATACATTCTGGATAGAAAAAGTATGACCAAAATGAACATTTAGACTGAACTCAACCATAAGTACTATAACATATTAAAAACAATAACTGGGATCAACAACACTTCAGTTGAAAAGAGGTATATTTTTGATATACAATTGCAATTAATTTTGCGTAAGACAAACCCAAGATGATATACACTAAGCTATGTTAAAAAACAATTCACATGATGGAGATTTTCACAAACTGTATTGAGTAGCTTTCATGTATATTTCCCATTTTAGTACTGCACGAATAACAAAGATGTTAAACCACATTAAAATTCATGCTTCCCTAACCTTCAAAATGCATTGCTATGATAAATTATTTTCCTGACAAAACTTGTATTTACTTCTATAGAAGTCAGAATTTTTAAAGACAACCAACCAGTAACTTTCATAATGCATAAAAAAAATGGCTGCATCACTAATAACGTACAAAAAAAGGTTGATCAATGCAATAACTTATTAATGTTTTGGTTGAGCAATGCATTAACAAGAAGAGCAAGCAGCAAACTTTTTGATGCCCTTGCTCTTACGCCTCCAATGCAAAGTAACAAGAAAAATACTTCAGAAGTTTTAAATTTTGTGTCCATTAAAAAGATCACTCGCTCTTTAGCACGCATTAGAAGACTCCATTGTCGATTTCTCAATGCTCAAACCGCTATCCCCTCTAAGTTGTATTTTATTCCGAGCTTCAGACCCAAAATTGAGCACAGTCCTGGTGGAGGCACCAGACTCCAATACATCCACAGGTCCGACTTGAATCCTCGAACCCATGACCTTGAGCGGCCGCACATAGTACGCATGCAGCGCAACACAAGGGATCATTATCTAGTTAACACCTGATCTTATACTGTCATGCTTAAGCTTGAAACTATAACGAGCACTTTAGGGTTTGTTCTTTGTACTGTCTCGACTCCTTTCTACATGAATGCGTACCAATCGTTTTGGTTTTGCTTTGAACCTCACAATTCGTTTCTCAGGCTCATCCCCACAACATTATCATTTCCATTAAACATTGAAGCTACTGAAATTAGGCATTTAATCTAGGTATCTGGATCAAAATCCCTATCTCAAAAGAACCCATTGACATCTGTATTGCTGCAGCACCAGATTGACTTGCTGATATGATTATAAAGGATAGCCATAACCCCACTGGCACTTTAGCTCGAAACTACTCTTTTATATACTTCAATGACAGGCAAATCAAGAAGATCTAGGTTATTTGTAGCAACCCCTACGTCGGCATTCGAGAGGTTCAGTTTTCTCGAGAATTTCCTAATTTTCATGGAGCCAAGGGAAGAATCTGTGAACATGAAGAGGGACCAAGTCAAGTGAACACATTTGAAACATATTGCTCAGATATTTGGTGTTTGTGCAGGCCCTCTGCCACCATTATGTCGACATGTGCAGCCCAACCAACACAGGCAAGCTTTACCCTGCCATACTGGATATTGGAGGTGAATGTCGTTCCAAAACCCTCGGGGGTGAATACAACCCAAACCCATCCAGATTAGTAAATGCGGAGGTGAATCCAGCTTTTCAGGTTTTATTCGCCCTTATTTTTTTGGGCTAAATCATAATAATTAATTATTTTTAAAATAATTTTGGGTCTAACTATATAAAACTATACAAAAGACGTTTTATATAAAAATCCCGCCCCTCTAAAATCTAAAATCCCTTAAATTTCGCCCTTGGGCTAAAATTCGCCCCTAAAATTTTCCCTAATCTCAACACTCCCTCTCAACAATATAGGTACTATCCTTCACCTCGATCTTATCTCTATGGTATTCGAATTTTCTCCTGGTGAGCGCCTTCATCAGAACATCTGCATCCTAATCTTCCGTAGGAATGTACTGAAGCAACATGATCTTCTGTTGCACACAATATTTGATATGATGATACTGGATATCTATATGCTTAGATCTATCATGAAACACAGGATTAATCAAGAGTTTAATGCAACTCTGATTATCACAATGTATCACTGTAGGATCTAAATGATAACCAAACAAATCGACCAGGATCTTCCTCATCTAGATAGCCTCACATGCATCTTGACTTGCTGCCATGTATTTCGCTTCCGCTACACTGAGTGCCACAGATCTTTGTTTCCTGTTGTACCAAGAAAATGTTGTAGATCCGATACTGAAAACCCCTCCTGATGTTCTCTTTCTGTCCGTTGGGATGCCTGCCCAATCTGCATCAGTGAATCCATGCAACTTCACCTCATTCGTCTATCTATACCATAAGCCATACTCAGATGTGCCCCTGAGATATCTTAGGACATGCTTGTCTGCCTTCCAAAAGAGCTTGGTAGGCTTAACCATCGCTTGAATAAGTTGGTTCACTGCATAGCATATGTCCAGTATTGTATTAACTAAATACATGAGCGAACCCACCAACTTTCGATAGACAGTAGCATCCACTACCTCTGCGGATGTAGCATCCTCTTTCCTCCAATTTCCCAGAAGAGGAGTATCCATGGGCTTTCAGTCCTACATGTGAAACTTACCAAGTATCTCCCAAGCATACATGCCTTGAGACACAAAAATTTCACCTTCTCGCTGCCATATTTCCAATCCAAGGAAATAATGAAGGAGGCCCAAATCCTTCATCTCAAACTCCTTTGAAAGATCTTCCTTGCATGAGTGTATCAACTGCTCATCACCCGTTAGTATTAAATTATCAACATAAAGAAAAATTATTAAAAGCTTACCCTCCACCACAATTTGGTATATGTTTGCATCCGCCTCACTCTTGGTGAAGCCAAGTCCATTGAAATAGTTTTTGATCCGTGTGTACCAAGCACAAGGTGCTTGCTTCAGTCCATACAGCGCTCTTTTGAGTCTGCACACATGTGACTCACTGCTGAAGATCTCAAATCCTTCAGGCTGCTCAATGTACACTTCTTCCTCAATGATCCCATTAAGGAATGCAGTCTTCACATCCATCTGATGAATGTGCCAACCCATCTGCGCTGAGAGAGCAAGGATGGTCCTTATGGAAGAATATTGTGCGACAGGTGAAAATTTTTCTTCATAATCAATCCCCTCGATCTGTGAGAAGCCCCGAGAAAAAAATCTTTCCTTATACTTCTCAATGCTCCCATCAGCAGCTTTCTTTACCTTGTAGATCCATCTTGAACCTACCACTGATTTACCAACTGGCCTTGGAACAATCTCTCAAGTTGTAATATCCCAAAATCGGGACAGCTAGCAAGCATGACTAGAAAAGGCATTTTCCATTAATGGCTACTACAGGAATTGATACCAGGACCTGCATCCCTTAGATCAATGTATCTAAGTCCTAAATCCAAGAGGTGGCTCCAAAGAAATCCTCCTAGATGGGTTAAACAGATCTCCCACACCTGGTTGTCCTCAGAAAATGCCCGATGAGGGACTGCAACAAATGTAAGCACGTGTAATGGAATAACAACATTATTTTATAGCCATGAACACATGAAGATATGAATAGCCAACAAATTTATCATATAGCAGTAAAAGAGTATAATTCTTTGAGGAAACAATCGCTCAAGCAATACAATGTAAGCCTCAGCAACACATGTATAAGGAAATGAAGAACTCTGCTATATAGGTATGAACCCAGGCTATGATAGCGCTATCTATAGGAGACACTGCAAAAAATAAAATGAAAATAAAATGATATTTCAATATCATCTCAAGAAAGGTGGGGGAGGAAGCTCTCAACCAGTGAAAAATAACAATACAACAATCCTTAGAAGGATTGGCTGCAATACATGTACAAATGGAAAATCTGCAGAAATTTCGGAGTTGCTAGGCAGTAGCTGCAACTCAGAAAATAGAAGGATATGGTTGAAGATGATGATAAATATGAAATGAACCTCCTCCAACAGATCTCTCAAGTGATAGGCTGATCCTAACACTGAATATCTTTCCTTCCAAAATGGTGGTGCAAGCCCCCACTGTAGAAACTCACTGGAATAACGCAGTCTAGAGAAGGGTCTGCACTGTCTATGATGGGAGATGCTTGGAATAATGACAAGATATGCAAATCAGCTTTGAAATCCCCTTCACTAACCTCCTGGAGGAAGAGGATCTCCCTCTTCTGAAAGATGAGCCAAGGAAATGGTGTTGTGGAACCCTCCACTGCAACACCCAGCAACACTACGTTATACTTCAGCAGAAATAATGCAGTGACTGAAAGGAGTGGCTTTGGCCTTGATCCAAGATGTGGGGAAATGAAGTGAAATCCTTCAAGAGGCCTCTCAAGAAGGAGAGGAAATCCTAAACATGAATCCCTCGTGCTAAACAGCACTGCAACTCAGCTGAACAGCTGGAGACTACAAATAGTCTAATCAGACAAATAATCCAATGCTCAAAGATGTCTCACTATGGCTGCCTCTTCCTCCTTTTATGCAAGTGAATGCCTCTTTTCCCTGGACCCCATACATTAGGGTTAAATCCACAAATATTCTTTCTCCCTCTCTAACTGTGTTGTCTTCCCAAGCTACACCTCTTAGGCAGCGTTGTTGACTTGGTCAAACTTGACCTTGTCCTCATGAAATTACCCCTTTTCACACTGGAAGGTGCAAAATAAGCTGCTCCAATGATCCCTTTCACACTATGAGGGATTTTTTTCCTACTCATGGGCCTTTTACCCATTTTATTCACCTCCTAGATGATATAAGCAAAAATTAATATTCCAATTTGTTGCTTGCAAATTTTGGAATATTACAGTCCTCCCCTCTCAAAGATTGCTTGTCCTCAAGCAAGTGCAAGGACAGACTGATTTATTTTCTAGTCTTCTCCCTGTAGCACCCATGTATGATGATCTCCTACAAGTGAAGTGATTCTATCTCATCAATCAAGCCTCCACATTGTTCCTCCTCAACATGAAAGTTAGCTATCAAGCTATCATCATGTAAAGGTGAAATACTCAAGAGGATAGAAAAGTGATGTCTAGAGGTCCCTTTGAAGAATGGGATCTGAAATATAATGGGAACTATATTTCCCATATGGATCCTCCATCTCCAAGCAATGAGGCATGCAAAATGAGTCACCTTCCAACTAGGCAACTCCCAGAAACCGTCCTCCACCTTTAGACCCGGCAAAGTAGGTGGGCTGAAATTATGCACATGGTAGACAATGTAGCCTACCCCACACTGTCTATCTCTCCACTTAAGATAAGTGTGGAGTGTCTGATGATCCTGGGCTACAATTATATTTCCCTCCAGTGGCAAGATGAGGACTAGATCTCCAAAGATCTCTCCTCCAATGTTGCAAATCATGCTGGCCCAAATATCCCCATATATGATGAGTTGGAAGTCATCATCATATGGCATCTCCTCCATCATATGGCTCACCTCATAAAGTGACAAAGGTGTTGATAAGGTAACCATATTATGTCCCATGTTCCCCTTAGAACATGTGGTTCAAAAAGTGTGGGAGGATTACCCCTCAAAGGACACATCCAAACAATATGTCTCTCTCTCAAGCATGCTCCTCATAAAAGCAAAAAAAATAGAGCCATAGGGAGCAAAAATGAGAGTCATGCTTACTGCCATATGCAACAGATGTGAAGGAAAATGGTCCCTCAAGTGAAACCAACACAGCTTGACCCTCAACTGCAATAGAGACTGATAAAATGAGTGGCTTCTCAACCACTTGCATGTTGCTCCAATCTCCTCATAAGTATGGAGGAAGTGAAAGATGCAAGGTGTACAAAGAGTGTGTCCTCCATAATGTGCCTCTTCCCCAAGTCATCCTAGGGAATGGCCATCAACCAAGATGATGGCCCCAACCAAACCATGAAGCCAAAAAGAAATAATGCTCCTCCTTGGAGCAACATCCTGCACATATATGGTTAAGGGACATATATCATATAAGTAATCATGTAAACAATAATCACCCTTACCATATGTTCTACTCATACAAATGGAGTGGCTCATAAATTACTCTCCTCTCATCCTCAAAGTGGAAAGAGGTGTTTGTGCTAACTCATCCAAATATTTATGTCTCTCCTCCATCTCCATCTGGTCCATGCATCTCTTCATATGCTGATATATCTCTTCCTCAAAGCCCATCCAAAAATACCCCTCCATGATGGTGTGGTATGCTCTCAAGGAACAAGTGGGGCTGAAAATGAAATCCTCATGAGCTGCTTGTAGCAACTTCTCCTTGAGCTTGGAAGCCCTAGGAAGGAAGATCCTACCATGATAAAATATGACCCCATCTCTGACTGAATACTTCGCCATATGCAACTGGACATCCAATATCATGCAAGTGTAAAGATCCTTGGAATACTCCACCAACATCTGGGAGTTCCAATATGGATCTATCCTCCATAGTGATAGCGCTGATGATCTCTCATGAAGAGCATCTGTCACATGGTCAACATCTTCTTTGACATCTATCATGCCAAAGATGCAAGTTGGAAGGTTGCTATCCTTCCCCTGTTGCTTCTGCCACAGCGCGGAATCTAAAATGGAAGTGGGTACTGATGATGTTGAGAGAATGTTCCCTCTCTCTTTGAGCCTACCCAAGACTCCCAGCACTGTATCAAGCTCTCCCAAGGTTCCCACCCCTCTGAAATCACTGAGTGGTGCCTCAACTAGTGAAGCATCCATCCTCCTCTACTGATCTAATGGTCTCCCTGGAAAAATGTCTCCATGCAATGATACATCCTCAACAAGAGATGACTGAATATATGAATGGAGAGAATTCTCCATGCTTCCACTGCGCAATCCAATCACCTTCTTAGGTGCATCAACCTTCAGAAATGAATAGGGATGTGTACTCCTCATCTCATAATGTTGGGTCTTCTCCCTACCTCCTCCTTGTGTCTCCATGTTTCCACACCTCCTCAACAATGGCACATGTAGATCATGAGCTATGCCTTGATCTCCACACATGAGATCCTGGGGACTTCCTTCCAAAGATGCAAGTATCCCTCTATTTGGAACAAGAGCTCCTCTTTCCTCTGCATGAGGTACTAGATAATCTCTATACATGACAGTGTTGTTTCCCTCAATCTCTCCAACATTAATGGGAAACCCTCCAATGATTGGATCCCTTTTTGAAAAAGAGATATCCATGCTCCCTTGCTCAAAGGTGTGAGATGGAAGTTTCCCTTTTGGCAAAGTATGGTGCAAGTTTTCAGCCTTCCCCATTGTTTTCTGAAATGGTACTGCATTCTCATGCAAGGGTTTTGTTTGATTTTTCTTATTTTTCTCCACCATGTGTGTCTCATGAATCCTTCTATTGAATCTTTTCACTAATGCCTTAGTAAAACTAGCATAGGATGCAATTTTTACATTTCTTAAAGAAAAGGATTCAAAAATCCACCAGGCAAAAGCCTTACCTCTCAAATGCAGCGCTGCAACTTTCATAGCTTCTGCTTTAGGAATTTGGTGTTGTTGCAAGAAGGTCTTTAACTCCTCCACCCAAGCTTTTTCTGAACATGTAGGTGAGTCTTCAAAGGTAGATAGAATGAATCTATCCTGCTGCTCTCTTCCTTTCACCTTCATCTTGCAAAACTCCAAAAAGCTGAGATGATCTCGGAATTTATGAATTTGAGGCTCATACTCTTTCAAGAAATCACTAAGGGTTTCCCTCCTAACAACCTCTTCTTCTTTCTCCATCTCTCTTTCGGCAATCCTAGGCATGTGATTGTGCTGTGTGTTAGGGTGTGCAGTTGCTTGCTCACACCCCTCATATGACAATCTGGAGATTTCTTTTGATTCAAACCCTCTTGGAGATTCTTCATACATCTCCCTCCTTATCTTCTTGAAATCCTCATGAATAATATGTACATATTTAGGAAGAATGTTTTTAAGCTTATCCCCTCTTTATTTTTCTCCTCCAAAAGATGGAGTCTTTTTCCTTATCATTTCTTTGTCTCCTTCTCGATGAGAATAGGAAGTGCAGGGTTCTTCCTCTTCTTTCTGCTTATCCTCCTTGGGGAGGCTCTTCATGGAACTGAAATATGATGAGATGAAACCCATCCTCTTCAATATTCTGATCTTCTTGGGCTGAGACTCATAGGTTGAGCCAATAAAGTAGCTTTGATACCACTGTAATATCCCAAAATCAGGACAGCTAGCAAGGCATGACTGGAAAATGCATTTTCCAGTAATGGCTGCTACAAGAATTGAAACTAGGACCTGGATCCCTTAGATCAATGTATCTAAGTCCTAAATATAAGAGGTGGCTCCAAAGAAATCCTCCTAGTTGGTTTAAACAGATCTCCCACACCTAGTTGTCGTCAAAAAATGCCCGATGAGGGAATGCAACAAATGTAAGCACATGTAATGGAATAACAGCGTTATTTTATAGCCATGAACACATGAAGATATGAATAGCCAAAAAATGTATCATATAGCAGCAAAAGAGTACAATTCCTTGAGGAAAAAATCACTTAAGCAATACAATGTAAGCCTCATAAAACACATGTACAAGGAAATGTAGAACTCTGCTATATAGGTATGAACTGTAATGTTCCCAATTTTTAGCCTCAAGCTAAAATGGAACATTATAGTTGCACATTTTATTTTTGTTTAATAAAATGGGAAAGGAGACACCTTAGCCCCTTTTAGATGAATAAATAACACTCCTTGTGTGAAAGGAGGGACAATAAGCAGCTAAAATAAACACCTAAGGGTGTGAATGGAACCCATCTCACTTTGATTAGTCATCTTTGACTAAAGTCAACAGCACTGCCCAAGGAGGAGAGTAGAGAAGCTGTGTAGTTTTGGAGGGAAGACACTCATGTGAGGGTGGAAACCCTAATTGGTGGGACCTTGGTGGAGAAGAGTTCCTTTTGTTTATAAGGAGGAGATGGCAGCCCATTTGCATACATGTTTTAGAGTTTCAGACTTGGGTCTGCAAAGGCTTGCATCCTCGGGCTGTTTAGCAAGGTGATGGTGCCCTCGGGCACTAGGGTGCTCCCGGTCGATAATCCCTAACTCTTCCTCAAGTAAGGATGAGGAATGAGCTGATTTTCCTCAATCCGGCATTGGCCATAGCTACTACCATTAGCTACAGCATTATTTCTGCAGCAGAGAGGACGTCGTGTTACTGGGGGCAGCAAAGGAGGAACTCATGGAGTCATCTTGGCTTTTTTTCTTCAGTGGAGGAGTGATCTATTCATTAGAGGAGATGCAAGGAGGATTCCTGGGCTTGATTTTAGATCTGTTGGCATGGGCCAACATTCCATCATCTCCCACTGTGCATTCCATGGAGGAAACTGCGTTATTTTATGGAGGCAGTGAGAGAGGGTTTCATAGAGCTCATCAAGAGTGTGTTTTTGAGACAAAGGGATCAGCCCTTTGTGCTTAGAGAAATTATCAGAGGAGGGCATCTACATTTCAGATCAGCCACAGCCTCATTCATATTTTGGATCAGTTTCAGTGACAACTTGGTTGTCACATTTTTGTATTCTCCGGCATTTCTAGCAATCTTCATAGATTGGCTAGAAATCTTGTATTTCGGCCCATTTCTTTGTTATTGAGCTATTTCTTGTACTCCTTCATCCACATATGTACTTTATTAATTTTCAACAGCTTATACCTTCATATACACTTCGCAGTCACTACTCTCCAGCATTTTGTGGAGTTGCAGCAACTCATGTATTTCATTGTTCATGTATTGGAGGTTGGTTCTTCAGGCTTGAGTGGCTTGTCCCTCAACTATTTCTTGTATTTATTTGCTGATGTATCATAATATCATGTTTGATATAGAATTTCCCTCTTATGATGTATTAAAGGATTCATAGTTCATGTTTATGTTCATATATTGTTGTAAGCTCTCTCATTGAGCATTGTTTTAGAGACCTAGATTGGGGAGATATGAATAACCCATCTAGAGTTATTTCTTTGAGCTCATTTTCTGCAAGGGAGTTGTATTAGAGTTTTTATAGTGCATTCTAGTGGTGGTTTGTATTATTTATGTAGTAGCTTCCTTCTACAGCGTCCTCAAGGACCCTATAGCAGAAATTCCCAAGGTGGAATATTGCATATCCATAAACAAAGTCTGTGAAGGGCCAGCTAGCCTCAGGATCTCTCCCTTATTTAGAAGGAGACATATCTTGTAAATTCCCCAAAATTCAATCTATGAAATGGACTTGTGATGTCTCACTGAAGAAGGAATTATAATATCTCATGATATTCCCGATGGAGCGACAAGTTCCTAAAAAGGAACATTACAGTGGTATCAGAGAATCAATCTTGGCTCAGCTTGTGCACAAGATTGCTATCAGCAAGAGGAGCTTCTCTCCAAGGAGAGGAGATTAACAGAGGAAACAAGGAAAGAGGAATGATGGAAGAGGAGGTTTCCCTTTTTCTTTTCCAGACCATTGAGGGTTTATTGAAGATCTGATGAAAGGGAAAATTGGAGGAATTTTCTGAGAGGGTTTGTTGATGGGAAAAATCCTAGCTAGTGTCATCAAGGGTGTGAGTATTCAGCCACAGATGCAGATCCACAATGCAGCACATTTCCCATAGCTATTGCAAGAAGGATGGAGGGGAAAAAGTTGAGGCATTTGGAGGAGCAGTGCTATAACTCAAAGGTATGATTCATGATGATTGGTTTCAGAATTCTATTTCATGTTTTCATGAAAATGAGAGATCATGTGTTGGAGTCACAAGGAGTTTTTAAAATTGGATTGATGAGAACCAATGTGAAACATGGTGTGGCAAAACTTCAATCACTTGCATGCATGGGAGGGGACCATGAAACAAAGATCATTCCATCTTTCTAGAGGGGGAGTAAATCAGCAGGATGGCTTGCTAGAGGCAACACCCCCATTTTTATGAAGGGAAATCTTCCATTTGTGAGGTGTAGAGATATTTCTCTCAAAGGAAGGCCAAGATCCAAGGCCTCTCATTAAGGAGGAGATACACCCACATGTTGGTAGAGGCGAGGTGCATCTACGGCGTTGCACCATTGGAGGAAGAAGAAGAGCTGAAGGATCAGCATGAAGGGATGATGGACATTCACCCTTATATACTTTAAAGAAATTCTTCACTTAGGAGAAGGACTGCACTACGCAGTAGAGAGAGAGAGGACCTTTCATTCCTCTCATATATACAGTCCACTTCCAATCTTGATGTCTCACTTTTGGAGGCATTCCATTTGGAAGGCCACTTGATCTAGAGATGATGAGAGGCATCATTTTATTTGGTTCACCACTCTTGGATTCCATAGAGGTGGAGACATTAGAGGAATCAAACACAGTGCAGAGAGTTTGGGACAAGCTCAAGGAGGAGGGATACACTCTCTCATTTTCAGTCTCACCCACTCTCATCAGTTTCACTGCGCAGATAGAGTTGCTGTAGAGATGGAGGATAGCATCTTCATGATGCTGGATGGCTGCTCCATATATTTTTTGAGAGAGAGGATACTTCCTTTGAGTAATGACTCTTTCATGCACTGGAGTAGATGGAGGCCACTCATGCTTACATTGCCCAAGATCGAGAGATTCTTTGGAGGTGATAGTCTCTCATGGGAGGCTCATTTTCATAGAGCTTCATTTCTATTTGAGCATGAGTAGCTGCATGATGGCATGGCAGAAACTTGGAGGATGAATTTGGCATGAGGGAATGTCAAGGTAGTAGGCATCAGCGTGATGGAGCACCATATTGCAGAACACCATCGCTGTCTATGTGGAGGATTGATCTAGGATGGAGGACTCGGATTTTGGTTGAGAATTCCCAGGATCTTGATGCGTGCATGATTATTGGATGGCCTTGATGGAGATGGTCGATACTTAGTGGATGATATAATCACCTATTATCATGGTAGACTCTTCTTGACTAGAGTTTCTAGTCTCAAGGAGAAACTTTTTCATGCAGCACATGAGGACTTCCTAGTTGTGCATTTGGATGAATACTTTGTCTTGCTAGAGGAGTTCATTTTGGAGGGTATTTATCATGATCTTCATCAGAATATGGACAGATGCATAGCCCAGATGACTTTGAAGAGGTTGGCACAACCGTTCCCTTACTCATTGGAGGAGAGGGAGAGCTTTCAAATGAGCCATTTCAGCTCAAGGACCGGAGTACATGGTAGAGGAGGTATAGATCTTCATTTTGATTTTCCTTCCTTTGCTTCTTATGGACAGCTTGATGAGCTAACGATGATAACATATCCTTATGCTCCCTATTTTGATGTACTTTGGCCCATTGCAGCAATAGGAGTGGCCATTCTTATGATGGTTTGTGGGGGAAGCCACATGTTTCTTGGTGTGCACCATTGGCACCAAATTATGATTTCATGTTTCATCTTATGAGAAGATGTTGTGGCAGAAAACAAGTGGCTAGTACAACACTTGTTACTTTTTATTATGAGGCAGGCCAAGAGGCACTACGCAGGTTCCATGAATGGAACTTTGAACCACTCTCCGGTTGTCATTTGACAACTTGTTTCTATTGCATATTGCTCGTATATTTCTAATGTTGTACATTTATTGAGGAGCATTATTTTGAGAGTATTGTATGTACATCCCATTGGGAGCATGATTCTCCCCATTGTATATGTTTTATCTTGTAGGAGACACCATGGGCAAACCATGATTGCCACATTGCTACTTGTACCTTCTTGTGGGAGGGACCACTTGGAGAATTTGCAGAGGCATTTCATGGCTGATTTTTTTTCTTGATGGGGTAGCTTGGTCCATTCTTGAAGGCCATACTTTTCCAACCCAAAGACAAATGCAGCCCCATATGAGCAGCATATGGAGAGAGGGCCATCATGGGAAACCAAAACAACTCTACATTCAGCCCCAACTCATTGCAGAAATCAGGGGTGAGATTTTCATTTGGATGATAGCATGGATGAGAGGATCATCATTGGGAGCAGAATTTTCCCATGCATATAATCACTCATACCTTAAGGAGGCCACATTCCAGCAAGAAGGATTCCACTACACCCTCTATCTTTCCATGAGGAGCATCATTTCCACCTTGCATACTTGGGAGAGAGCATTGGAGGACAGATTTATTGCAGCATATTTGAGCAGTGATGGGACCATTGATGAGGAGGCCACAAGAGAAGAAGGGGGAGAAAATTTTGTTCTCTCTGTGCAGTTGCTTGAAAGCAAGCAACATGTGGGAGGGGAGGACTGTAATGTTCCCAATTTTTATCCTCAAGATAAAATGGAACATTATAGTTGCACATTTTATTTTTGTTTAATAAAATGGGCAAGGAGACACCTTAGCCCCTTTTAGATGAATAAATAACACTCCTTGTGTGAAAGGAGGGAAAATAAGTAGCTGAAATAAACACCTAAGGGTGTGAATGGAACCCAGCTCACTGTGATTAGTCATCTTTGACTAAAGTCAACAACGTTGCCCAAGGAGGAGAGGCTTCCTAGAGAAGCTGCGTAGTTTTGGAGGGAAGACACTCATGTGAGGGTGGAAACCCTAATTGGTGGGACCTTGGTGGAGAAGAGTTCATTTTGTTTATAAGAAGGAGATGGCAGCCCATTTGCAAACATCTTTTAGAGTTTTAGACTTGGGTCTGCAAAGGCTTGCATCCCCGAGCTGTTTAGCAAGGTGATGGTGCCCTCGGGCACTAAGGTGTTACCAGTCGGGAATCCCTACCTCTTCCTCAAGGAAGGATGAGGAATGAGCTGATTTTCCTCAATCTGGTATTGGCCACAACTACTACCATCAGCTATAGCGTTATTTCTACAGCAAAGGAGGAACTCATGGAGTCATCTTGGCTTGTTTTCTTCAGTGGAGGAGTGATATATTCATTGGAGGAGCTGCAAGGAGGATTCCCGAGCTTTATTTTAGATCTTTTGGCATGGGCCAAAATTCTATCATCTCCCATTGTGCAGTCCATGGAGGAAACTGTGTTATTTTATGGAGGCAATGAGAGAGGGTTTCATAGAGCTCATCAAGAGTGTGTCTTTGAGACAAAGGGATTAGCCCTTTGTGCTTAGAGACATTATCAAAGGAGGGCATTGACATTTTAGATCAGCCATAGCCTCATTCATATTTTAGATCAATTGCAGTGACAACTTGGTTGTCACATTTTTGTATTCTCCGGCATTTCTAGCAATCTTCATAGATTGGCTAGAAATCTTGTATTTCAGCCCATTTCTTTGTTATTGGGCTATTTCTTGTACTCCTTCAGCCACATATGTATTTTATTCATGTTCAGTAGCTTATACCTTCATATACACTGCACAGTCACTGCTCTCCGGCATTTTTTGGAGTTGCAACAACTCATGTATTTCATTGTTCATGTATTGGAGGTTGGTTCTTAAGGCTTGAGTGGCTTGTCCCTCAACTAGTTCTTGTATTTATTTGCTGATATATAAAAATATCATGTTGGTTGTAGAATTTCCATCTTATGATGTATTCAAAGATGCAGAGTTCATGTTTATGTTAATATATTATTGTAAGCTCTCTCATTGAGCATTATTTTAGAGACCTAGATTGGGGGGATTTGAATAACCCATCTAGAGTTATTTATTTGAGCTCATTTTCTGCAAGGGAGTATTATTAGAGGTTTTCTAGGGCATTCCAGTGGTTTTTTTTCTTATTTATGCAGCAACTTCCTTATACAGCGTCCTCAAGGACCCTGTAGCAGAAATTCCCGAGGTGGAATATTGCATATCCATAGACAGAGTCTATGAAGGGCCAGCTAGCCTCAAAATCTCTCCCTTCTTTAGAAGGATACATATCCTATAAATTCCCCAACATTAAATCTTTGAAATGGACTTTTGATGTCTCACTAAAGAAGGAACTGGAATATCTCAAGATATTCCCGATGGAGCAGCAAGTTCCTGAAAAAGGAACATTACATGAACCCGGTCAATGGCAGCGCTGTCTATAGGAGACACTGCAACATATAAAATGAAAATACAATGATATAGCAATATAAGCTCAATAAAGGTGGGGGAGGAAGTTCTCAACCCCTAAAAATGACAATACAACAATCCTTATAAGGATTGGCTGCAATACATGTACAAATGGAAAATCTGCAGAAATGCCAAAGTTGTTGAGCAGCAGCTGCAACTCAAAAAATAGAAGGAGATGGCTGAAGATGATGATCAATCTTAAATGAACCTCCTTTAATAGATCTCTCAAGTGATAGGCTGATCCTAAGACTGAAGATCTTGCCTTCCAAAATGGTGGTGCAAGCCCCCACTACAGATACTCGCTGGAATAACACAGTATAGAGAAGGGACTGCGCTGTCTACGATGGGAGATTCTTGGCCTAATGCCAAGATATGAAAATCAGCTCCGAAATCCCCTTCACTAACCTCCTGGAGGAATAGGAGCTTCCTCCTCAAAAAGATGAGCCAAGGAAATGGTGTTGTGGAAACCTCCACTGCAACACCCAGCAACACTATGTTATACTTCAGCAGAAATAACGCAGTGACTGAAAGGGGTGGCTTTGGCCTTGAGCCAAGATGTGGGGAAATGAAGTGCAATCCTTCAAGAGGCCTCTCAAGAAGGAAAGGAAATACTAAATAGAAATCCCTCGTGATAAACAGCACTGCAACTTAGCTGAACAGCTGGAGACTGAAAATAGTCTAATTAGACAAATAATCCAATGCTCAAATATGTCTCACTATGGCTGCCTCTTCCTCCTTTTATGCAACTGAATGCATCTTTTCCCTGGACCCCACACATTAGGGTTTCATCCACAAATAATCTTTCTCCCGCTCTAACTTTGTTTTCTTCCAGAGCAAGCTACACCTCCTAGGCAGTGCTATTGACTTGGTCAAACTTGACCTTGTCCTCTTGCAAATTTCCCCTTTTCACACTGGAAGGTGAAAAATAAGCTACTCCAATGATCCCTTTCACACTATGAGGGATTTTATTCCTACTCATGGGCCTTTTACCCATTTTATTCACCTCCTAGATGATATAAGCAAAAATTAATATTCCAATTTGCTACTTGCAAATTTTGGAATATTACAATCCTCCCCTCTCAAAGATTGCTTGTCCTCAAGCAAGTGCAAGGATAGACTGAGTTCTTTTCTCCTCTTCTCCCTGTAGCATCCATGTATGATGATCTCCTCCAAGTGAAGTGATGCTATCTCATCAACCAAGCCTCCACATTGTTCCTCCTCAGCATGCAAGTTAGCTATCAAGCTATCATCATGTAAAGGTGAAATACTCAAGAGGATAGAAAAGTGATGTCTAGAGGTCACTTTGAATAATGGGATCTGAAATATAATGGGAACTATCTTTCCCATATGGATCCTCCATCTCCAAGCTATGAGGAATGCAAAATGAGTCACCTTCCAACTAGGCAACTCCTAGAAACTGTCCTCCACCTTTGGCCCCGGCAAAGTAGGTGGGCTGAAATTCTGCACATGGTAGACAATGTAGCCTACCCCACACTTTATATATCTCCATTTAATATAAGTGTATAGTTTATATTGATCTTAGGCTGCAATAATATTTCCCTCCAGTGGCAATATGAGGACTAGATCTCCAAATATCTCTCCTCCAACGCTGCAAATCATGCTGGCCCAAATATCCCCATATATTATGAGTTGGAAGTCATCATCATATGGCATCTCCTCCATCATATGCCTCACATCATAAAGTGAAAAAGGTGTTGTTAAGGTAACCATATCATGTCCCATGTTCCCCTTAGAACATGTAGTGCAAAAAGTGTGGGAGGATTCTCCCTCAAAGGACACATCCAAACAATGTGTCTCTCTCCCAAGCATGCTCCTCATAAAAGCAGAAACAATAGAGCCATAGGGAGAAAAAATGAGAATCATGACTGCTTCCATATGCAAAAAATGTGAAGGAAAATGTTCCCTCAAGTACAATCAACGTAGCTTGACCCTCAACTACAATAGAGACTGATAAAATGAGTGGCTTCTCAACCACTTGCCTGCTGCTCCAATCTCCTCATAAGTATGGAGGAAGTGAATGATGCAAGGTGTACAAAGAGTGTGTCCTCCATAATGTGCCTCTTCCCCAAGTCCTCCTAGGGAATGGCCATCAACCAAGCTTATGGCCCCAACCAGACCATGAAGCCAAAAAGAAATAATTCTCCTCCTTGGAGCAACATCCTACACATATACGGTTAAGGGACATACATCATATAAGTAATCATGTAAACAATCATCACCCTTACCATATGTTCTGCTCATACAAATGGAGTGGCTCATAAATGAGTCTCCTCTCATCTTCAAAGTGGAAATAAGTGTTTCTGCTAACTCCTCTGAAGATTCATGTCTCTCCTCCATCTCCATCTGGTCCATGCATCTCTTCATATGCTGATATATCTCTTCCTCAAAGCCCATCCAAAAATACCCCTCCATGATGGTGTGGTATGCTCTCAAGAAACAAGTGGGGCTGAAAATGAAATCCTCATGAGCTGCTTGTAGCAACTTCTCCTTGAGCTTGGAAGCCCTAGGAAGGAAGATCCTACCATGATAAAAGATGACCCCAACTGGCCATCCAAGATCATGCAAGTGTAAAGATCCTTGGAATACTCCACCAACAGCTAGGAGTTCCAATATGGATCTATCCTCCATAGTGACAGCGCTGATGATCTCTCATGAAGAGCATTTGTCATATGGTCACCATCTTCTTTGAAATCTCTCATGCCAAAGATGCAAGTTGGATGGCTGCTATCCTTCCCCTGCTACTTCTGCCACAGCGCATAATCTAAAATGGAAGTGGGTACTGATGATGTTGAGAGAATGTTCCCTCTCTCCTTGAGCCTACCCAAGACTCCCAGCATTGTATCAAGCTCTCCCAAGGTTCCCACCCCTCTGAAATCACTGAGTGGTGCCTCAACTAGTGAAGCATCCATCCTCCTCTGTTGATCCAATGGTCTCCCCGACAAAATTTCTCTATGCAATGAGACATCCTCAACAAGAGATGACTGAATATATGAATGGAGAGAGTTCTCCATGCTTCCACTGTGCAATCCAATCACCTTCTTAGGTGCATCAACCTTCAGAAATGAATAGGGATGTGTACTCCTCATCTCATGATGCTGGGTCTTCTCCCTACCTCCTCCTTGTGTCTCCATGTTTCCGCACCTCCTCAACAATGGTACATGTATATCATGAGTTGTGCCTTGATCTCCACACTTGATATCTTGGGGACTTCCTTGCAAAGATGCAAGTATCCCTCTATTTGGATCAAGAGCTCCTCCTTCCTATGCATGAGGTACTAGATAATCTCTATACATGATAGTGTTGTTGCCCTCAATCTCTCCAACATGAATGGGCAACCCTCCAATTATTGGATCCCTTTTTGAAAAAGAAATCTCCATGCTCCCTTGCTCAAAGGTGTGAGATGGAAGTTTCCCTTCTCGCAAAATATGGTGCAAGTTTTCAGCCTTCCCCATTGTTTTCTGAAATGGTACTGCATTCTCATGCAAGGGTTTTGTTTTATTTTTCTTGTTTTTCTCCAATGTGTGTGTCTCATGAATCCTTATATCAAATATTTTCACTAATTCCTTAGTGAAACTAGCATAGGATGTAATGTTTACATTTCTTAAAGAAAAGGATTCAAAAATCCACCAAGCAAAAGCCTTACCTCTCAAATGCAGCGCTGCAACTTTCATAGCTTCTGCTTCAGGAATTTGGTGCTGCTGCAAGAAGGTCTCTAACTCATCCACCCAAGCTTTGGCTGAACATGTAGGTGAACCTTCAAAGGTAGATAGAATGAATCTATCCTGTTGCTCTCTTCCTTTCACCTTCATCTTGCAAAACTCTGAAAAGTTGAGATGATCTCGGAATTTCTGAGTTTGAGACTCATACTCTTTCAAGAAATCACAAAGGGTTTCCCTCCTAGCAACCTCTTCTTCTTTCTCCATCTCTCTTCTGGCAATCCTGGGCATGTGACTGTGCTTTGTGTTAGGGTGTGCAACTGCTTGCTCACACTCGTCATATGACAATCTAGAATTTGCTTTTGATTCAAACCCTCTTGGAGATTCTTCATACATCTCCCTCATTATCTTCTTGAAATCCTCATGAATAATATGTATAGAATTAGGAATAAGCTTTTTAAGCTTATCCCCTCTTTCTTTTTCTCCTCCAAAAGATGGAGTCTTTTTCCTACTCATTTATTTGTCTCTTTCTCAATGAGAATAGGAAGTGCAGGGTTCTTCCTCTTCTTTCTGCTTATCCTCCTTGGGGAGGCTCTTCATGGATATTAAATATGATGAGATGAAACCCATCCTCTTCAATCTTCTAATCTTCTTAGGTTGAGACTCACAGGCTGAGCCAAGAAAGTAGCTTTGATACCACTGTAATATCCCAAAATCGGGACAGCTAGCAAGGCATGACTAGAAAATGCATTTTCTAGTAATGTCTGCTACAGGAATTAAAACCAGGACCTGTATCCCTTATATCAATGTATCTAATTCCTAAATCCAAGAGTTGACTCCAAAGAAATCCTCCTAGGTGGGTTAAACAGATCTCCCACACCTAGTTGTCCTCAGAAAATGCACGATGAGGGACTGCAACAAATGTAAGCACATGTAATGGAATAACAGCGTTATTTTATATCCATGAACACATGAAGATATGAATAGCCAACAAATGTATCATAAAGCAGCAAAAGAGTACAATTCCTTGAGGAAACAATCACTCAAGCAATATAATGTAAGCCTCAGCAACACATGTACAAGGAAATGAAGAAATCTGCTATATAGGTATGAACCCAGGCTATGACAGCGCTGTCTATAGGAGACACTGCAACATATAAAATGAAAATACAATGATATAGCAATATCAGCTCAAGAAAGGTGGGGGAGGAAGCTCTCAACCCCTGAAAATAACAATACAAAAATCCTTAGAAGGATTGGCTGCAATACATGTACAAATGGCAAATATACAGAAATGTCGGAGTTGCTTGGCAGCAGCTGCAACTCAGAAAATGGAAGGATATGGCTGAAGATGATGATCAATCTGAAATTAACCTCCTCCAACAGATCTCTCAAGTGATAGGCTGATCCTAACACTGAAGATATTGCCTTCCAAAATGGTGGTGCAAGCCCCCACTATAGATACTCACTGGAATAATGCAGTCTAGAGAAGCAACTGCATTTTCTATGATGGGAGATGCTTGGCCTAATGCCAAGATATGAAAATCAGCTCTGAAATACCCTTCACTAACCTCCTAGAGGAATAGGAGCTTCCTCCTCTGAAATATGAGCCAAGGAAATGGTGTTGTGGAACCCTCCACTGCAACACCCAACAACACTACGTTATACTTCAGCATAAATAACGCAATGACTGAAAGGAGTGACTTTGGCCTTGAGACAAGATGTGGAGAAATGAATTGAAATCCTTCAAGAGGCCTCTCAAGAAGGAGAGGAAATCCTAAACAGGAATCCCTCGTGCTAAACAGCACTGCAACTCAGCTGAACAGACGGGGACTGCAAATAGTCTAATCAGACAAATAATTCAATGCTCAAAGATGTCTCACTATGGTTGCCTCTTCCTCCTTTTATGCAAGTGAATGCCTCTTTGCCCTGGACCCGACACATTAGGGTTTCATCCACAAATAATCTTTCTCCCTCTCTAACTGCGTTGTCTTCCCAAGCAATCTACACCTCTTAGGCAACATTGTTGACTTGGTCAAACTTGACCTTGTCCTCATGCAAATTGCCCCTTTTTCACACTGGAAGGTGCAAAATTAGCTGCTCCAATGATACCTTTCACACTATAAGGGATTTTATTCCTACTCATGGGTCTTTTACCCATTTTATTCACCTCCTAGATGATATAAGCAAAAATTAATATTCCAATTTGCTGCTTGAAAATTTAAGAATATTACGCAAGCATTGTTTCTGACATTGGAGTCATACTCCACCATGGCATCTACCCTTATGGGCTCCTGTGCTGCTTCCTCAAAGGAAGTTGGCTCTATCACGATACACTTGCTCATGAGAGCCATGTATCCAGTGAATCGGTCAAGTGACTGTCTCTTTCTGCGCTGTGATGTAGGGACTCCTACATTCTGTGTTGCATCAATCTTCAGTCTCTCAACTTCTGTGGTACACCTTCTGCCTATTTTGATGTTTGGCTCTGCGTGAGTGGACTCCTCCACTCCATGATCCTCCTCCTTTGGTTGATCCACATCTTGAGGCTCATATTTGGGAACAAGAAGTTCCTCCTCTGCATGCAAGTGTAGCTCCCTCTCAAGCGACAACTTCATGGCTTTCACCTCATTCAATTTTATATCCTGTCGCAGTCATCTGACTATTTGGCAAATACACACGATAATTATGGGGTGTTTCTGTGTACCCCAAAAATATACCAACTTCTACAGTCGGCTCCAACTTCTTCCTGGTGTCCTTTGTCACATGAATGTAAACAGATGAGCCAAAAATCTTCAATGAGAAATATCAGGCTTCTTACCAATAAAAGCTTCTTCAAGTGTACTCATGCCAAGTACTCTAAGAGGACAACGGTTTTTCACATAAACTGAAATGTTGCATGCTTCTGCCCACAAGTACATTGGTAGGCCCTGTTCATGTAGCATAGCTCGTGCAGCACCCACAATTTTTCTGTTCTTCCTCTCCGCAACCCCCTTCTATTGTGGGTTATGAGGCACTATGAGTTCTCTTCAAATTCCTTCTTTGCTACAGAATTATTTGAATTCTTTTGAGATATATTCACCACCATTATCACTCCGCAAAGCCTTCACTTGCTTCCCTGACTCTTTATCGACCAATGCTTTAAACTCACAAAACTTTGAGAATGTTTCACTCTTATTTTGCATGAATAAGATCCAGGATCTACAAGAATAGTCATCAAAAAATATAACATAATACCTGTGTTTTGTTTTTGAAGCAACTGAGAAAGGTCCACACACGTCTGTGTGAATTCTCTCCAGGATCACCGAAGCACGATTCTCCTTCTCTTGAAAGGTGGTCTTCACAAACTTACCCATATTACATCCCTTGTACTAATCTAACTACACAAGAGTACTATTCTAGTATAAATCTGCTGCAAAATATTCAAGGCGCCATGGTGAAGATGGCCCAATCTCCTATGCCATAATTCGCCCTCATCTTGGCTCACCACTTCTTCTACTTTTCCCATCATTGCAGTGCAGCCATCTACCTCCTACTTGTAGATATTCTTAACTCAAATACCTATCCTCTTGGTTTGACTCGTTGTTTTATGTCACAGGAAAGCTTTTCCCTCTCTAAAAACAACGGCATAACCTCTGTCCTCCAACATCGCGACCGAGACCAAGTTCTTCTTCAGAACTGGAACATGCATAACATCTTTCAACAGAAATGGTTTACCTGACTCCCTCTCAAAGGTAATGGTTCCAATTCCAGTCACATTATATCTACCATCGCCGCCCATGTCTATATGCATTTGGAGATCTTTCTCCTCCAAGTCACTAAACAACTCCTTGTCTCTCGTCATGTGGAAGGAAGCACCACTATCAAGATAGCACCACTATCAAGATACCACACCGATCCCATTGCACTTGAAACCAAGAATGTGATCAAAGAGAGATCAAGTTCAAATCGTGAGGCTAAGGCCTCACCAGCTACAGCTCCAGCAGCCTTCTTTTTCTTCTTTTTCTGTGGGCAGTTAGTGGCGAGATGCCCATGTTCGTGACAGTGAAAACACTTCACTTTGGAAAAATCCAGCTTCTTGACTTTAGCCTCGGATTTTAGATGGGATTTCTTCCCCTTCCCTTTCCTTGCTTTGGCAACCAAAATGAAATTCTCTTCATCATCATTCTTCAATGAAGAGCCATCCCTGGTACTTCGCCTTATCTCCTACACTAGATCCAACCAAATTCGCTCCTAATTCGGTAGTTTCTCCCGTCCATTTACAGAGTCCTCATAACTGTTCTAACTCTTCAAAAGCCCAAGGATAGCCAAGCTCACCAATTCATCATCCACAACTGTGATTCCCACACTCCCCAGCTCATCCCTACATTGGACAAACTTCGTGAGATATTTTGGAATATTGTCGCCCTTCTCCATTTTGATTTTTCTGAGCTTATCTTTCAATGCCAACTTCCTATGGTCGTTGCTACTTTGGAAAAGATTTTTCAAAGCCTTCCACATTAAAAATGGAGTGGCTTTCCCATTAAGGCTTGACACAATATGGTATTTCACACCTTCCAACATAATTCTTCTTGTCTTCGCTACCTTCTTTTGCCAAGCATCAAGTAATGCAGCATTGCTAGAAGTAGGCTTAGGAACATCGCTATCGATGAACTCCTTTAGACCATTATCTTCAAGAATTGCCTCCATCTTGTCCTTCTAGGCTATTTATTTCGATCTACCCTCAAGGGCATACTCCAACCGCAACCCATTGAAAGCCATTTCAATGAATACTCAATTGTCGCATCAAGAAATTTCTGCAGCAAATTCAAATTGTCCACCAGCACAAAACTCAGCACTGCTTCAATATTGCAATATCCAGTGATTAAAATTTCTCCGATACCATGTATAAATTATACAAGATGCATGTATATTACTGGACTCCCCTGATCTAACAAATTAATCTTATGTTAAATTAATTCTTTGCGGAAATTAAATCGCCAATTGCAAAACACATATGAAGCAAAATCAATCGCACATAAACATAGTTGTTTAACAAGAAATCTTAAAGCTAAAAACCCAAAATATCATATATTATGTATATCAATGGAACATGCAACAATATCATACAAATATTAGTACATCAAGCTCTCAATACAATCAACAATCATTACACACTGTCATGCAAAAATTTTCATATCTATGCACCAATTTCTTGCCTCCTGACGGCCTACCTCCACTACGCAATCCCTGTTCAAGAAGACCTCTGAATAAATTCTAATTAGCCTTTCCTTGACTTCACAATCCTCATTGGCATCTCCAATGTGTGTTATATGCATTGAATGCATCAATATAGTCACAACAGATAGTCCATCTCACCCTTTCACCTATCTCTCCACTGGGTCTCCACTGGAACTGGCATGCAAGTAGTTAGCTGATGTATTTGTTTAGTTGCAAGTGAGTCTCTAGTTGTGAATTAATTAAATAATTAATTCACTAAACTCTCACTAGTGTATCTTCAGTTAGAACTAGATACAACTAGCACAACTGAGTTTAACTCACTTAACTGAGTTAAACTAAATAACAACTCCCATAACTACTCTTTCAACTCTGTCACAACTTGCCACTATCAGTTATAACTGAGTCCTCCATGCATGAGTCACCAACCACCCTAGGAATTGAGTAATTCCTTAAGCCCACTGATTTTCTAAATCTGTTCACTGAAATAAAGTGCTCCAAGAGAATAAGTTGATATTTATTGTCGGGTTATTATTAAGGGCCAATAATAATCGACATGCATCTATTTTTAGATTAGCGATCTATAAATAGACTTCACCCAATCTTCTAAAAATAGAATCTCATATATTTTTCCAACTTGATCAACCATCCACAATTAGAATCCTGCAACTTATAGAATATTCTCACCTTGTTTAAAAAATAGACATACACCTAAAAATAGCCTGCGGCCCCCACTTAGTGCAGGTGCTTAATTTTCACTAAGCTCATCATCTTGTTGAATCTGAACCTATTATTCATATTTGAGGATTATGGGTCCCTCCACCCTTTTATTTACTTAATTTATTAATTTTATTAAGAATTATGATATTCCAAATAACATGTGAAAATTTTGGAATATTACACCATCACATGGTGCATACTACGGTCAAGGATATTTTCCATCATGCAAATATATTGCATGGGTGGATGAACCAGTGTTTTGGTTTAAGACCATCGAAAAAGAATGAGAATTGTCAATTGTGAGCCTAGCTATAGATGAACGATTTTTCTAGAGTTTCAATTTGAGAACGAGTCTATATTTCAGACAATATTTCAGAGGAAGACACAAGCAACACTTGTTAGGAGATCTCTTTTAGCTCTGCCACCTATTATTTGTCATAGACAGTGTTATTAATTTCTGAAGATGACTAAAAGAGGAGGGAATATAAAACGAATTGAACCATAGGGTGTTGACCTAGTGGATGAAAATTAAAAGGTTATAATATTTTTTGTCCAATCAGGGTGGTATTCTTTGTGCACCAGACTAGGAAGCTCTCACTTATGAGTAGCTCAAGAGTTTGCAAACTCATTCAATGGACAGGAAGCCACAGCCTATGGTATTACATTGCAGGTTTCAATAGATTCAATTGTTGAATCATTCAACCTTCCGTAGGAAGGAGATATGAGGCTTAAAGGTCAGGTTATCACTAGAGGAGACCTTAATAGTTTCCTCAAGGATGCACGCAAAGATCCCAACTGGGCCAAAGGAATTCCAAGAAACTAACTCAAAAATGAATGGGTAGAAGTTGTTAAACTCATCAAGATTTACCTCACCTGTGAAAGGAGGCATACAGTAGAGTTCTTTATCATAGGAGATTTATTTTTCATGTTTCAGGTATGAAGACCCTCAATTTTCCATACTTTTGCTGAAGATTATGACAAAGATGTTAACAAGGATCCAAACTCACATTGTTGCTTTAGAATACAGCTTGTATCATCAAGCTCTCATCAAGGTGTTAGTTGAACAAGAGTTAAGGAAAACAAATAAAACATGGGACCATTTCCTGTTGTATAGGACAGGCCAACCTACACCTACACCTCCATCCTCACAACAACACCCTTAGCCTGCAAAAGGAACCAAGATAAAGGCTAAAAAGGAGAACATCCATAAGGCCAAGAGAAGGAAAGAAAAGGTTTCTTCATTCAAGGCTGAGAGACAGTTGGAAAAAGGAGAGAGCCCCTCAGTTGATAAACCCAAGTCTATGAAAATGGTGTCCCCCATTCCTCCTTTTTCTAATGTCTACACCAGAGCTCGAAGAGGAAGGTCTGCAACTGCAGAGAAATCTAAAGCAAAGATGCTACCGGAAATTTTGGAAGCTGATATTCAGCAGAAAATACAGAAATATTATCATCCCACAAAGTCTGATGAAGAACTCCTCAAAGATGCAAGGTATGAGATCAGTAGTAATAATAAGAAAGAAGAAGTCAAACCTATTGTTGGTACCAGAAAAATACATACCAGAGACAACAAAAAGTTCAGGCTCAAGTCCAAAGCTTTGCACAATCCAAGTTTAATGACAGAAGTCAATGATATAGAATAAAAATTTGAAGGGTCAAAGAGAAAGGAATCTAAGAATAAAGATAAAAAAAAAAAAAAAAAACCCTTCAGAGCAGCACCCAGAACCCTCAAAAAGAAGAAAGATCCAAAAGGGTTATAAGGAGGAGAAGGCCATTGTCAAGTAAGCAACTACAAGAACAATCAGGTCAAAATTAGTTGTTGACAACAAGACCAACTTGTATAAGCTTGTTGAAGCTACAACCCACATGGAAGGAAGGTAAAAAAAAAAATTGATACAAACACCTTTTTCTTATCAATTGCAATTTTGAACAACAGCACAAATGTCAAAGAATATAAGTCTACACAGGTTTTTCACCATTTTCTGTGCATTTTTTTAAAATAAACATAGCACTACCAGAAATTCCGGTAGCATTCCAGTTTTTGCCCAGTTACAGGTTTTTACAGGAATTTCTGATAACACCTGTTTTAACTCAATTTTGATACCTGCCAGCAAAATTTTTGAGCCAGTTAAGGAAAGATAAGGACCCATAACCAAATGGATATAACAAGTGATGGTGATAATTGGTTATGATTTTGTTGAAGGTCATATTAAATGAAGATACATGTTTATTTAGAGACCAAAGACATAAAGAGACAAATTAGCAGAAAAAGGGGCTGCACGATAGCACACTTAGTAGTTCAGCCAAGATTTCCTGTATTCTTTCTTCTACATATGTCCTTTCAATTAGATTTCGATGGGATATGGTTGTAACATCTTATGACACCTATGTAATGTTAGGAATAGTGTTTCCTTGTTTTTAGAAGAGATGGAGTTGGTGCCTCTCTTTCTATATATACCATTTGTAAATACCATTTCCAGGTTGGATGTTGGTCTACCTGAAGACTTAATATAATAAAGAAAATCCTTTTTACTTCATGCTCGAGGATTTTGTGACTCAAGAACCATCTAATTTATGGTGTGTCTTCTTTCTTTGTTAATTTCTTCTAATTATGAGTTTCAACAGTTAGTAAGGTATGAGTAAGAAATTATTAAAGGATTTAATAGTAAATTATCTGCTTTCAGCTTTCTACAAATCATATATGTGTTGTAGAACATGTTAGTGAAGATTTCATAAAGGATTTGTGAAATAATTTATGCATGCAATCTAATTTATGAATGTTTTTTACTCTGCATAAATAGAGTTTATGTAAAGAGCCATCATTATAGTTGTGTGACTGATTTAGGATATGAATATTTCCTAGAATAGGTACCATCTATCCATATTCTTCATTTTTTACACTATGCTCCCTATACTACCAATTTACCCATACAATTTATACTTTCCATAGCTTGCCAAATGCATGAAATTATTCAAGAATATAAAAATCATTTCAAATTTTTTAAGCCATCCCACCACTCAAAAACCCTTTAAAATTTGAAATGGACTATGATGTGTAAGGCTTACTCATTTTGCAGTCAAGGAGTGACTCCTTGCACTAACATATTTGGTACCATTTTTGGGGAGATGAATTGAATTTTATCCCTGGGTGAATGGAAAAGTTATAATTCTGGTTTTAAGGTGTACAATTCCAGCTATCTTTTTAGACTGTTTTACACCTGGAGACTCCATTGTTGAATTTATAGCTCCTAGAAGGACTATAATTAGGGCTAACCCATATTCCTCTTTGAGAATCTCAGTCCATGACCCTTAAAAGCTAATCAAGAAAAAGAGTAAACAAAATTTTGTTTCCTCTGCTACTGTTTTCTCAAAGGTTGTCCCTAAAGAAGTCCTGCAAACTTTATCCCCTGATTTTGCAAAAAATCCTATGCCTCCCTTGTTTTCCAACCAACAAACAGTATCTACATCAAAATTTGGTGCTTCATCATCTATTCTTCACAATCCACCAATTTGCGTTCCACAAATCCCAACAACTCACACCATGGTAGGTCCAAACCCACCCCCTAACTAAATGGATGCAATTGTTGTTGCTAGGTATGCCCCTTTTGTTTTACCTCGGCCTATAAATGCATTACCTACAGGATATTATCTCAAGTACATGCCTAAATTTAGTGTTGAGGGAGAGGTAAGAGATTAAGAACAACTTGTTGATTTTTATGCCTATGCTGACAATCTGAATATTTAGCATGAAGATATTTGGATGATAGTTTTTGTTCAAAGTCTTGAAGGTGATGTTAAGAAATGGTTTATATCTTTAACAGCTAGTAGCATCACTGGAATTGAAACCCTAGATGATACATTTTTAATAAAATGGGGTGATAAGAAATATTTTATGCATTATATCACTGAATTTGTTGAAAAAAAAAAAAAAAAAAGGAGAGTCATTTTCTGATTTTTCTAATAGATTCAATAAGATGTATAGAAAAATACCTACTAAAATCAAGCCTACTGAAGCTTCACACAAAATCACTTATGTTGGTGCCTTTGATCCTGATTTTTGTTTATTATTAAGAGAAAGAAGATCTACAACACTAACACAAATGCAGGACAATGCACTGGAGGTAGAATCTAATGTGTTAGCAGCTAATAGGCTCAGAGGAGGGATTGATAGAGAAAAAAAAAAGAAAAAAGTTGAAGTTTAAACTTTAGGAAATTCAGACATAGATCCTAAGCTATATTAGTTGACCCAGATGGTCAAGTCATTGACTACTGAGATGTCCAAGCTCAAGATAGAAGCAAGACCATCTACTACTAGAAATGTTTCATTTGATCAGCCTAATATGCAGCAATTTATAAGACCTAATGTTACTCAAATTTTGCAGCGAGAAAGAAGAGATGTTGATGATCAAAAAGTATAGCCCCCTTTGCAGAAAGCTATATTTGAAGATGAAGAGGAAGCTGAAAGGTTGGAAAAATATGTTGATATCAATTGTCTGAGAGATAAAGAAGGGACGATCCATCTTACACAAGCAGAGTATGAAGATTTCATGTCATATACTTAGAATAATGAAGTGATTCTTGATCAGTCCATGATTGCAGCTGATCACCAAAGTAGATATAATCTCAAATCAAAGAATATTGATGATAATCGAAAGCTTGTTGCACAGCAGAAGAAAAATAAGGATGCGGTTAAAATTCCAGCAGAAAAGCAAGTTGTTAAAACAAGCAGACCGAAAATTTTGGTAGCAGATAACCCTCATTCACTTGAGGTAAAAAATTCTCACAAACATCCCCATGTTTTCAATTTTGAGAATGAGATACAAAAGACAAATATTCTTGTTCCTCTTTTATAGCTCATGAAGAATAACGATTTCAAAAATACCTTTATGAAATCTCTTCATCCTCCACCTACTGAAGTAGCGTATGATTTTGTTAACCTTCGAGATGATAAGCCCACTGTTATTTTAGGTCCATTGGTAGAATATAGAGATGAATCTACCTCTCCCTTCTATCTATCTCTAAATATTCATTATAATATCTTGAATAATTTCCTAATGGACTCTAGAGATTCCCATAATTTAATGCCCAAGGTAGTCATGGATGAACTAGGTCTTGAAGTAACTAGAGATACCAATATATCTACTCCTTGTATTCCAGAAAAGTTCAATGCCTTGGTGTCATTAAAGATCTTGCAGCAAGCCTCTTTCAATTACCTATGAGAGGGATGGTGATGGATATTGTTGTAGTTTCATTCCTCCTAGATTTGGCATGTTACTTTCTAGGTCATGGATTAGAAGGTTGGGAGGAACTTTGAAAATGGATTTCACTTATGCTTTTGTCCCTGTTTTTGGAGGAGAACAAAGAAGACTTTATAGAGAAGCTCAGTTGGCATATATAATTAGTGGCAGCAAAGACCCCACTCATCATCCAAGAATTTTACATATGGATAATGTTGTCCTATCTACAGAAATTTTTCAGATTTTGAAGCTTGCTAAAAAACAGATCAGTCATGAAGGTTCTAAGTTGTGGAAAATGTATTTTGATGGCTCATGTTCTAAAGAAGGAGTTGGTGCAGGAATAGTTATCATTTCTCTTTTGAAAGAGAGCTCCAATTTCTCTTTCAAAATTGAATTTGAAGCAACTAACAATGTGGTTGAGTATGAAGCTTTGTTGATTGGTTTAAAAATAGCAAAAGACATGAATATTTCAGAAATTTCTATTTTTGGAGATGTTGAACTTATTATTCAACAAATCAGAAATGTTTATCAAACTAAGCATCCCAAACTTAGAGATTACCGAAATGTAGTATGGAGTATTATAGAAGACCCATTCCTGACCTTTAACATTTATTTTTTTCCAAGATAAAGTAATATTTTGGCTGATTCACTTTCTATTTCAGCAAGCTCATTCAAGATTCCAATATCTATGAAGCTGAAATATGAAGTGGAAGTTAGGTTCATATCTAGCATTCCTGACAATGTCAAGCATTGGAAATTTTTTGAAGATTATCAAGAGATTATAGGATTCATTGAAGCTGCTGAAGAGTTTGTTTTCCTAAACATTGATCAGGATAAAGATCTCATGAAGGATGATACTGATTTACAAGACACCAAAAATCTGCAATAACAGATTGTTGATCAACCTATCATTCAACTGCCTACCAATCACATTACCAAGGAGTTAATCCCACTTGAGAATATCTTTGATCACAATGATGTCTCATTCAAACCACAGTTAGCTGAAACAAAAGCAGAATTGGAAGATTTCAATATGGGCATAGAAAAAGAACCGAGGTATGTGAAGTTGTCAAAAAATTAATCATAAGAAATAAAGGTTGAATACCATAAGTTATTTTGTGAATGTGTTGATGTTTTTTCCTAGAAATATTAGGATCTTAAGACATATGATACAACCAACATTGAGCATAATATATCATTCAAATATGGTACTAAGCCTTTCCTACAGAAGTTAAGAAAAATTAATCCACTATTGCTACTAGTGATGGAGAAGGAAGTGAAATAAATTTTGGATGCCAAAATCATCATTCCATTGAGATACTCAGATTGGGTTGCTAATCTACTTTGAGTAAGAAAAAAGAGTGGTGAAGTCATAGTATGTGTAGATTTCAGAAATCTTAACAAATTCTCCAAGAAAGATAATTATCCATTGCCAAAGATGGAGCATATTCTTCAAAAGGTAACTGGTTCAAATGGAATTCCCATGTTAGATGGGTTCTCCAGGTACAATCAAGATTTAGTTTGGCCGGAAGACCGAGATAAGACATAATTCACTACTCCTTGGGGAACATTCATGTATGCAAAGATGCCATTTGGGCTTATGAATGTCGGAGCTACTTTTCAACGTGCTATGGACTTTGCATTCATTGGAGAAAAAGACAAATTATTGGTCATCTATTTGGATGATATTATTGTTTTTCAGATTCAGATCAAGAACACCTTCAGCACTTGAGAGAAGTATTTGTTAAATGCAAAAAATATGGTATATCATTGAATCCAAAGAAGTCTCATTTTTCTCTCAAGGAAGGTAAGATGTTGGGTCACATAGTTTCTAAAGATGGAGTGAAAATTGATCCTAAAAGAGTGATTGAAATTATGGATTTAACACTTCCAAGATCCAAGAAAGAGGTTCAATCTTTCCTTGGTAAGATCAATTTCTTAATAAGGTTCATCCCCAATTTTGTTGAAGTGGTGAATCATATTAATTGCATGTTGAAGAAGGACAAATACGTCAAGTGGACAATTGAATCCAAAAATTCATTTGAGTTCATCAAAAAAACTATCATTGAAGCACCTCGGTTGGTAAGCCATGAATACTCAAAGCCTTTATTGATCTTATCATTTTCCTTCCAAGATACTATTTTTGTTGTTTTGTGACAAAAAGATTCAGAAAATAAGGAAGCTCCCATAGCATTTTTCAGCAGAGCTCTTAGGGATGCAGAATTGAAGTAGGAAATGTTGGAAAAACATGCTTATGCATTAGTGAAAGCTCTAAAAGATTTTAGATTTTATATTCTACATGCTCAAGTTATTGCCTATGTACCTTCATTTGTTGTTAGAGAGATATTAGTTCAACCTCATATTGATCGAAAAAGAATTAAGTGGGTGACTAAAGTTCTTGAGTTTGATTTAGAGATAAATCCTACTAAACTAATCAAAGGTCAAGGATTAGCCAAACTACTAGATGAAGAAAATTGTAGAGTTTTGGGCTTGAATTTCATGGATGAAAACTTTGAAGGGAAATTTTTTGAACCTATTGACAGCATGGAAGTGGATATAAAACTTTCTAAGTGTAGCCGGTATAAATATATCATCTATTTTCTACAGCATTTTAAACCTCCTCCAAATTATGATAAAAGAAAAATAAGATCATTGAAGCTGAAAATTGTTAAATTCTGCATCAAAGATAATTGTTTATATTGGAAATATCCTCCAGGGGTTTTGGTGAGGTGCATTGACCCAAATGAGTCCAAGAAATTTATTTTTGATATGCATAGTAGTGTGTGTGGAGGTCATCATTATTAGAGAACTACTGCATACAAAATATTAAGAACTGACTATTTTTGGCCTAGATTATTTTCTGATGTATGTTTTGAGGTGATAGCATGTGAAAAATGTCAGAAGTTCACCGGTAAGAAACATTTGAAGTCTTTGCCTCTCAAGCCCATAGTTTTTTCTGCACCTTTTCAGCAATTGGGGCTTATATTTCATTGGAGAAATTCATCCACCTTCAAGTGGAAAAAATCGTTGGATTCTTGTTGCAATTGATTACTTAACCAAATGGATTGCTTCCTACCAGGAATGCTACTCATAAATTCATCATTAATTTTCTGGAGGGAATCATAACCATAGTTGGAAGTCCATCAAGGTTAGTAGTAGATAATGCGGTTGCTTTTAAAGCTACTCCATTGGTAAAATTCTATGAATATTATGGTATTCATCTCACTCACTCTACAACTTATTATCCCCAAGGGAATGGTTTAGTTGAATCATCAAACAAAAGTTGGGTAAGAATCATCACCAAGCTATTGGAGAAAAACAAGAAATTCTGGGACTCAAAACTGAAGTTTTCTTTATGCGCTGACAGGGTGACAATCAAAAAGTCTATTAATACATCACCTTTTCAAATGGTTTATGGAATTGATGTTGTTTTTCAGTCCAACTGGCTATTCATGTAGCTAAATTTCTGCAAGATCATGAAGCTAAGCCAAATGACATGACGAGGAGAATTTATCATATCATAGAAGTGCAGCAAAAGCGAGAACAACAATATGATTTGGTGAGAAAATATCAGCAAGTTGTAAACCAAGTTTTCAATAGAGGAACCAAAAAAGAATATTTTCAAATTTTATATCTAGCGTTTAAATGGGATGCATAGCATCAAGATCCAAGTAAGCATTCCAAATTTGATTCTTTATGACTTGGTCCTTTCAGAATCTCAAATATTTTACAGAACAATACTGTTGAGTTGCAACATATTGATGGGACGGAACTTTTTGGTGACCCATTCAATGGGCGTTTTCTCATAAAATTATTTTACTAAGGTTGTTGGTGGCCTAAGCTCATTGTAAATACTGGTGTGTTTCATAATAAGACTCCATAGCCCAATGAAAAGGCATTGAAACTACAAAATATTCTTAGAGCCTCACAGGGAGAGCTATATCCCTTATGCAGCCAATGTTAGCACAGTTCTTTGCTAAGTCATGAGTCCATTTTAATTTTTTTGTTTTTAGGATTAGACTTTGAAAATTTCAAAAAAAAATGTTCTATCCTTTTTCGGACAATCTACTATATTCTTGTTTTTGTTTTTTTTCTTTTATTCCGATGCTACTGGAAATTCTGGTAACTTTCTCTGTTTTTAAAAATTAAAAGAAAAAGTGTGCCCGCTTTTTGTCAAGTCACGTGTTATGGTGTAAATACATTTCAAATTTTTTTTAAATGATTTATATCGTGTGATAGGAGTGGTATGCAGTCAGTTATGTTCAATTTAATTCATGGTATACGTGTAGTGTCTAGGTGTTAACCCGCAGAAATAAAGCCAGCCGTTAATCTCATCCTATCTGTCAGCCAAGTCATTTTAATCTCATGTCAAGGTACGTGTTTTTCGAATGGAGAAGATCGTGGATCTTTAGACTTAATGCAATGACTGTTTGGTTGGTCGCACATTGACGCTGCGGGAAATTTAGGCTAGTAATCAACAAGACTGTGGAGGTGACCTCCAGTCACGAATCCGCTTGCTTCAAGCTACCTGTAGCATGCTATCCAAAGTTATGCATCCAACTGAAGATTATGATGACCATCACATGGTGCATACTACGGTCAAGGATATTTTCCATCATGAAAATCTATTACATGGAAGGATGAACCAGCGTTGTTTTTTTTAAACCACTGAAAAAGAAGGAGCATTATTAGTTCTAAGCCTAGTTGTCGGAGAATGATTTTTCTAGAGTTACAATTTGAGGAGGAGACTAGATTTTAGACAGGATTTCAGAGGAAGACACAAGAAACACTTGTTAGTTGATCTCTTCTAGCTCTGCCACCTATCAATTTTTAGAGACAAAGTTATTAATTTCTAAATATGACTAAAAGAGGAGGTAAGATAAAATTAATTGAAACACAGGGTGCTGACCTAGTGGATGCAAATTCGAAGGTGAGAAGATTTTTTTCCAAGCAGGGTGGTATTTTTTGTGCACCAGACTAGGAAGCTTTCACTTATGAGTAGCTCAAGTGTTTGAAAACTCATTCAATGGATAGGAAGCCACAGTCTATGGTCTTACATTGCAGGTTTCAACAGATTCAATCGATGAAGCATTCAACCTTCCACAGGAAGGAGAAAGGTGGTTTAAAGGTCAGGTTATCACTATAGGAGACCTAAACATCTTCCTTAAGGATGCACACAGATATCCCAACTGATCCAAAGGAATTCCAAGAAGCTACCTCAAAAATGAATGGGAAAAAGTTGTTAAACTCATCAAGATTTACCTCACCTGTGAAAGGAGGTATACATTAGTGTTTTTTTATCATATGAGATTTATTTTTCATGTTGCAGGTATGAAGACCCTCATTTTGCCATAATTTTTGTTGAAGAGTCTAAGAAAGATGTTAGCAAGGATCCAAACTCGCACTGTTACTTCAGAATCAGTTCGTATCATCAAGCTCTCATCAAGGTGTTAGTTGAAGAAGAGTTAAGGAAAAGAAATCAGAAATGGAACAATTTCTTGTTTTATAGGGCAGGGCAACCTGCACCTACACCTCCATCCTCACAAAAACACCCTAATCCTGCAAAAAGAACCAAGAGGAAGGCTAAAAAGGAGAACATCCATAAGGCCAAGGGTAGGAAAGAAAATGTTTCTTCAGTCAAGTTTAAGATAAATTTGGAGAAAGGAGATAGCTCCTCAGTTGATAAACCCAAGTCTATGAAAATGGTGCCCCCCATTCCTCCTTTTCCTAATGTATACACCAGAGCTCAAAGAGGAAGGTCTGCAACTGCAGAGAAATCTAAATCAAAGATGCTACCGGAAAATATGCTAAACCAAAGATGCTACCATCTAATGTATGGTGTGTCTTATTTCTTTGTTAATTTATTCTAATTATGAGTTACAGCAGTTAGTAAGGTGTGAGTGAGAAACTATTAAAGGATTTAATATTAAATTATCTGCTTTCAGCTTTCTGTAAATCATATATGTGTTGTAGAACATGTTAGTGAAGATTTCATAAAGGATTTGTTAAATAATTTATGCATGTAATCTACTTTTTGAATTTTGTTTACTTTGCATAAACAGAGTTTATGTAAAGAGCCATCATTATATTTGTGTGACTGATTTAGGATATGAATATTTCCTAGAATAGGTACCAGCTATTCATCTTCATTTGTTACACTTTTCTCCCTATACTACCAATTTCCCCATACAATTTATACTTGAAACAGCTTGCCAAATGCATGAAAGTCCTAAAGAATAAAAAACCATTTCAAAATCTTTAAGAAGCCATCCCACCACTCAAAATCCCTTAAAAATTTGAAATGAACTATGTTGTGTAAGGCTTACTCCTTTTGTAGTCAAGGAGTGACTCCTTGCGCTAACACACTTCAACCCACTTCAATACCTTTTATTTTCCTCCTAACAGTTGTGTATTAGATCCTTCTACCCTTCTTCCTTCTTGTTGATGTCCAGAGAAAATTAACATCCCTAAAATTCCATTATGGTACCTTGTTCTAGGGTTATTACACCTGCGGCCTACTTGAGGTTACCTTCCTGGGATGCAGCCTAAATAATAGTGGAAATATCTTTCCTAAACCACACAGAAAAATCTTGTAATCATGTGCAAACAATGTGGCTACCTCATGTCATTAACTCAAACTTATTACAAAGGAATTTTCCCACACTTCAAGCACAGATATGACTCTTAGTGTTGCATCTCTCCTCCTGTAGCTCCTCGGCCTAGTTGTAGATGTACACTCACCCAAAACAAACCCTTATTTAATCGTTATCTTTCTTATATTAATCAGTTGCCTCAAAGGTTGATCTTCTATGAATGTTTCACATTTGGATGAGTAAAAATGATCTCCCTCGCCTTCTATTTATATACATAAGAAGGGCTCCATGAATATACATGTCTTTTGGACAAATCAATTCAATCCTACATGAATTGAATGCCCAAAAATTCATTTGCAACTTCAAAAATTCATATATGATAAAGTACATCTCAGATTTGAATGATTTTCGAAGCATTGGATTCTCCTCGCCGTCCTCTATCATCTCCATCCATCACATGTCCAAAATTATACATGGTTTTTCCAAACATAGATGGTTATAAAACCCCAACCTTGGTTTCAAAGCTACAAGTGACTCTTGTGGTGCTCCACCCTCCAAGAGTCTTTGTCCTATTCCTCTGGAAATTAATTATTTAAAACCCTTAATAATCTGAAATAACAAAAGATTCCACAATGCCTTTAACTGTTGATATCTGAATGAAAGAAGAATATTTGGGAAACTAAAAATAATATGCTGAAACACAGAATCTATTAATTTTAAGTCTAAGAATGAATTTGTGAAGAGAGAAAAGTTGGAGCGAAGGAGCGCATATTAAGGTTATTTAACTCTTACGTACAATTGTAATTAAGAGACCGACAGCTACATTACTTCACTTCGTTCAAGGAAGAAAAAATAAATATGACATAGGAAACACAAATCACCATCAACAGTTGCAGGAAACTTGATGCCTTTTTCCTTAATTCATCAGAAAAACAAGTACAAAATTTAAGTCTTCTAGAGGTCCAAAGCTCGAAACCTTCTTCTTCATTTTTCCTATTTTTATCCTCCTCATTGTCGAATCAGTTTTGGAAACTAATCTCTAAAACCGTTAATAAATTGCTTCCAACAGTTAATACATTTTATTCTTTTCCAAAATTTTCAAATTAAATTTAAATATTATATATATAATACTTATTTTCTTCTTTTACCAAAGTAATTCCATCAATACATATGTAATATCTCATAACATGATTTGGATTTTCAGCCTAAAAATGGAAATATAGATGTAAATAAACTTTGGAAATAAAAGGAAATGCAAGCCCTGATTTTCCCTCATGCATGCTATATGGAGGCAAGCTAGAAAATTGATAAAAATGTGGGCTTTAACTAAATCTTCAATTGGTTTATAAAATTGCTTGTAATTCTCCAAACCATATACCATTCCCCGGAGGCACTTTGGCAGAGTCTGGAAGTAGTGAGGGGTGATGTCGTAATAAATTTGGTCTGTCAATCTGTTTGATGGAAATTTTGAGAAACCGCTCTACGAGACCACTCATTTTCATAAAATTTGGGTAGTTTGTGACACCATAATTCCGTTGATGTGAAGGAACTACATTATTAACCGTTGATTTTTTTAGTAGCAACGAGAAGTTGTATTTATTCCTCACTTGTTGACTTTTGCTTGTGGTGATATTAATTGTGGACATACCTCATCAGCAACAGAAACAACAAATGCTCCAAGACTTAATCCTATCATAGAAATGCAATGAGATGTGTTACACTGTATTTTCCATTGTGAATCTTCACAAAACACTTCCAGAGATGTGGTTCAAAATCTGCTTCACTATAGAATGCAATATTAACTACATCTTCCGTCAAACATATCCTTGTGTTGTAGTTGAATGTTCATATGCAAAATTGAAAACGTAGTGTGAAACTTACATCCCTTGTGGGTTTCTCCCTTGACTTAGCACATTATATGAGTACTGACACTAGTTGTATGGAATATAGTAGTCGTAGTGATGTAACCTGAAGTAGCAATAATAAAACAATAACTAGAAGTGCATCTCTCTCGATCTCCAAATTCATTAGGCACTAGTAATTTGAAATTAAACTTATGAATCCTCAACCTCTTCTAGGGAATAAATTGTTAAACACAAATCGAATTTCAGTATCAATGTGTTTTTTTTACAAAAACTAGCCTTGGAAGAACTAATTTAATATCTAAAACCGATCCTATTTTTTGGAAACTGCTCACATTAAAATCAATTAGGGCCCTTTTGCACAAAACCCAGATCGCAAAATTTTAAAATTTTTCTTTGTTTGTCCGCAATTTGAAATCGAAAATCATGGCCTCAGAATGTCTGCGTTTTCTATACAAGTAATTTTCTGCTCTCAAAGGAAATTTTGATGTTGGAAGTTTCACACCTCTCTCAACCACACCAATATGTGTTACATTACCATTGGAAGGAATTGTTGGTATAGTAGGCTGATAAAAACCATTGCTTGATGTTGTTGCCACTTGATAAGAGGAATTCTCATCCATACAAACATTTTTATACTCATATGATATTTTTTTAAATTTCCATCATTTTCATATTTTGATTACCATCAATGCAACAAAATCCAGACTCTACACCATTCACAATCTCTGACCAGGATTCAACATTACTTATTCCATTCAGAGATGTTATGTCAGTTGTTTCCATCTTCAAACTTGCAAAAGGATTTCTTGGTTCAGTTGGTTCAAATAATAGCTTGAGATGTTTCTCCTTCTTGTCCTTCTCCTCAATTAAAATCTCATATATTTGGCCTCCTTTTGTAAGGTTATTTTAGCTAAAAAAATAAGCTACAACATCTAGCTCCATTTGGGGACAGTGCTTTGGTATCAAAGAGCTAAGAAATTGTAGATCAGTGGCCTTATTTTGGCATGGAGTCAAACCAAATGGAAGTTAATCCTAGTATGAAATCTCCACGAAACCTGTTGCACTTTGAACTTCTTCTTTTATTCTTAAACTGAAAATACCGAACTAGAAATACTGCAATTGAAAATGCTTAACATCTGAGCTTATTTATGTACAACTCTCATATATATACATGGCTAAACTCAATCAGGTGAAGTCAGCATTCCAATGGCACCAACCCAACATCTGCGTGTTAGTCTTAATGCCTCCATATTGTGGAAGTTTAAAAATCAAAACAAGGATGTACCATGAAAATTTTCCAGATACAAATACTTGCACATACCTCTACATAGATGCTTGTGGTTGACCAAAGAAATTTTTCATATACTTAGCCACTACATCATAGAACTAACGAGACAAGATTTCAGCTGCCTCCTTTTCTTGAACATTTTTCTGATGTATATTCCTCTGAATAGGGCAACTTCCTTCATTGTTTGAATCCTAAATTTGGGGTTGTGTATGAGGAAATTGATTGTTGTTTTCTCCTGACAACCATTTAGGCCAAAAAGAGAAATCCAAGGCTTGGTCCCCATAATGTTGATGTTTTTTGTACAATGCCAATTCTTGACAAAAATCTTCGTCCTCCTGCAAAAAAACTTGAGGAGCTTCGCTAGTTTCTCCCTTGTTCACAGAGTCACTAAAATTATGAAAATTATAAGGATCTTCCAGGTTTTCAAAGTGTAGTTCAGCTATCGTAACAAGTTGTTGATTAAAATCCTCATAATGCTTAAATTCTCATGTCTAAGGAACGTGAGCATCCTCTGACATTCTTTGAAAATCCTTGTTTATCTCTAAACTCATATTCTCTTGTAAAGCAATTCCATTGTTTTCTTGACAAGCCCTCTTGTCTTCAACAAAACTTTGTCTTTCACCACGATAAGAAAAATTTCTACAAGCCCACAAATTATCTTCAATTTCCTGTGCATAAATAAACAATTCCAGAGTACAAGGCTTTCTTTCCTTCAGATAAAAAGATGAGTCAATAGAATGAGTCTTCGAATAATACACCATGGCAGTAGCCTCGGGAGGTTGAATCTCTTTTGGCATACTGAAATAAATTTTTTGAAACCTTCTATTAAAATGAGTGTTTGATTCATTACTCTACCTCTGGATAGAATATAATTCCAAACGGTGTTTTTCGTATGACTTGTGCTCGCCCCAATATCTAAGAAAGATACCTTGAAAACCTTGCCATGAACTAACTGAACTTTCTTCCCAACATTGGAACCGTTGCTAAACACCCTAATTTAATGAAAGACAAAACATCCTTAAAGCCACATCTTCATAAATAATTTGAAATTTGTCCAGAAAGTACTCAAATTCTAGGATATGTTGTTCGGCTGCAACATCATCACTTTTTCCAGAAAAACTTGGTAGAAATTTAAAGCTTTTTAAAGGATATTGATGAAGAACTGTAGGAAACACCAAGGGTTTGAAAATCACCTTGGCTCCAAGCTGAAAAGTAGTGGATTTTTTATGAGGCATAATATTATCACCCAATGATGATGAATCATCACCTTTATGCCCAGATTGTGAACGATTTTCAAGAATTGAAATGCAACAGTCATCTCTCCTCTCATATTCAGGAGATAAATTTTTGTAAAGATTTATAATACAAGCAGAAGAAAATTCTTATTTTTCCAATAAAAAATGTACTTTTTGGGATTTAAAATCTTCTGATAATATAAATCAAGAAACAATCTTCTTAGTATGTAAGGGAAAATAGACCATTGAACTGATAGTAAAAAATATAACTTCCTTTAAAAAAATCAGACTCTGATATCTGTGTTTTCCATGGTGCATTCTCATTTTCTTGTTAGCAGAATTTCTCATCTAATGAAACCTTAATCAGTGGAATCGCCAGGTGAATAATAAACAACCAAAGTTTATATCTAAGTCTGGCTCACCATCAAGAAATAGATGTCAATACCCAGGGAAAAATAACTTCTGGTCTTCATCCCCAGCAACGGCGCCAAAAAATGTTGCTTCTTAAGAAACAATCCCTTGGTTGTGAAAGGAATTAGTGCTTAAGACATTTTTAAAAAATATTTTATGGAAACTATTTTTATCATTCGGTATTTTTCCTATTCCTCTAGAAATAAATTCTTTAAAACCCTTAATAATCTGAAATAATAAAAGATTCCACAATGCCTTTAACTGTTGATATCTGAATGAAAAGAAGAATTGTTGGGAAACTCAAAATAATATGTTGTTACACAAAATCTATTACCTTTAAGTCTTAGAATGAATTTGTGAAGAGAGAAAAGTTGGAGCGAAGGAGCGCATATTAAGGTTATTTAACTCTTGCTTACAACTGTAATTAAGAGACCGGTAGCTACATTACTTCACTTTGTTCAAGGAAGAAAAAACACAATATGACACAGGAAACACAAATCACCATCAATAGTTGTAGAAAAATTGATGCCTCTTTCCTTAATTCATCAAAAAAATAAGTAAAAAATTTAAGTCTTCCAGAGGTCCAAAACTTGAAACCTTCTTCTTCATTTTTCCTATTTTTATCCTCCTCACTGTCAAATCAGTTTTGGAAACTGATTTCTAAAACCGTTAATTAACTGCTTCCAATAATTAACACATTTTATTCTTTTCCATAATTTTTAATTAAATTTAAATATTATTTATAAGTATTATATATATAATACTTATTTTCTACTTTTACCAAATTAATTCCACCAATACATATGTAATTTCTCATAACATGATTTGGATTTTCAGCCCCAAAAAATGGAAATATAGATGTAAATAAACTTTGAAAATAAAAGGAAATGCAGGCCTCAAGTTTCCCTCGTGCATGTTATATGAAGGCAAGCTAGAAAATTGATAACAATGTGGCCTTTGACTGAATCTTGAATTGGTTTATAAAACCGCTTGTAATTTTCCAAACCATATACCATTCCCAAGAGGCACTTTGGAAGTTTCTAGAAGTAGTGAGGGGTGATGCCCTAATAAATTTGGTTTTTCGATCTGTTTGATGGCAATTATGAGAAACTGCTCTATGGGACCACTCATTTTCATAAACGTTTGGTAGCTTGTGACACCGTAATTTTGTTGATGTGAAGGAACTACATTATTAATCGTTGATTTGTTGAGTAGCAACGAGAATTTTTATTTATTCCTCACTTGTTGACTTTTGCATGTGGAAATATTAATTGTGGACATACCTCGTCAGCAACAGAAACAACAAATACTCCAAGACTTAAGTCTGCCGTAGAAATGAAATGAGATGTACTGCACTGTATTTTCCATTGTGAATCTTCAAAAAACACTTCCAAACATGTGGTTCAATTTCTGCTTCACTATAGAATGCAATATTAACTGCATCTTCCATCAAACAGATTTGTTGTAATTGAATGTTCATATGCAATCTTGAAAACATAGTGTGAAACTTACATCCCCTGTGGGTTTCTCCCTTGACTTAGCACATTATATGAGTGTTGACACTGGTTTTATGGAATATAGTGGTCATAGTGCCGTAACCTGAAGCAAAAATAATAAAACATTAACCATAAGTGCATCTCTCTCGATCTCCAAATTCGTTAGGCACTAGTAATTTGAAATTCAACTTTATATGTATCCTCAACCTCTTCTAGGGAAGAAATTGTTAAACACAAATCGAATTCCTATCTCAGGGCATTTTTTTACAAAAAATAGCCTTGGAAGAACTAATAAAATATCTAAAATCGCTCCCAATTTTTGGAAACTTCCCATAATAAAATCAACTAGGGCCTTTCTGCACAAAACCCAAATCGCATAATTTTAAAAAATTTCTTTGTTTGTCTGAAATTTGAAATCGAAAATCATGACCTCGGAATGTTTATGTTTTCTGTGCAAGTAATTTTCTAATTTCAAAGGAAATTTTGATGCTGGACTTTTCGCACCTCTCCTAACCACACCAAGATGCATTACATTACCATTGGAAGGAATTGTTGGTAGACTAGGCTGATCAAAACCATTTGTTGTCATTGTTGCTACTTCATAAGAGGAATTTTCATCCATACAAACAATTTTATACTCATATGAGATTTTTTAAAATTTCCATCATTTTCATATTTTGATTACCATTAATGCAACAAAATCTAGAGTCTACACCATTCACAATCTCTGACCAGGATTCAACATTACTGATTCCATTCAGAGATGCTATGTTAGTTTTTTCCATATGCAAATTTTCAAAAGGCTTTCTAGGTTCAGTCAGTTCAAATAATAGCTCTCCTTCTTGTCCTTCTCCTTAATTATAATCTCATAGAGTTGGCCTCCCTTTGTAAGTTTATTTTAACTAAAAAAATAAGCTACCACAAGTTGGAATAAATGCTCTAGAATCCCTTGAACAACTTGGGTTGAGTTAATAGTCCTAGAGAATAGGTTGGGAAAAATATTCTAGATCCCTAGGTGGGTTGAGTTACTAGTCCCCAGAGTTGGGTTGGACAAACTCTCTAGAGCCTTGGAAGGTTTTAGTTTTAGTTACTAGTTCTTGGAGCCCTGGATAGCTTGAGTAGAGACCTATCTACTTGATGTTAGTGATTTTCGAACCATAGAGCTAGAATCACTATGGAGGAGGGTTGAGGTGGTTTGGACTTTGGAAGCCCTAGTTTGGTTTTGTTTCAGTTTATTCCATGAGATCCAACATTTATGCTTGGAATATGGAGCGAGGGTGATTGGTTGAATGATAGATATGGTTGATCAAGAGATCATGTCCATTGTTCAAAAATTCTCAAAGATTAAAGTGCTCAAAAATGTTTGCAACCTGCGCGACCGAAAAGGTCTCATCGCTGTGATTCTGGCGCCATGAACGGTTCGCAAAATAGAGGTCATATGTAGAAGTTATTAAGGTTTTAAAGGCCAGGTAAACTCTAAAAAGAATGACATTTTGACCCAATTTGACTTTATATATAAATTTTTCAAAAAAATATATTTTAGAAATTATTTTTTTATTATAAATTTTTTTAGGCCTATTAGGGGCCACCACATGACCTGCCCGAAGGCTGCCACGTGGCCCCGGGCCGGAGGAGAAATGGTTTATTAAAAAAAATTGAAGGCCATGAGGATTGAACCTCTGACTTCACATCATCCCATCCCGCCTGCATACCATCATGCCTACCGTGATTTTCTTAACCATAAGGGCTCCGTCTTTATGTTAAATTTTAATGTGTATGTATATAGGGGTTGGGGAGGCCAGCCCCCCACAATATGGTCTGGTGCTAAGAACCTCGGGCCTAACCATTAACCATACCACTCGGCGGTTAGCATGAATTCTGTTCACATGGCTCTTAAACACGGCATAAATTTTTAACCTGGCAGTTAGTTCTCCGTTAACTCTGGCACATTCACATGATATAGGTTTGAAAAGTTAACGCAAATGGTTACTCTGACGATTCCACCATTACCGCGCGGTTATGTCGGTCACATGCCGCCACCCACATTTAACTTAACTTCCAATCTGTCGGTGGTTTCAGCTGGTGGACCCCCAAATTCGGCAGCTAGTGCCAATTTTGTCGGCACTAACTAGAGTTCCTCCAGTTTTGGAGGAGCTTTCTTAGGGGACATTGGGTAGTCTATAGTTTGGGTCATAACTCTTGGGATATTTGACCATTTTTTATAAATAAATAGTCAATTTTGGCTAATTTCGAAATTCTAAACACATTAGCAGAGGTTTCAGAGCAATCAAAGGTAATCTTGTGTAGGTTTTTCTTTAGGAGAGGTCAAGGAACCACCTGGGCCACTAGGGTGTTTTCAGTGTATTGAGCATCCATTCTCTATTTTCTGAAAATGAATAGTCATTCCTAACTAATTCAAGCATTCTGAAGCTATTTTTATAGAGATAAAAACCATTTGAGGCTTTTTATCACATGTACTTACCATTTTTGAGCAATAATATATGAGGGACATGCCATTGGGTGCTGGACCAGCAGATCTAGCCTAGGAGGGTGAACTGCTTCATCAAATTGTTGAGTATTGTCATATGTGATGCTTTATTCTCTATTATTTACTGCTGCACAATGTTATACAAGCTATTTTACATGCTTTAACCTCACATAAAAATCTTTTTAACTAATTTAAAACCATTTGTTTCACCTACAAACTTCAGTAAACCTTATGCACACAATTTAATTATTGTTTGGATACTTAGCACAGAAAAACTAATACATTCCATTTAGATCAAGTTGGTATCAGAGCTCAGGTTGAGATTTAGGTTAAGCTTGAGTTAAGCAAGAGTATTTTCTCTATTTAACCTTGTGCAAAGGATTTTTTTAATAGTTTGCATAACGACTCTTGCAAGTTGTGCAGATCCATCCCGGGGTGGCATTTGTTGTGTTTTTTAATGCTTACTAGGCTGAAGCTTAAGAGAGGAGAAGGTCAATTGGTGAAAGTTCAAAATAATCCTCAGCCAAGGAGGGCAAGAGTGCCATTATCTCCACCTTAAAATTCACCTCAAAGAGAAGCAGAAGAAGCCATAAGCATGACTTCAAGAGAAGGATAAATTCTTGAAGAATGTGATCCCAAGGAGGAAGAATGAGTGTTCAGGAAATCATTTCTTGACATAACTGAAATGGTGAGAGTCCTTTATCAAGAAATGAATGAATGGCTATAAGGAGAAGGATCCAAACTTCACAAGGAAGGAGAAGGATCGTCATGAGGCCATAAAAATGAAGATAAATCCAAGAAGGGTGTTAGGACCTCACAATGTACCATTTTTACCATACATTTTGACACCACCTTACCCTTTATAACTATATTTAAAAAGGGTTCCATCATCATTTTCATTCACTTTATCCAAAGGTATATGAAATCCTCCTCTTTACTATATATTTAATATGTTTACATATAATTCCATATTACTCTTATATTTCATCATTAATCGAAGGTAGATTGTTGCTAACATAAGTCTAAAAGATCGCAAATAATTTATGTGTTGTGCTGAAACAATCGGTCGTTGCTGAAACAGTCGACTCCGTTGCTGAAACAGTCAGCGGGCACGCAAATTCCGTCACTACTCGTAATTTGCAATTCTGGAAGAGTATTTTTGGAACAATGGCAACAAGATGAAGACGAGCAAGGAAGTGGTTACACGGATTATTTTGAAGCCAGTACTTTTTCTGTATCTGTTGTAACAATATCTTTCTATGGAAGAATAGAATAGTCCTGTTTTAAGAAAGAAGAACAGATTTGGATAAACATAGATTTGCTCTGATGCAATTGTAATAGATGTCTCTTCTTTAAAAAGAGGAGACATCATCATTAGAGGGAGAGTTAGAAACTACATAAGAACATTGTTTTTGAGCGGAAAGGAGCTAGACTCCATTGTAATGTATCATTCCTTTTTGACAGATGAATAAAGGTTCCTTTTGAGCGCTTCAATTTAATTCTTTCCCTGGAGAATCTTGTGAGAAGGAAAGGGTCCGCCTTCATCACAATATTCACCCGACTGTTCCTGTAGTTTTTTAAGTTTCCTTATGATATTCGCACCTTAATTTAATTCTGTTTTCTGAAACACCAGTTGCATAGTTCTGTAGGTCATTAAGCATTTTGTTTCCTTTAACGCTGCATGAGTTTGGTACATTCATTCTTAAAAGATCCAAGATATCTTTTCTATTATTTGTTTGAATGTATGATTGATGTGGGAAGCAGGTGCTGAAGATTCCTGTGCAAAGGAATAAGGTCCTGTTCCCATTGATTGACTTTCTTTTTCCCGCAGTGTGATTAGAAACAAGAGACAGGTGCTGAAGGTTCCTGTTCATGGGAATGGGGTCCTGTTTTCTTGAATTTATCTTTTCTACAATGTGATTAGTGTCAGGAAGTAGGTGCTGAAGTTCCTATTTGAAGGAATAGGGTCCTGTTCTCTGTTATGGTTGATTGGTTTCCTTTCCTGCAGAGTAATTTCCTTTCATTAGGTTTCTTAAAAGACCGCAATAGAGGAATTTATTCTACTATAACATAAATAGACTTCAGCTTTGTTAAGATAGGGTGTGAATAATTAGATTTGTATGATTAATAATTGTGTGAATTTTAGTACAACATTATTTTTGCTTTTGGAATTGAGCATATCCAGTGCGTGGTTGTCTTTTGAATAAACAAACCTTCTCGGGTTGACAATTTATGTGGATCTTGAATTGTTAAAAAAATTAAAGCAACCAACATTTGTACCGTTGTGGAGAGAATTATAGATTTCAAAAGCATTAATATTTTCTTTCTAGATGTGCGGATTGTATGAGAGGACGCGGAACCCAGGAGAAAAAATGGCTCTCCACAGTGCCAGGGCAAAGGAAGGGGAGGAAGAAAGACTTTCATTGTGGAATTGTATCAAAATTTGAATCATCACGAGAGATTAAGTTCTCGAAGACCAAAAATTCCAGCACTCCCTCAATCGGAATACCATGAGAGGAAGTTGTGGGCCACGAAAACATAGAGGGAGCAGTGGGTAACGACCCATTGTCCCGGTCTTTGTAGAGTGGAAAGAAAGTGCTAGCAAATTAGCAGAGCACGTTGAGGAAATAATAGAGAGTATTGGACGACCAGTGGAAAACATTGAGGAGCCAGTAGAAGATCTTGACGATCGAGCAAGTGCAGTAGGAGAACAGACAATGGAAGGGAACAATGAAGACTTCTTTGGTGGGGGACATGTAGATCCTGAAGGAGAAGGAAAGGATGAAAATTCTCTCTCTACTTTGGGATTTCCTATTAGTGATCTCCCTAGAGGAACAACTCCTATGAAGAACATTCCATTGTCAGCTCTACCTAAATTCCATGGTTTATCATCTGAAGATCTGGATGAATTTATTTTTGAATTTGATATACTATGCAGAAGTTATGATTATGTTACTAATGCTCAAAAGTTGAAACTGTTTCCAGCAACATTAAAAGGAAATGCTTTAAGATGGTTCTGTAGAAATTTTCTGAATGATAATTAATTATCCACCGAGACTATCCTGATCACATACAATTCGAATTTATATGCAACACATAATCTCTTCCACACTCGAATCAACTGGATCATCAAACATGCGGAAATAAATCAAGCGATAACACATCAAATCATCATACACATTAACAAAGTATGTATGGGGAAAGCTTATAGCTGAAAACCCCGCAGCTATTGTGTATATTATAATGGAGAAATCAAGTAACAAACTCAGTACAATACTCCTCACAAGTACTCGGTACTTTCTCATACAGTTACTCACAATCTAGCTCAGTTTTGAACAGGTTACTGGTTCAAAACTCACCGCCAATTGCCTTGCCTCTATTGCGTGTTTCAATGCTATGGGATGGCCTCTTTATATAGATAAACCACCAGCCTAAATTGCGCAATCCTCATGGGCTTACTCCACCTATCTGTGTGTTGCAAATAGCAACAGTATAGTCACAACTGATAGCTAACTCCACCCTTTCATCTACCTCTTTCACTGGTCTCCACTGAACTGATCATGCACTGTAGTGAACTGATGTGTTCTTGAGTTGAATAATGAGTTACTAATTAATGAATTAAATGATATTTAATTCACTCCACTCATAACTAATTGATTAGCTAGTTAAACTAATCTCAACTAGTTCAACTAAAATAAACAGAACACAACTCCACTAGTTGTCTCATTAACTCCTCCAAACTTCTGCCACTGAAGTCCAACTGAAGTCAACCATGCATGATGCCATCAAAACCCTTGGGAACCACGTGATTCCTTTGTCAGTTTCATGAGCCACTTCTGTAGCTCAAACTAAAGTGCTCCAAGAGAGTAAACTGTTGTTTATAGTCTAAATATTATTAAGGGTAAATAATATTTGACTTCCATATTTTTAGGAGAGGCAGTCTAAAAATAGCCTTCGACCTCTTCGACCTAAAAAATAGAGTCTCATATATTTTTACCAACATTACCAATGCTCCAAGAATCTCAAACTGGAATCCCCGAACCATGCTCCATATGTCTAAAAATAGACATAGTCTAAAAATAGACTTTGCGCCAGAATTTGCCTGCGGGCCCACTTAGTGAAGGCGACTTCATTTCACTAAGCTACATCATCTTGCTACATTTTCAACACTCCCTCTCAGCAAGATATGGATTATCTGCAACCCCTATCCTGCCTTTGTGGAATTCGAACTTGCTCCTGGTGAACGCCTTCGTCAGGATGTCGGCATCCTGATCCTCCGTGGGAACATATGAAAGCATCATGATTCTCCGCTGAACACAATCTCTGATATGAAGATACCTGATGTCGATGTGTTTGGACCTATCATGAAATACTGGATTAGCCGAGAGCTTAATGCAGCTCTGGTTATCACAGTAGATCACTGTAGGCTCCAAATGCAACCTAAACAAACCTGCGAGGATCTTCCTCATCCAAATAGCCTCGCATGCAGCCAAGCTAGCTGCCATGTACTCGGCCTCTGATGAACTGAGTTCCATGGATCTCTGCTTCCTGCTGTACCAGGAAACTGCTGTCGACCCAATGCTGAAAACTCCTCCATAAGTGCTCTTCCGGTCCGTTGGACTCCCTGTCCAATCTGCATCAGTGAAGCCAGAAAGCTTCGCTCCATCCTCCTGTCTGTACCATAGACCATATCCCGATGTGCCTCTAATATAGCGCATTACATGCTTGCCTGCCTTCCAAAAGAGCTTGGTAGGCTTAACCATAGCTTGCGAAAGCTTGTTAACTACATAGCATATATTGGGTCGTGTATTGACCAGATACATAAGCGACCCCACCAACTGTCGATAGACAGTGGCATCCACTACCTCCGCTGAAGTAGCATCCTCCTTCCTCCAACCACCAGGAAGAGGAGTGTCAACAGGCTTGCAACCTTGCATGTTGAACCTCTCCAGAATCTCCCGAGCATACTTTCCCTGAGAAACAAACAGTCCTCCACTGCGCTGCCAAATCTCCAATCCCGGGAAATAATGAAGGATGCCCAGGTCCTTCATCTCAAACTCTCGTGCAAGATCCTCCTTGCATGAAAGTATCAACTGCTCATCGCCAGTCAAAATCAGATCATCTACATACAGTACGATGATCAACGGCTTCCCCTCCACCACAATCTGGTACAGGTTAGGATCCGCCTCACTCTTGGAGAATCCAAGCCCGGTGAAGTAGCTGTCTATGCGAGTGTACCAAGCACGAGGTGCTTGCTTCAGCCTGTACAGTGCTCTCTTGAGTCGGCACACATGCGACTCACTGCTAAAGATCTCGAAACCTTCAGGCTGCTCTATGTACACCTCCTCCTCAATGACTCCGTTGAGGAACGCAGTCTTCACATCCATCTGATGAATGTGCCACCCCATCTGCGCTAAGAGAGCAAGGATCGTCCGTATGGAAGAGTACCTTGCGATAGGTGCAAAAGTCTCCTCATAATCGATCCCCTCGATCTGTGAGAAGCCACGGGCGACAAATCTCGCCTTGTACTTCTCCACACTCCCGTCAGCCGCCTGCTTCACTTTTTAGATCCATCGCGAACCCACCACTGATTTTCCAACTGGTCTTGGGACAATCTCCCATGCACTATTCCTGACGATCGAATCATATTCTTCGATCATGGCATCAACCCATGCGGGTTCCTCCACATCTTCCTCAAAAGAGGATGGCTCCGTCACAACACATTGACTCACAAGATCCATGTATCCAGTGTACCGATCCGGTGACTGTCTCTGCCTCTGCTACCAAATGAGGTGGTCCCACAACCTCTTCGCATCTCAAGCGCTTCGTCGTAGTGCGCATGCGCCCTCTGATGGTTGGCGCTGCCTGGGTGGTTTCTTCCACCTCATGAACCTCCTCTTGTGGCTGATCCACATCTGGAAGCTCCTCCTTAGGAACTAACAGCTCCTCATCTGCATGCAAGTGTAGCTCCCTCTCAAGCGAACACTGCATGGCTTTCTCCTCCTGAAATTTTATATCCTGTCGCACAACAGTCTTTCGACTGTCTGACAAATACACCCGGTAGTTGTGAGGTGTATCAGTGTACCCCACAAATATTCCAACCTCTGTGGTCGGATCCAGCTTCCTTCTCGCATCCTTCGTCACATGCATGTAGACAGGAGAACCAAAAATCCGCAAATGGGAAATATCAGGCCTCTTTCCAGAATAAGCCTCCTCCGGTGTACTCATGCCAAGAACCTTGTGAGGACAACGGCTCTGCACATACACTGCTGTATTGCATGCCTCAGCCCACAAGTGAAGGGGTAGGCCCTGATCATGCAACATCGCCCGTGCAGCACCCACGATCGTTCTGTTCTTCCGCTCAGCCACCCCGTTCTGCTGTGGGTTATGGGGAGCGATGAGCTCTCTCCGAATCCCTTCTGCGCTGCAGAACTCCTTGAATTCAGCCGAGATGAATTCACCACCATTATCACTCCTTAGAGAAATCACCTTCTTCCCCGAATCCTTCTCGACCAGTGCTTTAAACTCACAGAACTTCGCGAATGTATCGCTCTTCTTCTGCATGAAGAAGATCCAGCACTTTCGAGAGAAATCATCAACAAAGATCACATAATACCTGTGCTTTGCTGTCGAAGCAACTGAGAAAGGACCACACACGTTTGTGTGAACTCTCTCAAGGATCATCGTGGCACGACTATCCTTCTCGTGAAAGGTGGCTTTCACATACTTCCCAAAAGTACACCCCTTGCACTGATCTGACTGCGCAAGAGTGCCCTTAGGAAGCCCAGTAGAAATCTGCTGCAGAATCTTCAAAGCTCCATGGTGAAGGTGGCCCAATCTCCTGTGCCATTGTTCGCCCTCATCATCCCGGCTCACCACTTCTCCCGCTTTGCATGCCATAGCTGCGCAGCCATCTACCTGCAACTGATAAAGGTTCTTGGTCCGAACCCCTATCTTCCGGGTCTCTCCAGTAGTCTTACTGCGCAGGAAGGCTTTTCCTTCGCTGAAGACCACATCATACCCCTTATCCTCCAACATCGCCACAGAGATCAAGTTTTTCTTCAATCCAGGTACATGCATGACATCCCTCAATACAAAGGGTTTACCAGACTCCCTCTGAAAGGATATGGTACCGATACCAGTCGCACTGTATCTACCATCATCGCCCATCTCGATGTGCACACCCAAATATTTGTCCTCCAGATCTAAGAACAACTCCCGATCTCCCGTCATATGAAATGATGCACCGCTGTCCAAGAACCACACCGATCCCAGCACACTTGAAACCAAGCATGCAATCAGTGAGCTTTTGGCGATACTGAGGTATTTGGCAATATTTTCGCCCTTCTCCATCTTGATGTTCCTGAGCTTATCTTTGAGCGCCAGCTTCCTTTGGTCACTCTTACTCTGGAATAGATCCGTCAAAGCTTTCCACATTAAATATGGAGAAGCCTTTCCATGCAGGCTGGATACAATATGATCCTTGATGCCCTCCAACAGGATCCTTCGACACTTCGCTATCTTCTTTTGCCATGCATCGACTTCAGCTGCATCAGTGGGCTTTTGGACATCCGTATCTACGAACTCCTTCAGACCATTATCTTCTAATACTGCCTCCATGCGATCCTTCCATGCAACATAATTCGAATTGCCTTCAAGAGCATATTCGAGTCGCAAACCGTTGAAAGACATTTTCAACTCCGGCACCAAGAAAACAAAACTGCTGCAAAATTCGAATTCCAACTCAAAGCTCAACCGCTCTTGACCTGTGAGAACAAATTATTTCTAGCACAGAGATCGACTACAGGGGCATTTACTGGATATATCACCTTTCAAAGGAAAGGATGGATCCAGAGGCTACCTGGCCTGCATGCAGACTCTGTCTACCGAAATAAGTTTGTAATCATTGTGATGATCAATCTCTGCTTCAATAGCTCCGATACCATGTAGAAATTTGCTGAATAATGATTAATTATCCACCGAGACTATCCTGATCACATACAATTCGAATTTATATGCAACACATAATCTCTTCCACTCAGATCATCAAACATGCGGAAATAAAATCAAGCGATAACATATCAAATCATCATACACATTAACACAGTATGTATGGGGAAAGCTTATAGCTGAAAACCCCGCAGCTATTGTGTATATTATAATGGAGAAATCATGTAACAAACTCAGTACAATACTCCTCACAAGTACTCAGTATTATCTCATGAAGTTACACACAAACTAGCTTGGTTTTGAACATGTTACTGGTTCAAAACTCACCACTAATTGCCTTGCCTCTATTGCGTGTTTCAATGCTATGGGATGGCCTCTTTATATAGTTAAACCACCAGCCTAAACTGCGCAATCCTCATGGGCTTACTCCACCTATCTGTGTGTTGCAAATAGCAACAGTATAGTCACAACCGATAGCTAACTCCACCCTTTCATCTACCTCTTTCACTGGTCTCCACTGAACTGATCATGCACTGTAGTGAACTGATGTGTTCTTGAGTTGAATAATGAGTTACTAATTAATGAATTAAATAATATTTAATTCACTCCACTCATAACTAATTGATTAGCTAGTTAAACTAATTTCAACTAGTTCAACTAAAATAAACAGAACACAACTCCACTAGCTGTCTCATTAACTCCTCCAAACTTCTGCCACTGAAGTCCAACTGAAGTCAACCATGCATGATGCCATCAAAACCCTTGGGAACCACGTGATTCCTCTGTCAGATGCATGAGCCACTTCTGTAGCTCGAACTAAAGTGCTCCAAGAGAGTAAATTGTTGTTTATAGTCCAAATATTATTAAGGGTAAATAATATTTGACTTCCCTATTTTTAGGAGAGGCAGTCTAAAAATAGCCTTCGACCTCTTCGACCTAAAAAATAGAGTCTCATCTATTTTTACCAACATGACCAATGCTCCAAGAATCTCAAACTGGAATCCCCGAACCATGCTCCATATGTCTAAAAATAGACATAGTATAAAAATAGACTTCGCGCCAGAATTTGCCTGCGGGCCCACTTAGTGAAGGCGACTTCATTTCACTAAGCTACATCATCTTGCTGCATTTTCAATGGGTTCATGAGCCTTGGAAGTCAGGTAATCACAACATGGGAACAGATGAAACAGAAATTTCTGCTTAAATATCAAGACTACTGTCGGACGAGAGAAAAGAGGGACGAACTATTCAATATGGCACAAAAGCCGGACGAGAATCTGGAGGACTACGTAGAAAGGCTGCAGTATAATCTACAGAGATCTGATCATCCGAATATAAGTAGGGAAATTCACAAAACAATATTACTTAAAGGAGTAAGGGATGATTGTTTAGATACGTTAAATATGCTTGGCAAAGGATATATATCTAAAGAATCATATGATGAGATTGTTGAACTTTGTAAAAGATGTTCAAGGGGAGCTGCAAAGAACAGAGTAAGTAATAGAGATCCCACCTATTCAAGAGTGCAGAAATCAGCCAGTGGGGGAGCAACAAGAGCTGAAATAGGTAATTTACTTGAAGAATTTAAAACTGAGATGTTAAGTTCTTTTGCTTCACAAATTGACACTTTGCAGGTTAAAAAGAAGCAGGCTGAAGCAGAAGCAACTCTGGCTGTCTTTTGCACGAAGTGCAGAGACAAACATACACTAAGGGAGTGCCCATTGGACAAAATACCAATCTGCACCCTTTGTGAGAAAGATCATGAAACACAACAATGTCCATCTCTACCAGGAATAAAGGCAGCATTGCAGCCAATGGAAGAAGAAGCTGAAGCAGTTTACTTTCTAACTCAAAGAAGACAATGACAACCAAAAGGACAAGGTATGAATTCTAGTATGCCATTTAATCGTTGGAATAATTATTCTGCTTTCAATCAAACAAATTACCCTCCCTTTAATCAAATGCAATACCCACCCTTTAATCAAATTAATTTCCCACCCATGCAACAATCAAACCCTCCCTTTGTTGATCCTGCAATGTGGACTCCTTGGCCCCCACAGCAGCCATCTTCTTTTAACCCTTGGAATTCAAATTGGAGAAGCCAACAACTCCCGTATCCAAATCAATTTCCCCAATTTCAACAACCACTTCCTCTGCCATCAAATGCTCCGCCAAATAACCAAATGAGACCCCAGCTACCTGTGCAACCAAATCCTAACCCCAATAATAAAGTTGTGCAAGTCATTGATATTCAGAATCAGCCTATATTTCCTACTATGCAATGTAATGATATTCATTTAAGATCCGGGAAAATAGTAGAGCCTATTATTGATGACATAACCTCTTCTGATTCTGATAAAGAGGAAACTGAGAAACATAAGAAAGCACAACCACCCTCCAACAAGGGTATTGAAATAACAGAACCACCATTCCCCGAGCGTTTAGTTTTAACTAGAACGCCTGAAACACCTACTTTTAATCTTTTAGGAGAATTGCAAAACCTGTATGTTAAAATTCCACTTTTACAGGCACTGAGAGATGTACCAATTTATGCCAGAACCATAAGGGATATTTGTGTTAAGAAACCTGGTAGGAAAACTAAAGATACCCTTACAGTACATGTGATGGGTGATTTATCTGCATTGATGTCTGAAAAAACCCCTCCTATGAAATATGGTGACCCCGGCCATCCTACCGTGACAGTTCAAATTGGTAAAACAATGATTCCTCAAGTTCTGGTAGATTTAGGTGCTGCAATAAACATAATGACTCTTGAAACTTCACAGTTGTTACATCTGAATAACACAATCAGAGATACACCTACCATTCTAGAGTTGGCTGACCGATCTACAATTAAACCTGAAGGAGTTGTTGAAGATCTACTTATCTCAGTTGAATCCTGGAATTACCCAGCTGATTTTGTTGTATTGCAAACTAAAACAAAGCTGGGGGGACATCCTTTAATTCTGGGGAGGACATGGCTAGCCACAGTTGATGCCTTTATTAGTTACAGATCTGGTTCAATGACAATTTCTAATGGTTATGAAACCAAACAGCTTACTCTTTATCCTCATGCTACACCCATAATTAATAATGAAGATTCTATGTGGGTGGATTATGATGATAATGCTATTCAGCCCATTCTAACTATTGGACAAGCCTTAACTCTTAAAGACAATACAGAGGATGAAATAATTAATAATTTTGTTTGTGAACCTTCCTCTGTAATTGCTAAATCACACAATCAATTGACTGCAATTTTTGAAACAGATACCCAAGAAAAGATTGAATCTGAAGACTTATCTCAGACATTAACCACCATTTCATCTAAAAGCTTAACAGTCGAAATCAAACCTGGCAAGACATTAAACATAAATCTTGATCTAACAGTTGCTGAAACACAGCAGTTAATGAAGTTATTACGTGAAAATAAGGAAGCATTTGCATGGGATTACACGGATATGAAAGGAATCTCTTCTGAACTATGTACTCACTGAATTTACATTAAAGAAGGATGCCGACCAGTCTGCCAACCCCAAAGATGAATGAACCCTAATTTACGGGAAATTGTTAAAGAAGAACTTCAGAAATTGCTTAATGCAGGATTTATATACCCCATATCTGACAGTGAATGGGTTTCCCCATTGGTAATTGTCCCCAAGAAAAATGGGAAATGGAGAGTATGTGTTGATTACAGAGCCTTAAACAAAGCTACTCAAAAGGATCACTTTCCTTTACCTTTCATTGATCAGGTGTTGGATAGTGTGTCAAGGAAGAAATTCTTTTCTTTTCTAGACGGATTCAGTGGGTATAACCAAATTAGAATTGCACCCCAAGACCAAGACAAGACCACTTTCACTAGCCCTTGGGGAACTTTTGCTTATAGATTTCTTCCATTTGGGCTATGTAATGCACCAGCAACTTTTCAGAGGGCTGTTATAGGAATATTTTCTAATATGTTGAATGACTCTATGGAAATATTTATGGATGATTTTACTCCTTATGGTGTGTCTTTTGAAGATGCATTACAAAATCTTGAGAAGGTACTTAAATGTTGTATACAAGCTCACCTCTCCCTAAGTACTGAAAAATTTCATATGATGATGAGTGAAGGAGTAGTGCTTGGACATTTTATTTCATCTCAAGGTATTCAGGTAGATCCATCTAAAATATTGGTCATTCAGAATCTTTCTGTTCCTAAAACACAAACCGATGTGAGAAGTTTTCTAGGACATGCTGGATACTACAGAAGATTTATTAAAGATTTTTCTAAGATAGCTTCTCCATTATTTGTGTTGCTTATGAAAAATGCTGAATTTAAGTGGACTAATCCTTGTCAGAAAGCCTTTGTAGAACTCAAGCATCAGTTATCTATTGCTCCTATTTTAAGGGGACCTAATTGGGCCCTCCCTTTTCATATATCTTCTGATGCTTCAGACACTGCAATTGGAGTTGTCTTGGGACAAGAGGAGAATCATCTTCCTTATGCTATCTACTTTATCAGTAAGAACATGACCCCTACTGAGGGTAATTATACAATTACCGAAAAGGAGTTTCTTGCAGTAATTTAGGCCATTAATAAATTTCGACATTATATCACTGGTTATTCTACTTTTGTCCACACTAACCACTCGGCTATTAAGTATTTAATGAACAAATTTGTCACAAATTCTAGAGTTACCAGATGGCTATTATTACTGCAGGAGTTTGATATCACAATTGTAGATCGGCCTGGTAAAGAAAATGTGGTGGCTGATTTCCTTTCACGGTTAAAAACTGATAATAATATTCCAGTAGATGATTCTTTTCCTGATGAGTATTTATTTGCAGTTTCCGCTCACTCTCCATGGTATGCAGATATTGCCAATTATTTGGTTGCAGGAAAATTACCATCACACCTGTCATACAGAGAAAGGAGAAGAATTGTTCAACAAAGTGCCAGGTATAGCTGGATAAGTGGGTGTCTTTTCTACACAGGGCTTGATCAGGAAATCCGAAGATGCATTAGGGAAGATGAAGTGTATGACATACTAAAAGCTTGTCATGATGGCCCTTGCGGAGGGCATTTTGCTGATAAAAGAACAGCACACAAAATTTTGAGGATGGGTTACTATTGGCCCTCATTATTTAAGGATGCAAAGAAATATGTGAGGGCCTCTGACAGCTGCCAGCGAATGGGTCAACCCAATCATAGAGATCAAATGCTATTAAACCCCCAGGTAGTTTCCGAACCATTTGAAAGATGGGCCTTGGATTTCATAGGACCCATTAATCCTCCATCCAATCAAAGAACTTATATATTAGTCTCTACAGACTATATGACTAAATGGGTGGAGGCCAAATCACTTATTAGAGCCAATGAAGAGGTTGTCCTAGCTTTCTTATTTGAAGAAATCTTCACTAGATTTGGAATTCCTAGAGAGATAGTTACAGATGGAGGACCTCCATTCAATTCTCATGGTTTTAAGTCTACCCTTCAGAAATATCATATTCATCATAGAATGACTACACCATACCACCCCCAGGCCAATGGGCAAGTGGAAAGCACAAATAAAGTATTAGAAGCCATTCTAACTAAAATAGTGAAGGACAACCGGAAGGATTGGTCTCAAAGGCTCCCTGAAGCACTATGGGCTTACAGAACTACTTGGAGAAACACTACAGGTTTTTCTCCCTATGAATTGGTTTATGGTAAAAATGTTGTTTTTCCTGTGGAATTTGAAATTAAAACTCTAAGAATTGCTTTAGCTGTTAATCTTGATTTGACTGATGTGCAGACAGCTAGGTTGCAGCAACTTCTTGAATTGGATGAAAAGAGATTAGATGCCATTCACCAAACAACCATGATTCAACAACAAAGAATGAAGTGGCATGATAAAATTATCAAACACAAGCAGTTCCAAAAAGGTAATTGGGCCCTATTGTATGACTCTCGGTTTGAAAATTTTCAGGGTAAGCTACGTACACGTTGGCTTAGACCATATGAAGTAGATGTTGTTTCTCCTAATGGAACAGTAAGACTTCTAACAATTGATGATTCTAAAACACCTCTACTAGTCAATGGTCATAGGCTTCGTTTGTACCAGCGCCCTGTTTCTAAAGAGGATTTCAAGACTGCTTGCATGACTGATACACATTATCTTTTTCTAGGGGAGTCTTCTGCTCCTCACAGCATTTAATTTTCTGCACTATATTTCTAGTATTAGATTAGATTTAAAACTAATAATCCCTATCAAGGGTTGGCATGTTACAATTGAATTTTGCAGATTATGGAAGAACTCATTAAGGAGGATAGATTCATCACAAGAAGATCTGAAGCTTCAATCACATAAGCTTGTTCCCTTCATTTCAACCCATTTCCTAGCAATATCCCTCTTATTACTTATCCCATTTCTACATTTTTCCCCTTTTCCATTTTTTTTCCCACTTCTACCATTTCTGAAATATCATCCTTCAGCTAGTATTTCCCATTCCTTACTGCTGAAATTATCCCTTAGCAAATATTTCCCCCACTTGTCTTAAACCCAAGTCATTATATCCCATTCTCCTGATATTTCCCTTTGCTGAAACACCAGTTTCAGCAACATGTCATTCATTTTACCATTGCTGAAACACCACTTTCAGCAACCTGTTATTCATCTTTTCATTATTAAAACACCATTTCTTTCCTTTGCTATACAATCCTTTCAGTTCTCCACTTTTATCCTTCAGATTCCTTGGTTGAATATTATTCAGTATTGAGCAGATCCTGATATGCTCCTACTCTACATTCCAGAGAAATTTAAAGATTCTTCCATTAATATCAAGCCATTATGAAGCACTCTATACTTCGAATTATAAAGACAAAGGTAGAAATATAAGGTATGTGGTTTTTATGTAATGCAGTTAAATAATATTTTAAAGAGAGGATCTTGCTCATAATGATTACAATCTCCGCACACTTAAACATCATTTCACCATACGTAAGGGGGGGAATTTCGAAAACTGAATCATCATTCCAAATTATCCAATCCTCTGTCACTCTTCATATCCATTATTTCCACCGTCATTGAGACTCCATATCCTCTGTTGCAACAATTAGCTTGACCAAAGCCTGTGTTTCTGTTCTCTGCACCTCTGCATGTGACTCAAGTTAGTAGCTATGGGAGGTTCGGCTATCAGACATGAGCCTGGTTTGATAACTCTTCTTGAATTGTTCCCGGAGGCCTACCAAATTTTTCAGCAGGCAGGATGGACAACATACTTCGAAAGGTTAGGAAAATTTGATCCTCAGCAAGTTTTAGAGTTTGCGCAGAATTTTCAGGAAGACTACTCAGTGGTTCAAGGGGTCTGAATTTCAGTCACAAAGGAGGATATAGCACAAGTTTCAGGGTTGCCGGTTACAGGTGCTCGTTGGTTCAGCAAGAAACAAGTCATTTTAAATGTGCAGCAAGACTTTCTTCTTCCAGAGGAACGGATTGAACATAAAGGCCGCGGTATAAGTCTGCATTCATTACCTCGCCCATGGCCAACAGTAGCTGAATTCATCAAGCACTATTTGACATGCGAGGGGCATTACCAGGTAGTCTATCAACACGACTTCGTTTTAATGAATCATTTGCGGCATGGTCAATTCGTTAATATTCCCTATTATCTGCTTGGTTGTATCAAAAACATGTCATATTATTGTAGATGGGTAAAATTCCCATTATTATCCCTTACCCATCATCGCTTATGTCAATTATTAATTCAGAGGGGTTTTTCTCAGCAAAATCCCCCTCTGAATAATCCACTCCTCATTCCCTAACAATCCGAAATTCCCCAGCAAGACGAAATTCCCCAACCATTACCCGTCTTGTCCTGTGGCACTGCTCCACAAGAACCAGTTGCCCGGGGTAAGATGACATCGTTTATTGCTCAAACAGTAACTGCAACATAAGAACCAGTTACTTACCCAGAAGCTGAAACACAAGAACCAGCTACTGTGGTACAAAAATCATACACCAAGCATGATAATACAAGGAAACCAGCTGTAACTGCAACACAAGAACCAGCTACAGCTGTGGATCAGCAGACAACTCCAGCAGAATCAACCAGCACACAGGGTTCACACACTATGGCATCTTTATTGGAGGAAAATGAGTTTTTGAAGTCAGAACTAGAGGCCTATAAGAAAGAATTGATCATGGCACGAGAAGCCTTTGATAGAGAATTGAATCTCTACATGTTGGCACACACAGCATCAGCACAAAAGAAGGATCCATGCAGAGAATACATGTGCCATGAGTGTGGTAACATTTACCAACAGGCAGGATACAAAATAGTCAAAATTCAGGTACCTGAGGCATCTACTTTAGCTGCAATTAAAGAAGAACGCCCTACTGTCACACAAGAACCAGTAGGGCCCTCAAAAAGTCTGGAAAAAGAAACCAAACCACAGATATCCTGCCCTGTGTTAGTCAGCTCAACTACTCAGACAATGCCCCAACCCAGTACTTATAATGCCAGGACACAGACCCTGCCATGGAAACAATTAGAAATAATGAATAACTGGAAGAAATAGTATGCTGTGGATCAAGATAAAATATTGCAGCAGCATAAGTTGGCCTGGCAGAATCAGATGTATGCCAACTGGGATATTTGGGAACAGACACTGCAACAGCTCAAGGATTCTAAGAAAGAAATCAAAGAATTAAAAGAGAAACTGGTTTTGATGTTTTCATTAGTGCAAAAATTGTTGGCCACCCGTAAACCCTCCTTGAATTATTCTCTCTACCTCTCTGAACGTCTTGTTTATTTTCAATTGAAGGCAATTAAGGATGGCAGACCTCATGAATTGCTTACAGCGGAACAATTTGTTAAAACATTTGTTGAGGCCCCTGCTAGTGACCAACATTTGTTATGTGAACTTTATCTCCATAATGAGGCTATGCCTGAGAATAGACAGGTCAATCTCACTCCAATTGTAGGTGATGTAAAAATTAGGGCATTTGTTTCATTTCTTTCCAATCAGATCACATGGCAAACTGCTTTTATTGCAAGTAGGCATAATGAGGAGAATCGCCTCCTTTGGATTAGACCGAAACCTTCAAATCCGGCCATGTTTGTAGCAGAATATCACCAATTCTTGCAGAAGCCAGGAATTCACCGCTACATACAACAACTGCAAGCCTTAACACTTCTACAGTGTCTACAGCTAATCAGAGTGAAGGAAACTGCTGCCTTGAAGGTCAACACTATGTTCTGGCAACATTCATGTAGGAAAGACAAGAGTATCACCCTTTTAGCCCTGATAATATTCAAGCTGCACTATCCAGGGTACCAAATTACATCAGATGCATTCGGCATTGTGGAGAGAATTGAATTGGTTATCATTTTCACTTTCCAATCCTATGGATGCCGACAGAAAAATACCAGTCTCACTACCAATTGGCTAACAGGGATGAGGCAGTAGCATGGCAGCAATTGCAGAACAATCGAGGATTCCGAGTTTCGACAGAAGCCACCTTCTCCAATTATTGCTTGAGCAACTTGCATGCACAGAGTCAGTACTCAGACTCTGACTCAGACTAGGAGTTGCCTGAGGAAATGCAACCCTTTCAGCTGGGGGGGATGTTAGGACCTCACAATGTACCATTTTTACCATACATTTTGACACCACCTTACCCTTTATAACTATATTTAAAAAGGGTTCCATCATCATTTTCATTCACTTTATCCAAAGGTATATGAAATCATCCTCTTTACTATATATTTAATCTGTTTATATATAATTCCATATTACTCTTATATTTCATCATTAATCGAAGGTAGATTGTTGCTAACATAAGTCTAAAAGATCGCAGATAATTTATGTGTTGTGCTGAAACAATCGGCCGTTGCTGAAACAGTCGACTCCGTTGCTGAAACAGTCAGCGGGCACGCAAATTCCGTTACTACTCGTAATTTGCGATTCTGGAAGAGTATTTTTGGAACAATGGCAACAAGATGAAGACGAGCAAGGAAGTGGTTACACGGATTATTCTGAAGCCAGTACTTTTTATGTATCTGTTGTAACAATATATTTCTATGGAAGAATAGAATAGTCTTGTTTTAAGAAAGAAGAACAGATTTGGATAAACATAGATTTTCTCTGATGTAATTGTAATATATGTCTCCTCTTTAAAAAGAGGAGACATCATCATTAGAAGAGGAGTTAGAAACTACAGGAGAATATTGTTTTTGAGCGGAAAGGAGCTAGACTCCATTGTAATGTATCATTCCTTTTTGACAGATTAATAAAGGTTCCTTTTGAGCGCTTCAATTTAATTCTTTCCCTAGGGAATCTTGTGAGAAGGAAAGGGCCCGCCTTCATCACAATATTCACCCGACTGTTCCTGTAGTTTGTTAAGTTTCCTTATGATATTCGCACCTTAATTTAATTCTGTTTGCTGAAACACCAGTTGCATAGTTCTATAATTCATTAAGCATTCTGTTTCCTTTAACGCTGCATGAGTTTGGTACATTCATTCTTAAAAGAGCCAAGAGATCTTTTTCTGTTATCTGTTTGAATGTATGATTGATGTTGGGAAGCAGGTGCTGAAGATTCCTGTGAAAAGGAATAGGGTCCTGTTCCCATTGATTGCCTTTCTTTTTCCTGCAGTGTGATTAGAAACAGGAGACAGGTGCTGAAGGTTCCTGTTCATGGGAATAGGGTCATGTTTTCTTGAATTTATCTTTTCTCCAGTGTGATTAGTGTCAGGTAGCAGGTGCTGAAGTTCCTATTTGAAGGAATAGGGTCCTGTTCCCTGTTATGGTTGATTGGTTTCCTTTCCTACAGAGTGATTTCCTTTCATTAGGATTCTTAAAAGACTGCAATAGAGGAATTGCTTCTACTATAACATAAGTAGACTTCAGCTTTGTTAAAACAGGGTGTGAATAATTAGATTTGTATGATTAATAATTGTGTGACTTTTACTACAACATTATTTTTTCTTTTGGAATTGAGCATATCCAGTGCATGGTTGTCTTTGGAAAAAACAGACCTTCTCGGGTTGACAATTTATGTGGAGCTTGAATTGTTAAAACAATTAAAGCGACCAACAAAGGGTAATGGAGGAAATGGAGACAATGGAAAGTCGCCATCATCACCCTCATATTCATCTTCAGCATCCTCTACTTCATCTTCAGTACACCAGTCACACAAGTCAAAGAACATTGGTAAAAATCATTTTCTAAAACTTGATGTTAAGTTTTAATTGCCAAAGTTTGATGGTGAAGTTAATGCAGAAAAGCTTGATAATTGGATTAGGCAATTAGAGGTCTATTTGAGAATTCAAAATTTTCATGGTGATGACACCAAAATCCAACTAGCTTCGTTGAGAATGGAAGGTGCAGCACTTTTTTGGTGGGAAGCCAAGACAAAGGAGGAGATCAAGAAATATGGTAAGATTATTTTATCATGGACTGATTTCATTTCTACAATAAAACAACAATTTTATCCATTATCTCACATGCAGAAAGCCATAATGGACAGGAAAAATTTTAAACAATTGAAAGGAAAAAATGTACAAGTGTATACTCAATCATTTAGAAGAAGAGCTCTTTTACTAGGAGTATATTTGCATAGCCAAGACACTTTGCTCAAGTATATAGGAGGTTTACATACCTACCTAAGACATACAATCCTCATGTTTAACCCTACAAACCTAGATGAGATTTGTGTTCAAGCCACACATTTAGAGGCAAGGGGAAAACAAAATTTAGATGGGAAGAGGAAAGTGAGTTTAAAGGAAAATGGAAGAAAAAGAGAAATGCAAATACTAGAAAAGAGAAGGGAAAATTCTTCTGAAAACATTGTTATAAAACAAGCCATGATGAGGACCATTGTTGGAAACTTCATCTAGAGTTGAAACCAGAATTTTTTAAAGCCAAAGAGAAAGGCAAGGAGAAAGGCAAGATAGTTGCAATAGTTGAACAAGACCTAGGGTCAGATTCAAGAGATGAAACAACAATCATAGCTATGGCACCAAAGAACTTGAAGGGGAAAGAGATTGAAAATAAACCCAGTTCTACTATTTCTAACTGTCATATAGAAGCTCCAAGTGAAGAAAAGAGAATTGAATTGTTTCATGTGAGGGTCATTTCCAAACATACCAAGGTTGACACATTTTTTGACAGTGGGTCACAAGCAAACTTAATCTCTAAAGACTTAGTCAAGAAACCTAATCTTGAGACCATTCCACATCTGAAACCATATCCACTTGGTTGGATTTGTAAGCATGCAAATTTACAGGTTTCAAAGAAGTGCATGTTGCGCTTTACAATAATCGCACATTTCATTGACACGGTTGAATTAGATGTTGTTTCGCTTGATATAACAGGTATGGTGTTGGGAATTCCTTACTTGTATGACAGGAAAGCTATCTTCCATCGCCATGAGAACAAATACCATTTATTCAAAGATGGCAAGGAGTACATTGTGAGAGCTCATCGCAAAAACTAGACTCTTCTTTAGTTAATGCAGGGCGAATGAAGAGGCTTGTCAATGCAAGTTAAAACTTGAAATTTATGATGATTAAACAAAGAGAAGTTTTACATAATCCTTTTCATGTAAATGTTGATATATGTAACGATTTGTTTCAGTCTGAAATCAGGCTGTCTTCAAAAGAAGATGACAAGCAGTTTCAGCAGTTGACTTTGGTGTTGAATAGTGCTTAAAACAAAGTGTCAGTGCAAGAAGTTGCAAAGGTCCAAGAGAGGGAAAAGAAACTTAGCAAAGAAGGCACAAGATACAGCAATGATCATTGCTAGTTTCATAAAGGCATGGTACAATGGCGAGGAAACTTGGTCAGGAATCGACACAAGTTCAAAGCAAATTCAGCAAAAAATTGCCATAAGGATAGAATACAAGATGAAAGTAATTTTAAGTTTCCTTTGATTATAGACCAAAGTAGAAACAATATGTTTACTACAAATTTAAGTTGATGTTCTATAAGTTTCGAAAATGTGCAGTTTGACAATGTAAAAAACAACAATGGTTGGTCAATGGAATCAAGGAAAAATTTTCCGTTTCATGAAAAGCTCCAATTAATGAAATTAGGGAAATTTCAGTGGATTAAGATTGGAAGAGTGGGGACATAGTCTCCTCATCTTCATGTTCAGTAGTCCAGAGAGCTTTTGGGGTCCAAAATCTTCCTAGTGGGGAGGTGTGATCAGGAGATCATGTACATTGTTCAAAAATGCTCAAAAATGAAAGTGCTCAAAAATGTTTGCAACCTGAGCGACTGGAAAGGTCTCATTGCTGTGATTCTGGAACCGTGAATGGTTCATAAAACAAAGTTTGTATGCAGAAGTTATTAAGGTTTGAAAGGCCTAGTAAACTCCAAAAAAAATGACATTTTGACCCAATTTGACTTTGTATATAAATTTTTCAAAAAAATATATTTTGGAAGTTATTTTTTAATACAAATTTTTTCGGGCCTATCAGGGGATGCCATATGGCCTGCTCGGAGGCTGCCACGTGGCCCCAAGTCGGAGGAGAAATGGTGTATTAAAAAAATTTTGAAGGCCATGAGGATCGAACCTCCAACCTCACATCTGCCCATCTCGTCCACATACCAACCTGCCTACCATGAGTTTCTTAACCATAATGGCTCTATCTTTATGTTAAAGTTTAATGTGTATGTATACAGGGGTTGGGGAGGCTAGCCACGAAGGGCCAACCCCCCACCATATGGTCTGGCACTAAGAACCTCAGGCCTAACCATTAACCATACCACGCGGTGGTTATCACAGATTCCATTCACATGGCTCTTAAACACGGCATAAAGTTTTAACTTGGCAGTTTGTTCTCCGTTAACTCTGGCGCGTTCACATGATAAAGGTTTGAAGATTTAACGCAAACGATTACTCTGACGATTCCACTATTACCGCACGGTTATGTCAGTCACATGTCGCCACCCACATTTAACTTAACTGCTAGTCTGTTGGCGGTTTCAACTGGCGGACCCCAAATTTGGTGGCCAGTGCTAGTTTTGTCGACACTAACTGGAGTTCCTCCAATTTTGGAGGAGCTGTCTTAGGGGACATTGGGCAATTTACAGTTTGGGTCATAACTCTTGGGATATTCGACCATTTTTTATGAATGAATAGTCAATTTTGGATAATATCGACATTATGAACACATTGGAAGAGGTTTTAGAGCCATCAGAACTCATATTTTGTATTTTTTCCTTCAAGAGAGGTCAAGGAGCCACCAGGGCCGCTAGGGTGTTTTCAGTGTATTGAGCATCCATTCTCTGTTTTCTGTAAATGAATAGTCATTCCTAACTAATTCAAGCATTCTGAAGTTTTTTTTATAGAGAGAACAACCATTTCAGGCTTTTTGTCACATGTAATTACCATTTTTGAGAAATAATATTTGAGGGACATGCCATTGGGAGTTGGATCAGCAGATGTAGCCCAGGAGGGGTGAACTGCTTCATCAAATTTTTGAGTATTTTCATATGTGATGCTTTATTCTCTATTAATTACTGTTGTACAGTGTTATACAAGCTATTTTACATGCTTTAACCTCACATAAAAATCTATTTAACTAATTTAAAACCATTTGTTTCACCTGCAAACTTCAATAAACCTTATGCACACAATTTAATTACTGTTTGGATACTTAGCACAGCAAAACTAATACATTCCATTCAGATCAATGGTTCAGCCCAATCTATGGTCAGGTGGCACGTGGAATTCCCTGAATTTTTTGGTATTTTCATTTGTTAATATGAGACATTTCCTTTTTGTGATCTATGAGAATTTGTAGTGATTATGTTGATGATATTATGGTTGAGTTTCCATGGTTTCTATGATGGTTATTTTTTGGTTATATGTTGGTTATATGATGTGTATTATCTATGGATCTTGTAATGAATTATTTAGTTATTGATCGGTTGATGAATGTATGGACTAAAAAGTGTTTTTGCAGTTATGTGGAGAGGTCATAGGGCCTTCTTGGTGATTCTCGGACGAGTCTCATACCATTATGATCATATATGAATTCATGAACTGTAGCTTACATGTTTTCCATGTGTTTGATGAAATGTTTGTTGTGGACTAGGAAAGTCCTAGGTCAATCCTTTTTCAACTTAGCAAAAGTTCCTAATCTCTTTGTTTCAGTAACGACGCTTAATTACAACTCTTTTTTACCACTTAAAACTTTTTCAGAAGACAATAACATTCACATTAACTTTATCAAGTCTACTTGCTACTTATACCTTCATAATCTATACTCATTGTTTCTACCTTTACTAGGGTTACTCACAACTTCTTCCATCACCAATTCTGATCAAAATTTGAATATCCAAATGAAATTTATGGTAAAGGCTTCCAAATATTGTTATTTTTTTCCTATTCCAAAAAACAAAACTTGTACAACATGTAACATATCCAATTTCGTAAATCTAAATTCGAAATTTTTAGCTTAGGTGCTTATGTATGTCTCCTCATATCTATGAAAATTTCATAGTATAAAAAGTTGTATAAAATAATTTATAGAAAAAAATGTTAAGCTAACTTGTTTGTAACAAATTTCAGGATCATTTAGAAACCCTAACTTCCACAGGGCATATTGCCAAAAGTATAGTGAACCAAAGTCTGCTTTTTTTACCTTGGGTACTTTTGTATGTCTCTTGAGATCTTTGAAAATTTCACAATTTGGAAATCTTAGAAACAAAGTTATAGAAAAAATGCTAGGTTGACATGTTTCAAACTTATTTCATAACCATTCAAAAACCCTAAGTTCCATAGGGCATACATCCAATAATACTGCGAACCAATGCATAAAATTTTAACCACTTATACCCAGAGATCTAGCCTCTGTCTCTTTAATATTCCATGGTCTGAAATGTCCCATAAATAAGTGATAATGAAAATTTCAAATTAACCTGAAATTGATTTCATACTCTCACCTTTTGGAATGATATTCAATCTCTTCTCACCCACTTCTTCAAAATAATACAACATTTTCACCCACACACTTTATCTTTCTGTACTTTATCATAACCATCATGAAGGGATGTGTTAATTCAAAAAGGACATAACATATATTAATTAAATAATTAATTCCCTTTTTGTTTAAATTTTACACACCATGGGAAAATACCATGGCTTTCAAACCCATGGGTTTGTGTTAATTTTGGGAAACTAGGTCCAAACTCCATGTTGTGATTCTCAGATGACGATGCCAATATTTTTATTAGATTCCTCTTTCGGAGAGGTGCAATATCGATCTAAAGATAATCTTGATCCAATGAGCAGAACATTTACTTTGAATTGATTCCACTTATGTGCAAGGTCGGCTAGAATTGTAATGTAGGCTTGGAGCCCCAACAGATGTGTCACACACCCTCACTGATGGATATAGGTCAATGTTGGAGGTCATTTTCACCATCACTCATCACACATTCTCTCTCTGCATCTGATTGGTTCGATCATCATCTTGGAGGCTTCTCTTTACTCACACGTGGGAAAAATCAGTAGTTAGGGTTTCAGACTGTTCTAGGGTTTCCAATGTAGAATTAACCAGCGTTGACTTTGGTCAACACTTGGTCAAATTGACGCAAAACTCTCCCAAAACTTTGATCTCCTCATCCGAATTTTTTGGCACAAAAACTGAGGCTAGATGTTGACTTTGACTTGGCTGCATTGACTTTCTGCTGTTGATGTTTTGCATTGACCATTAATTGGATATTGTTGACTCTTTTTGACTTTGGGTTGACTGTTGTAGAATTTTTCCGAGAGGGTTGTGTGTCACATTCTATTTGGTTGGTCGTGAAGAGACTTTGTTGGTTGAAGCATCATGTTGACCGTTGTATATCACCATAACCCATATATTTTGTTGATTGAGTTAAGTGTAATTTTGGCTTGTCTTCTGTTGATCTAGTGGTATGTTCTATCAGCATTTTACTTTCATGTTTATGTGATTGATATTTGATATCGGGTATAAAGTAAAAGTTGCATCAAGCATAGAACATCTACGAAAATTTACATGGTATCAGAGCTAAGGTGAAGACAAAACCCAAGTTTGTATTGAGAGAAATCATCGAAGAAGTATAATTTTTCAAGGACCCATGGGTACCTCAAATTATAATGGCTTCAAAGTTGATGACAAGTTGATTGGCAAGGCTGACTTTCATGCTTGGAATATGTCTTTCAATTTAATGTTGGAAGACCAAGATGTCATGGACTATGTGCAGGGTAAAATCCAAGAGCCTTCATCATCTACACCTGCTGATACCAACTCCAAGTATAAGAAAAGAGAAATCAAAGCAAAGATGATCATCCGGGATTCCATCCATAAGAGTCTGGTTTCCTACATCTTTGATCTGGGCACATCTAAGGAGATGTATGATAATTTGGTCAATATGTTCAAGGCCAACAATGCAAATCAAGTCCTTTTCCCTAAGAACCAATTGAAGAATCTTAAGAAAGGCAGGGATGAATCCATTCAATCCTATTTTATGAAGTTGACTAAGATCAGGAATAATATTCTTGCCATTGGGGAGACAATAGCTGATCTAGAAATGGTTCTCACCGCACTTGCAGGTCTCTCCTCTGATTGGAATGTAATCATTACTATCATTCTCAATAACAATGTGATTCCTAATTTTGATGAAGTATTGTCAAGATGCACTCAAGAGGAAACAAGAATGATGGAATATGAAAATGAAGGTAATGTTTCCTTCATCGCTCGTGCTAAGAAGAAGAACAATGGTTGCCCGAGGAATTGTGGAAGAGCAGGGGCCCGAGAAAAGAAATGAAGATGTTACAAATGTAACAAGACCAACCACTATTCTAGATAATGCCCTAATAAAATGGATTCTCCTGGGGATGACGATAACAAAAACAACAACAAGAATGGAAATCAAAGGAAAAACAAGTTCAAAGGAAAGAGGAAGGCTCCATCTAGTTGCAATTGAAATGGGAAACCTTTCAAAAGGTCAATAAATTCTAGGTATGAGGAATCTAATGTTGTTGATGATAAGAAAAATGAATTCATTCTTGTATCTTCCCTCTCTGTTGCATCTCCACCCGACACTATGGATTTATGGTTGATTGATAGTGGTGCTTAAAGGCACCTTACTAGGTTTAAGGAAGCACTTTCTGATTTAGTTGTGAAGGATACTAATCTGGAAATTATCCTTGGAGATAATGCCACCTATCCCATGAAAGGGACTAGGACTGTGACCCTCCACTTATCTCAAGGTCAAATCCTTCGCTTGCAAGATGTACTATATGTACCTGATTTGAAGAAGAACCTTGTGCCTATTACGACCATGCAAGAAAAATGTTTCAAGGTGGCATTCGTTGATGGGAAGGTACGCATCTGGTAGAAGAATTTCAAGGAAGCTATCATGATTAGGTTTAGAGTTGATACACTCTACCAGGTTGGAGGAAGTCCACTGGGGGCTATGACATGTGATACTATCTTTCAAATCAAGCTATGGCACCGTAGGTTAGGACACCTTCATTACAAAGCCCTTCCCGAAGCAAGGAAGGTGGTGATAGGGATGCCCGAATTCAAAAATGATCATGAAGGTGTATGTCAGGGTTGTGCCAAAGGAAAGCATACAAGGGAACCTTTCCCCTCAAGTGTCACAAAGACATCTCATTTCTTGCAATTGATACATTCTTATTTTTCTGGTATGCTTCCTGTGACATCCTTGGGAGGATGCTCTTATTATATGATGTTTATAGATGACTTCTCTCGAAAGACCTGGATATACTTCTTGAAGAAGAAGGATGAGGCTTTCATGTGGTTTCGTACTTTCAAAGCCTTGATGGAAAATCAAACAGGGAAGAAGATCAAGATTTTGAGGACCGATAATGGCACTGAATATGAGACGAACAAGTTCAATAAATTTTGCAGAAAAGCTGGAATCAAGAGGGAGACCACAACCATATATACTCCTGAGAAAAATGGCGTTGCTGAAAGAAAGAATGGGACCATTTTGGAAGATGCCCATGCCATGCTATGTGACCATGGTCTTCCGAAGTTTCTATGGGGAGAAGCTAAAAACACTGTTGTGTACATACAAAATTGATGCCCGCATTCCACTCTGGACTCCAAAATCCCGAAGAGGTTTTCTCTGATAAGAAACCTGATGTCTCTCATTTTAGATTTTTTGGTTGTCCTATTTATTTTCATGTGCCGAAAGAGAAGTGGAGCAAGCTGGATGCTTCTGGGAAGAAGGGAATGTTTGTGGGCTACAGTGAAACTTCGAAGGCTTATAGAGTCTATGTGCCTGGTAAAAGAGAATTATAAATATGCCATAATGTTACCTTTTATGAAGATGCTTCCCTCAGGAAAGTGATAAATATTCCGAGCTCTGAGGAAGATTATGAAGTAAGGTCTGGGAATCAAGAAGAACCAAAGGATGAGATGATGCTCAATGTTGAAGGATCGATGGACCCTATTGATCCACCTCCTTCAATGAAGAGAAGACCCTCATGGCTCAGGGATACTCTCGAGGATGTCGAGAGACATATGGCCCCAAGGGAGACATTTCATGAAAGAAATAAGTTGAATAGATACCAAGGGTATCTAGCAGTCACGAGTACAATCGTACAATTTGAGCCTAGATCTTTTGAAGAAGTCGTAAAGCATCAAGTTTGGAAGGATGATATGCACAAAGAGTGCGAGCCCATTATGAAGAACTATGTCTGGGATGTGGTTTCGAGACTGGAGTACAAAGTTGTTGTCACCTCGAAATGGCTTTATAAGATCAAGCATCGATCTGATGGTAATACTGAAAAGTTCAAGGCAAGATTCGTTTCCCATGGCTTCCGTAAAAAGGAAGGCATAGACTATGATGACATATTTGCACATGTGGCCTGATATACCACCATCTGATCTATCATAGCCCTTGCTGCTACGTGAGGATGGAATCTTCATTAGATGGATGTGAAGACCACCTTTCTGCATGGTGCAATAAAGGAAGAGGTGTATGTGTAGCAACCTCTGGGGTTCGAAGTCCAGGATAGAGACACCCATGTATGTAGGTTGAAGAAATCCTTCTATGGGTTAAAGAAATCCCCCAGGGCTTGGTACAAGAGGATAGATAGCTACTTGATGAAGTTGGGCTTCACTCGTAGTAATCTTGATCTGAACCTTTACTTCAAGGTTGATAGAGAAAAGCATTTCATTCTGGTTCTCTATGTGGACGATCTGTTCCTCACAGGTGCTGACCCTCTCATTCATCAATGTAAGAGGGAACTTGCTTCTAATTTCGAGATGAAGGACCTAGGACTGATGCATTACGTCCTAGGCCTGGAGGTCTGGCAAAGACCTGGCGAGATTTTCCTCTCTCAAGGAAAATATATTGTGAAGTTGCTGGAAATATTTGGAATGGTGGACTATAAGTCCGTGTCGGCACCAATGGAGCTCAAATTTAACAAGTTGAGTGGAAGCGTTGTTGGGCCTATGCTAGCAAATCCTATTGAGTATCATCAACTCGTAGGGGCCCTGATGTTCTTAGTGAACACCCATTTGGATGTATGTTTTACAGTGAACACTTTAAGTCAACACATGGTTGATCCTTATCACATTCACTGGGTTGCTGCCAAGAATCTGTTGAGATATATTTGGGGCATGATAAACCATGGGCTAAGATACACTATCGGGAGTTTGAGACAACATGGATACACCGATGTCAATTGGGCTGGCAATATGGTGGATCGCAAGAGCACATCTAGATGCTGCTTCACACTTAGGTTTGCTTCAATATCTTGGATGAGAAGGAAGCAGAAGTCGGTGGCTTTGAGCACCGCTAAGTCCGAATACATTGCAGCGAGTATGGCATGTTTTGAAGCAGTTTGGTTGTGAAATATCTTTAGTCAGTTGTTCGAGCATGTGCTAGATACCATTGTTATCCTTTGTGATAAACAGAGTGGGATTCCTTTGTCAGAGAATCTCGTGTTGCACGATCGATCCAAGCATATTGATATTAGGTACCACTTTATCTGGGATATGGTGTAGCGAGGCGTTGTAAGGCTCGATCATATAGGAACTAATGAGCAGGTCACAGATATTCTCACAAATCCCTTGGGGAAGTTCAAGTTTCTAACCTTCCATGACAATCTTGGAATCGTGGAATGACCCTATGATGAGGGTCATGTTGGACGATGAGCTCTGGGAGCTCCAAGGGATTTGGGGATAGCTTCTTGGAGCTATAAGAAACCACAGGGCTAGGATTGTTGAACCTTGTTGGTGTGCTTCTACCCCACCGTTATGATATTGATTTGGTTCACCTCTCTTTGATCTGTGCCCCGTATGCATCCTACCCATGGAGTCCTAGACTCATGGGAAGTACCTCTCATCTTGGCAAATGAGGTGGGAAAAGCTAGAGACCAATAGCAAGACCGATGGACGCATCGAAAATTGTCATACTCTCTATGTCTAGAATGGCATGTGTCCAGCCACTTGATTTGGGATCAAGTCTAGTGATTTTTTGGACCTCCAACTAACTTCGAGTTAGTTAAACAAACTTCTGGTTGGTATGCAACTCCTTTGAGTCCTATAGAGGTTTTGAACCTATGAGCTGATGTTGTCAGTTGCGGGTGATGTATTTGTGACTCTCCTTTTGTTCTGAAATAAAGAAGCCAGCAAAGCAAGTTACAGCGGGATGACGCACAATGTTTGGATGGCAGAGGTGGATGGAGTTCTCCCTAGTTGAGAGGGAGTGTTAATTTTGGGAAACTAGGTCCAAACTCCATGTTGTGATGCTCAGATGAGGATGCCAATATTTTTATTGGATTCCTCTTTCGGAGAGGTGCAAGATCGATGTAAAGATCATCTTGATCCGATGAGTAGAACATTTATTTTGAATTAATTTTGTAATGTAGGCTTGGAGCCCCAACAGATGTGTCACACACCCTCACTAATGGATATATATAGGTCAATGTTGGAGGTCATTTTCACCATCAATCATCACACATTCTCTCTCTACATTTGATTGGTTCGATCATCATCTTGGAGGGTTCTCTTCACTCACACGTGGGAAAAAGCAACAACTAGGGTTTCGGATTGTTCTAAGGTTTCCATCACAAAATTGACCAGCATTGATTTTGGTCAAAGCTTCTTCAAATTGACCCGAAACTCTCCCAAAACTTTGATCTCCTCAATCTGCATTTTTTGGCACAAAAATCGAGGCTAGACATTGAATTTGACTTGGTTGCGTTGACTTTCTGTTGTTGCTTTTGTGCGTTGACCATTGACTGGGCATCATTGACTTTTGTTGACTTTGGGTTAACTGTTATAGAAGTTTTCCGAGAGATTTGTGTGACACATTCTGGTTGGCTGACCGTGAAGAGACTTTTTTGGTTGAAGCATCCTGTTGACTAGCGTAATGCACCACAACACATATATTTTGTTGATCGAGTTAAGTGTAATTTTGGCTTATTTTTCGTTGATCTATTGGTATGTTATATCAGCATTTTACTTTCATGTTTATGTGATTGCTACTTGATATCGGGTATAAATAAAATTTACATCAAACATAGAACATATATGAAAATTTACAGTTTGAAACCCTCATTTCACTTTTTACTTTTTCACATACACCTTTTTGTATAGTACTTACAATGTCTTCATATGACATTAATGACAACAATAATTCTTTGACATCAATGACTATAATTCTAACGCATTGGTCAATTTTTATTTTTCCAATAGAAAGTGGATCATCATCATAGATAATAAAGGAAAAAATAATTTCTACACAAGGAAAAAAAAATTCCCCAAGAAAAACACACATAACTAATACCCACATATTGATGTCCAAAAATGAGTGAAATCAATAATGGGGAGATCGCCTAGTCAGAGCCCTAATTGAGCCCTTATATGTTTGGGATGGTGATTCTGACTAGTTCTAATGGGTTCAATTACCCTCACTCTCCCTACTGACATGATATTTATATTTACTTATCAACATAAGAGTCAATCAGACTTACCTTCTTGTTGCATGCTTGTAAGAAATCAGTTCTTAAGCTGACACATGGGTTCGGCCAAGCCATCAATGAGATTACTCCTACATAAGGATACTTCTAAGAAATAGAATTAAATCTAAATCTAAATGTGGGCCTACATACTAATGTTGAAAAACGAAAGAAACTAATCTATCTCGGTACATAGGAGATAGCTCCTAAATACCAAGTGAAAGGATTCAACAATAATGGGGATTTAACATGTTCTTAATGATTAATATCAAGCTACTAAAGAAGTTCTAATAGATGATATTGTTATAGCAAAACATGCTCTGTTATAGAGATCAAAATAACAAAGGACTAGTCATTAATATATGGAAATAACTCTCACAACTTCAATGAAAATTAAATCGTTTACGATGGAAAATTTCTGAGTAATTAGTTACTCAAAAGTTTGTTTTGATGCAAGATCAAATCAAGAATAAATAACGGATCTATAAAAATATTAGATCAGATAGTTGATCTAGTAGACAAGAATTTGTTGAAATTTGCAACAAGAAACAGTGAGATTGGCAACCAAAAAGGACAAAAATATTTAGCACATACTAGTGTGAAATTCCAGTCACACATTGGTGAGAAATTCAATTACACATTAGTGTGAAATATGGGTGTCTAATTTATTTTTCCCTTAAATAAATTGGACAATAAATTGAAATTTCATATCATAGCAACTTGTATCAGTTAACTAAGTCATGATGACTGAGTTAGCTCAAGAAATTCGATTTGAGGGTCTAAGATGAGGCATGTAGAGTGATCCTAATATTTTGGGGTCTAGTTGCAGTTGTAGCACTAGTGTGGTGTGAGTGTAATAAGTTAACTCAACTTAATTGAGTTAAAATCAATCTAATTAGTTCTAACTGAATGATGAATTAGTGAGAGGTCCATTGAATTAAATTAAAATTAATTCACAAGTAGTGATCAATCAGATAACCGATGATTCGCCATTAACAGTTGCATGCATGTAAGTTCTGATGAAGACCTAGTTTAGACAGAGGTTAAAGGGAACATAAATATCAGTTGTACTATTATCAAATTGCTCGGGTGCAACTATAAAGTCATGAGAAGGCCTTGATGGATTGCGCAATCAATGAAGGCTGAATTTCCTATTTAATAGGGGCATATTTTCCTAGGGGTTGTGTGAGAAAGGCAAGGCTTAGCAAAGGCTAAGAATTGGCTAAGTGTTTGTCAATTTTTTTTTAGCATTGCAAGCCAGTTTTGAGCAGGATCAGAGTGAGACAATCAGGAGAGTGAAGGATTTTCTCGATGTGAGAAAGCATTGTATTATTTTATGATTCCTTGAATTTAAACAATATATGATAGCGGGGGTTTTAGCAGTTGCTTTCCCCAAGAACATCTTGTGTTGTGTGATTGATTCTTTCACTTACTTGCAAGTGATTGAGCAATAGTGTTTTGTATTCTGCAAATATTGTACAAGGATTCAGTATCTTGTTTTATTACATCACAAGATCGGATTGAATCCATTGGTATAATTTCTACAGAATTCACATATTAAACAAAATTGAAAAACATGGAACTATTTAAATAGATTTTTCATTAAAAGAATAATATTTTATTAAAAATAAAAGTATTTGAAAATACAATCATAAACCTAGATTTCTTTCCCTGTTTTACACATGCTATCTTCAACAATCCTCCCAAGACTTTGACCCCTGCCACTTGAGAAAGGAGCTGCAATAGTGCAACATTTGCTTTAAAGACAAAGATTGGGCCATGAAAATAAAACCCCCAAAACTCATATATGAGCATTTCTCCCCACCTACAACAAAAATTATCTTTACAAAAGTGCTAAGAGTCTCTAATTTGCATACAATATGAACCCCTTCTCCATTTTGCAAATTGTTATTTATAATTTACAAAAATCTCCCAAAAAGGAGAGCCATTGAAAGTAGTTTTGGTCCATGATACTAGAGCTGGAAAAATTCTGCATTTTCTTCTTGCTAGTGCAGTTCCATTGCTCCAAGGCTCCTAGACTTCCTTCTCTCCAACAAATCCTTTGCAAAACATCCAAATAATAACTAAAATCAATTAAAATTCAAAAGAAAAAACTCATATTTATAAAATTGTGAAAAACAAATTAACGAATTCCAGTCCCATTTGATAAATTAATAAAATAAAATGCTAGCTTCTCATTGCTTTTGTTTGGAGATATTCTCTAGAAATATGGATAGTCTAAAAAGAATTTGCAATAGCATGAGGCCAATGAAAAATTTTCAAAACAAATTTAGAAGCCTTAATTTTGGTTGCAACTATTTTTTTTTGGAGTAGTTAATGACCAAATCTGGTCATAAAACCACTTCTAAATCCATATCCATGGAATCAACTTTTCAAGAAACCCTCATCTTCCCAATTTTCCCAATTTTGTTAAGTAGAACTCAAGATATTTCAAAAATAATAATTTATTGGAATTACATAGTGTTAAATAATTTTAAATATAATTTTGTTTTATTAATCTTTTCAATTTATATAAATTTAAAGTTTAAAAAATAATTAAATTAAATTAAACAATATTAAAAATAAAATGAAATGGAAATATATAAAACAAAATATATACAACAAAAATATAAAACTAAAAAAATATATGAATGAAATGGAATGTAATAAAGTTAAAAAAAGGAAGTTTCATATTGTATGTGAGTTATGGGAACAGTGCTGATGGAATAGGGGAACTTTGGAGAGTGGGACACCCTCTCCATAAACACATAAATGAAAAGTTAAAATACCTAAACCAACTATATGGTGAATACTTTGGATATTATATATAAGTGTCCCTGCAATACCTTTCGACGCCTCCCACGTCACCGGGGTGAGTTTGAAAAAATAAAATTGCAATATCTAAGCAAGAATATTTCCTTGCCCTTTTTTTATTATATTTTAGTTTTTATTAATATTTACCATAAATATTTTTTTAATATATAAATTTGTATACAATATATTGTAATCAGATTAAAATGTTTTGAATTTTTTTTTTAATTTGCAAGTTTTTAAAAATTATTTTCAAAATTTATTAAAGTTTTGGTAAAATGAAATATTAAATTTATTTTTTCGAATTTGAAATTTATTTTTTGAATTTATAAAATTTGAATTTCTAATGTTTTATTGCTGGATGATTAATTATATGTGAGTTAAAATCAAATTTTCAAAATTAAAATTATTATAAAAAAAAACCTCTAGTTACCAAATGTCTTTATAAATTAATTATCGATTTTTTTTTTCAAATTTATGGAATTTTCCATAATTAATATTTTTTTTTCCAAACACAAATAAAAACAGTTACTTTTACTAATCATGGAAACTGGTCAATTTAAAAAAGAAAGCATATTAAATTGATTTTTTCCTTAGCTTATTTTCTTCATATTTTTCCCGCCCTAATTTTTAGTATTGAATGAACTTGGTTCAATCATTTTCCTCAATAAATCTTACCTATATTATATATTTTCAAAATTCAATTTTAAATCAGATGCAATATAAAAAATAAAATTTAAGTCAACACTACACTAAACAAGTGCTACATAGTAGCTAGTACCTTTCTCTTAATTTAAATATAGCTAATTGGAATTTGAACTCTTGAGAGAGTGTGGTAATCAATTAAAGCCTTCATTAAAAAATAGAAATGAAAGTGAAATTGTTGTGGTAAAATGGTGTTTTTTGGTAAGCACCCTATCTCATTAGTTGTAATAAAACTTTATAACTTTAATTATTTGGTAGTGTTTCCTTCAAATTGATATGAAGAAACTTAGTTTCAACTGAATGAGATGTCAATTCCAAGAAACTTGGTTTGCACAACCATTTGTCTCCTAAGAAAGTTCATGGGCATTGTACACGATCGATATAGAGTTAAATGAAATTGTTTTTGTGGCAGTGAAGGTAGGGGAATATGGAAAAACTATTATTGTTATCTTTTAAATGGTGTTTTATTTTCAAGATGACTACTTTCTTTTACAAAGAAAAATGAAGTTTGGATGATCTATAATTTGTCATTGAGCATTAAATTAATTTTAAAATTAAATTATAAAGACAAGATAATTAATATTTATGAATAATAAGCAATAAGATTTGTTTTATTATTAATTTAACAACTAAAACATTTCATATCATAAAAAATAAAAAATAAAAAACAAAAATCATTAAAAAAATTTACATATTAAAATAAATAAAATATATATCATCAGCTGTTTTCAAATATTTTCCAAATATTATACGTTTGTCTATTATTTGTGATATAGTATTAAATTGGTTGAATTTGACACATTCACTTTGAAGAAAACTAGGAATAAAGTTGCAGTAGATTAAACAGCTTTAATAAAATTCACACATTAACTTTTTGCATGGTAACTAAGACCAATATTTTGTGTTTGGTTCGAGGAAAGAAGGTAAAACAACTTTAACAAACTAATTGAAATAGTCGAAAAATTGAAGACTAGCATTCCAAGAAATGTTGAGCAATCTCTAGTTCTACAACGACTTGAAGCGAAATATGGAACTTGAAAGTGGGATTGTGGTAATACCCCCCTGCTACACATTAGTATAATTAGTTTGGATCCCATACCCAAAACTCTACACCATAGAATTCAAATCCCCTAAAATGAAATGAAGAGCTCCAATGCATTCATTGGATTTGTCACCAGCCAACTGCACACCTTGGCTTCGGCTAGAGTTTCAAATCCTTTGACACACACAAATATAGACACAAAAAGGAGAAAACAAAAAAAAAAAACTTTTTGATTTCTTCAATTCAAGAAGATCAATTTTATGTAATAAGATCAATTTCTTGAAATCTTGATATATATTGCAAGCAAGAATTATAAAAACTATACCTAAATAAAACAAATTCAACAAAGTTAGGAAAGAAATGTTCACAAGATCTTAAAAATTAGTAATTATATATCAATAAAACTCTCTTAATAAAATTAGGAAAGAAATGCTCACAAGGTACTAAAAATTAATTGTTTTTTACTAATTTAATTATATTCATTAGCATGGAAGTTTTATTGTATAGTTTTTGCTTCCATGGAAAGAAATTTATAGAAAGGTGAAGGGAAAAAAAATTAACCAAAAAAAAAACTATGATTAATGGAATTGAAATTGAAAAGAAAAATCCATAAAAAAAACAATATATAATGTGTGTGTGTGTGTGTTTTTAATTATTTTTTCCTCTTTAAAATCTAGAAACAACTATAACTCATTAAAACATAAATAATAGGAAAAGAAAAGAAAGTCAAAAGTAAAATAAAAAAGAAATAAAAATAAAAAATCAGTAACAAATAGAAAAATGGAAGTTACTAAACAACACTCATAATAAGACCTCAACCAATTGCCTTACAAATAAATAATTTAAATAATAATAAAAATAACAAAAATTGAATTCTCAATGTTAAACTATGGATTTTTGGTCAAAGACAAATTAATACAGTCAAAAGGAAAAATTGAATGCCTAATACCATGCTAATAAGTTTTTCTCTTTTGTCTTTACAATTTTAATCATAACTTAAAAATATAAAATAAAATAAAATAATAATCATTTTTAGGAATCTTTTGCACTCGCACTTAAGCCTTTGTGTAACAATTTTTTTTATTTTAACATACTAAGACATTGTAAATTTTTATATTAGATATTTTATTACATATGAATTCTTTGTCACGCTAAGATGGCATGGGATGCTTCATATTAGTTTGATTTTTTTGCTATGGAAGTTCTACCATATATTATTTATTTGTCACTAAATTAGGATGCATATAAACTTAAAGTTAAATAAATAGTTTGTTTCAATAAAAAATTTTAATTCTTTATTTTATTTATATTGTATATATACATTATTTAATATAAAGGTACTAGACATTGTAATTTCTCATCCTTATTTGGTCTCATAAGCTAAAGATGGAATAAAATGTGGACAAACACATTTCAATAAACTCTTAATTTTCATAACAAATGATGATGTTGGAGCTAATGTTTCATCCAAAATTATGTATGCACCTATCTATTTTTCTCCAAGGTTATCTAGTCCATTAATTACTTTTCTTTGTCCTATTCAAATGTGTTATTATTAAATATATGAATTTGTTCAAGTTTTCAACAATTGCTATCAATTATTTTTTGCATAAGAGGGAAGTACTAAGCATCAACGTTGCATATTACACTTGTTAAATTATATTCTTACACATACACACACAAAGTACATGAACCTAGTGGTTTTTAATTAAAAAATAAATTAATAATACTTTAATTGTTAGCTATTTTTACAATTTAAGTAAATGAAAATTAGCTTAAAGTAAATTTTAATTAATGAATTAAATTCAGAAAAAATAATTAAATTAATTGTTTTTTATTTACATATTTAACTTGTACGAATTTATAAAACATTATAAAAAATAAAATACTCATACAATGAAATTTGACCAAACTTTGACCAAATATATTTTCCAAATTGTAAGTCAGAATAAAAAGAAATTTGAACCGTTAAAAAATTAGCATCAAAACGAAAGTAATGAAATCATCATAACATAAATACAAGCGTAGTGAAGCTCACAAAATAAAACAAAATGAATCATTCAAAATAGAAATATTAACAAAATTCATATGGAAAGTCCCATAATAATTTTAAAATTTTGTAAAAATGTTATGACCACAACTCCAAAAAAAAAAAACCACCTATAATTATTTTTATAAAACTATTTTTGAAAAAAACAATGTAATCATAAACTCAAACAATTAATATTTTAATGTGGTTAAATCAAAGATAAAAACATAACTAGAAGTATTGAACACTCTAATATTAGATATATAAAACACTTTAAAAAGTGCATCATATCATATATCTAATCCTTCAATTAATTATATGATTGAGGTGGACATAATCAACCCTTCCTCTACCTATACATAGGATGATATATTGGAAAAGGGATCACTATTTTTATCTTGTATCATAAAAAGGTATCCATATCATTCTAAAATAATCCCTTTCTCTACTTATACATATTTCATATGATGACATATTGGGAAAGGGATCATTATTTTTATCTGGCATCATAAAAAATTATCTATATCATTTTAAAATAATTGTTTCATTATTTTATAATTGTATTTTTCATTTTATTATAATCAACTTAGATTCATTTTAATTCTTGATCTGCGAAGCGTCAAAAAGGATCAAATCTCTCAAGGTGTGAACCTCTTTTTAAGTGTAAAACTTGAGGAAAAGCTAGCACCTCAAGAGATTTGATTCCTTTTAACATTTCACAAATATATATATATATATATATATATATATATATATATATATATATATATATATATATATATATATATATATATATATATATATATATATATATATATATATATATAACCGTGCCTTTAAATAGACTATATTACATAATAATATCATTGGAAAAACCATGGGTTTTCAAACCGTGGAGTCTAAAAATTTCCAACCATAAGTTTTATTTATTTATTTTATTTTAATAATTATTAATAGTGTCAAAAAACATTCTCTAGCCTAGTATGGAAGAGATGTTATAATGTCTTGTCTTGCCTTATTATATAAACAAATTGACTCGGTCAAATTACATAAAAATTAAAGTAAAAATGAAATTAAATTAAATAATAAAATTGAGGTAAAATAGTCAATTAATTGTTGGTGGTTTTTGGGCTCCAAGTTTTTGAAAACCCGTAGTTTTTCCAATGGTATTCTTAAGTAAAATGATATATATATATATATATATATATATATATATATATATATATATATATATATATATATATATATATATATATATATATATATATATATATAATTTCTTCTTTCTTTTGCTCCCCAAAAGTAAATGCATGCTACAAAAAAGCCCTTGGTGACCTCTTGTGTAATATAAACTTAACCAACAGTTGTCATTTTGTCACATGTATATGCTCGGACCCATTAAATTTGAAGTTATATTTATTAAGCATACCTTCATTATATCTCTTGTCATCATATCTACAGGGAGCGCAATTCCATCATTGATGCTCTTTCCAAGGAAGGCTCGCAACAGGCTTGGGGTACATGGCCAATTCATGAGAAGATAAGTAGAGAATATTTCAAGTAATTTCATTGTCCCTTCATAGTGGGACTTCCTCCTCATATCATATGACCTTGAGTTTCACTTTACAGTTGGCAGTTTTTTCTTATTTTGGCCCATGCTCCTCTTTTGGAATTTTGCATTAGGATCTCAGGATATATATTTACAATCTATGAACAGATAGGTTTTTTTGGTAGCTTTGCACAGTTTTTGTATATATATATATATATATATATTATATTTTGTCCTAATGTTTTTTGTTGACATATGAAGCTTTTTTTAGTTTTTTTTTGTCTTCAGTTCAGTTATGATAAACTATGTATCTCAGGAACTTGTTTCCTAGAAAGTGCCAATAGGAATCTAAAATTTTTTCTTTTAGTCATTTTTTATATGTTTTTGGGAATCTACAACGTGTAACTTGCATTTTATGTAAATGGAAATTACAAATTTTCCTTCGGGATATATATATATACCAACATATATCCATCTTAACTCCGGATCTACCAAGCGTCGAGAGGGATATCAAATCTCTTGAGATTTAAACCTATTTTAGAGTGAAAATAGATGTTATCCTTTAAGAACTTGTTAGATGCGGAGTTAAAATGGGCTTGAGCTTGTTATAATTATTATTGTTTTCTTAATTTTTTAATTTTATTTTATTTTTATTTTTATATAATTTTACTCAGTCAAAATATTTACATAACAAAACATAACATGACATTGCAACATTTCTTGCGCTAGCTGCCTCAAGAATAAATGACATAGATGTAGTTGGAATCTACAATTAATACGATAAGTTATTTTCAATAATTTTCGTTTCGATAGTTTATTTGTCTGCCGTGTAAATCCTCATAAAACTATGTGATTGTTTGTCTTTATTCGTCTAAATATTTTCCATATTATAATTGAAAGTGTTAATGTAAACAGTAAACCATCAAAACTAAAGTAATATTTGTATTATATTAGATATGTTATCGTAAATTTAACTTATGTTTGTAAATTAAAGTTAGGTTCATTTTAGATTCAACATTGTACAATAATTAGATTGATAATATTTTTTTTTAATTTGTTGAATAAACTATGTAAATAATATATATATATATATATATATATATATATATAACATCTTATATATCTATTATTAAAATATACATCATGTTGTCCATACAAACTAAATCTATAAATTGAAGACCTCGGTCCATATGGAGCTTATACAATTCAAAATATGAGACTTCAATTTCTGAAAATCTTAGATATGTACCTTAAAGACACCTCGTTTCAATTGTTATATGATCTTTAGAAATGAAATCCCATTACATTTTTTTCTTGGTCATCCCATAATTTATATTGTTTGAATGAGTTACCTTGAAGTTGAAATGCCTTTTTTGAGAGTTTATCAACATTTTGGTTCAACTCCCTATATATGTGTGTGAATGGTGGTCATTTAAAGAAAACCATTTATGTTAATATTTCCTACAAAATATAATTCAAATTGGGAATATTGACCTCATATTTATTGTTGTCCCAGTCAAATGATAGGCTTTGAATCCCCATAAAATTGAATATTTTTCATGCCTAGATGTCTAGTAATGTATAAAAGAGTCCAAATCCCAATAAATTCAACCTTTGTATTAGTTCCTCTTCCTGGGGCATACCACAGTAGATAGTGGTGGTTTTGATTTAAATATAATACTGCCCCCACTCCATATTTTAATGAATCTTCATGACTAGGATCGTCAAATAAGTCCCATGGTATCTGCTTATCAATGTTAGGAATCTTTGGGACCCATTGTTTTTTTCTTTTCAACTCATACCTGAATTATTTAGTCATGTTCACAGTGATGTCACTGATAACTTCTGGTGGAATAATTTTTTTCCTGAAAAATGACCTGTTTTTGGTCCCACCAAATGTTATGAACAAGTATGGTTAGAAGAGCTTGATAATTTTGAATAGAGGATTTCACTACCCAATCTTGCAAGAATCAACAACGAAGAGTTTATTCCATCTAGTTGTTGAAGCAGAAAAATCTTGATTGATAAAGCTCCAATATTTCCCTACATATAGACATGAAATAAATAAATGAGAAATGAACTCAGAATCCTAGTGGCATAGTACGCAGTGGTTGGCTTCATTCCAACCTCTTCTAAGGAGATTATCCTAGGTAAATATTTTATTATTTAGAGTATGCCACATAGAAAATTTGCATTTTAAAGGAAAATTATGTTTCCACGGGAAGTGCCACCACCACTTTTGATCGTGTGCCTGCATAGACTCCACATATGTGGTATAACCCATCTTTGTTGTGTATTCGCTTGACGTTGCATTTTTATACCAAGCAAGACGATCCAAATCATCATCTACTAAGAAAATCAGGATGACACCAAGCTCCTAACATATTCTGACCATTTTATAACTTTAGGCATGATGAGAGATGGGTCAGTAACAAACTTACTGCTTGAGTTCCTAGCAAGGAGTTATTATTATATTTTCCTCAACCAAGACATAAACCCCAACAGTCTACAAAATATGGATACAATTTGGAGAAAGATGAAAATTATCATCTGCACCAGACCATGGATCTTCACTAATCCTTACCAAGCGACGATTTCCAATCTACTAGACCACCCAATCGTCGACAAAGAGGAAGGATCTAGTGAGGGCTCTCCACACAACGGAAACATTAGAACTATATTTTCTAGGGTCACAATACCACTTGAGGATGAATATATTTCTCAAATGCATAGGTTGCAAGGCTTAACCCCATAAAGAAGTGTTGTTTGTGAATCTTCATAAACTATAGGAAGTTAGTGCCTAAAAAAAATATGAATATTCGTTACACCCCATCCTCCCATTACCTTAGGCATGGCTAGCGCAGACCAAGAGACTAGGGTTATACCCTTTGAAACGTCCTTCCCATCCCAAATAAATATGAAGCATAATTTACTAATTTTATTGTAAATCCCTTTAGGAATTAATGTGATCGATGTCCAATATATATGGATGCTTTTGAGGACAAATTTCACTAAGAAAAATATTCCTTCCCTAGATATGAGTTTGTTTGCCCATACGTGAACATGTTTTTCCGCCTTTTTATACAATCAAATCTACTCATCAAACCTATAATCGTTTTCCTTCAACATGAAACTCATTGTCCCCATAAAATATGGATTTGGATTGGAATTGGAAATAATACAAGATATGCTTCACAACCTATAAATGATGTCTAAGACCAGATATAAAGAGGAATACATCGTCGATGAAAAGGAGATGAGAGATTGAGACTATATGTGATATTCCAATCCCTTTTAAATCACCATTGCAAGATTCTTTAGAGATATGCTTGTTAAGATCTTAAACCACCAAAAAAAAGGAGAGGTGATAAAGGACACCCCTAACAAAGTCCTCTGGAAGGGAAAAACAAATATATTGGACATCCATTAATGAGGATCATAAAACAAGTCGGTTAAACAAACCCCATAATCCAATTCATTTTTTTTAGTTTCATACTCATTTGGATCAACACAAACCTTAAAATATCTAGTTTACTTGATCGTAGGCTTTAGAGAGATTGATCTTGAAGGTCAAGGTTTTTTGTTTTGATCAAGTGAGGACCTCTTGTGCTAAGGATATTGCATCATGAATTTTACAATTTTGTAAGAAACCAAATTTCTCTTATGAGATAATCTCACTAAGAATGGGCTTTAGACAAGTGGAAATTATTTTAGTGATTAAATTATAAATCACATTACAACAATATATGGGATGGAAATCATCGAAGGTTTCATCTTTCTATAACTTTGGAATAATATCTATTAATGTAGAATGTAAATATCCCATAAATTTTCCAAAGGCTTGAGACTCTCTGAAAACTTTGAGGAGATCTTCCTCAATGAGGTTGTAAAAAATAGTGTAAAATTTAACCATTGTCCTTTCCAAACTAGGAAATTTCCCCTTTTGCATGCATTTGAGAGTTTTTAGCATTCCCCCCTCCGAGAATTCAACAGATTAGGATTCCATATCCTCCATGATGGAACGAGGAAAAAGAGATAATGCTTCCAAAATATCACGAATGGGGAATCCTTCAAGTTGGGAAAAAATAGATTTGAAATGGTGAATGCCCAATCTCTTGATATCTTGGAGAGAAGAAACAAGGGAACCATTTTGGTCATTGATGGACCAAATGGTGTTCAAATGTTTTCTCATATTAGCAAAGTTGTGAACCAATTTGGTGTTTTTGTCACTTTCATGAATCCATATGGAGTTGTTATCAAGACACCATGTCTCTTCCTCCCTTGCTAATATCTCCCTCTTTTTACATTCCAACTCATGAAGAATTTCATAAATATCTGTTGGGAAAGATCCTGTAGCATTCAAGGTGTTATCACTATAAAAAAAAAACTCTAAACTTGGACAGTTTACATTGTTCCTTGTCATGGTCTTAGATAGGTGTTGAGTCATTTCATGTTTTAAAGGGTAGGTGATAGAGTTAGAGTCTCATTCTCATTGTCAAATAAAGTTCAACAACCTTATTTCATGCCTTGAGTGTCTCATATCCTGTTTAGAAAGTCCTGTTTTAAACCATCTGAAAAAAAAAATCGAATTAGCCCCGAAACCACGTTTTCGTAGCGCAAACAGTGTAAAAAGTCTATTTTGCGCTACAAAAACGCTGCTCTTTTCGTAGCGCAAAACCCAGAAAATGCATTAGGCGCGCTACGAAATCGGGGATTCGTAGCAAGTCATGTCAAGTCATCAAATCACTCAAATTTCATTAATTCTTCATCATTAGGTGTTAGTTAGGAGTCATTTCTCACGCATGCAATCATTCAAAACCATCATTACATTCGTTGGAGGTAATTTATGTTAGTTATTTTCAAAATTCAAAAGGGGTTGGTCTTTTTTTTTATTCTCTCATGCAAAGAAGCAATACATACATGCCCTTTCGAATGGTAAGCTCATGGTAAACTGAAACCCAAGCTTCCTTCATCTTAAAATCAAGCGAGGCTAACAAGCGAGGTTGAGTTCCTAATCAAGTGAGGCTGTTTTCAAATGCTAAAGTTTATGGTAATCTCTTACCAAAACTTCTCTCATATATCAAGCGAGGCTGATTAATATACCAAGCGAGGCTGACTGTCTTGAATTCAAGCGAGGCTGATAAATCATAGTTTGCAGGAAACTAACAGGAAGCTGAAGAGGCAGATTGAAGACCTTGAAACTCAATTGACAAAATCTGAAGGTAAGCTACAGCAGAGATAAAACAGAGCAGTAAGTTACAAATTCTAAATCAGTTTTGTCATAAACAAGGAGATTACTTTTTGGGGAAAAAACATTTCAAAGTCAACTTGTTTTGCTTGTTAAGCTCTATGGAAATCATTGCAGAAGTTCAAATATCCTTAAGACTGTAAATTTTGGAAAAAACTGTGTAAAAGAGGCATACACAGCAGTTTCATAGCGCGCTACGAAACTATTGTAGGTGAATTTTGGGCATTTTTCATAGGTGTTTTGGAGTTTATTTCCAAGTTTTTATGTTGCTAATGATAGATTAAAGGTCACAGATGAAGATACAAGTTTCAAAGTAGAAGAAATAATGCCTTAAAGAATGTTCTATAGCAATGCAAATTATGCGCTGCATGCTATTTTCGTAGCACAGTTATACACCATCTCCTTTATATTGTTTCGAAGGATTATTTTTGTACAGGTGGAAGAGTGAGGTTTCAAGGATATATTAGCACATGTCACTTATCTGAAACAGTCAAAATTGCTAACAAAATACTCGAAGATGAAACATGGAGGTTAAGGGATAAAAGATAGGAACTCTGTCTCCTGGTTTTTAGGGCAGTTTGGATCATCATAAATAGGGTTACAACAAGGCTGGAGGTATCATCAAAGTCCGAATACTTGAAGTTTAAGCTGTCAGTGGAAGAATTAAAGGTTTTATGAAAATTATTGGTGGACATGACACATATGAAAATGATCTATCCATGATCTTAATGTTCAAAAAAATGCAAGGGTTTAATGATGAGCTGGAGAAGACAATTTTGGGTGAAGATCATATTCTTGAGTTCATGTTACTATATTTTTTTTGATAAATATCAGTTGTTATGAGGTTTAAACATCTAAAAGGCACTAATTTTGAAGAAATTTTCAACAAATTTTCTTGCACAGCAGTTTCGTAGCACGCTACGAAACTGCTGAAGCAGCCTTTCACCATGAAGAGAAAAACTTTGTTTTCTGGCTTTAGTAGCAAATTTCAAAAGCGGTTTCCGGGAAACTAAAAATGATTTTTTGAAAAAAGAAAGAAATTTCTCTTCCTAGAATCCATAACTACAAAAACCTCTCTTAGTTTCGTTAAATTTATTATGAAGTGGGAGATACAAGGCTTTCTTTGAAGCCCTATTTTCAGAAAACAGAGTTTTCCTGTTTTACACATATTTTTCAAGGACAATTTCTGGACAGCAGGAGAAGTATTTCAAAAAACCAAGAGAGTTTTTTATTCCAAACATCATGGAATACAAAAACCTCCTTTATTTTCTCAAAATACATCATGGATGAGAAGATAAAGGCTCTATCCCAAGACCTAATTTTTAGGGAAGAAACAGGAATAATTTGTTGAAGCAGTCTTTTCATCATTTTTCATAGCAAATTTTGACGGAATATTTGTGAGTTTGGTTTTGAAACTTCTTGTGGGAGTGTTTTAAGTGAAGATAAAGGCTATCATGAAAGAAAAATATTTAAATATGTTGAAGAAAGGAGTGAAAACACTACGCTACGAAAAGCACTACAAAATTGTGCTACTTTCGTAGCGCAGATTTGTTTTCACTGTTTTGAGAAGTCCAAAGTAGATTTCGCAGAGCTGGAATGAAGGGATAACTTGGGACATATGTCAATAATGTTCCTAAAATCAATTAGCCTCAAATTCATCAGTTAGAAGTGGTCAAAACAACTCAAGAAACTAAAAGGATCCTAAGCTAAAAAACAGGAAATCTGTCTCCTGATTTTTAGGACAGTTTGGGCCATCATCAGAAAAATTACATCAAGGGTGGAGACATCATAAAATTAAAATTCATGGGGTTGCAGGTGTCAAAAAGAGTATTTAAGTCTTAGATAAGGTTTTTTTAAACATGATAAGGAGTTTCACTCATATTTGTATTAGGACTCCTAAAAGACAGTTAGTTGTCAACTTGTAATTAAGAGTATGTTTTAGGAGTAGATAGGTGTCAATTTAAGAAATTCAAATTCTCCTAAGGATGGATCATGGAATCCAAGATTGTAATGAATCTATATGAAGCATGAGGTTGAATTCCTCAAGGTTGGAAATTTTCATTAACAAGCAAACTATGTTACTATAGCAGACGGTGTGTTTTCATCTTAATACAGATATTGGCTTTACTACTCAGGATTCAAAAAGAGTTTTTGGTGTTTGATCTTCCTATGGCTTTTCTCATCTACCTATTTTCTATGGTATGAACATGTGTTACTTAGAACTCATTGGAAAATGCTCTAACTTCCTTCATATGTTTGTAAACTATGTTTTGTTCACTTTGTTACTGTTTTGCTGATACATCTAAAACTACGAAATGCCCTAACTTCCATGTTAAGCTAATTTTGATGTTTTATTGAAACATACCTTGACTCCATTGCCCAATGGATGTTTTTTTATTAGTAATTCAACCAGTTTTACACTTTTGTTCAATTTATTCCTATACTTAGCCATCTAATCCTTAATTCAAAATCTTAAACCTATTGAGAGAGCCCTCTCAGGTTGAGGAGGCTAAGCCTCAACTAAAAGTCTGGTTTGAAATAGTTACTCAGAGTCTACTTGATCAGCAGCCTATCAAGGTCAAATTTTGTGATAACACAAGGAATATATTTCATTAATTTTAGATTCGATATATTTTAATTCCACCTCAGACATAACAATATAATTTTTAGCCAATTTCTTTGAAATATTTTTAATACATTTGATCCAATTTTAGAATTATTAAAATTGCATCAAAATTACCCAAATGACCAAGATGGTTATTTGGAATTTGGTAATTATCGATTATGTAATAATTCAGGTATTGATCAGGATGGTCATCAAATTTGTGAGTTCAAATCTTCGACATCAATCGACATCAACTTCAGATTCTACTCTAGCAAATATGTTTCAAAGCGCCAATTAAGACATCTTCAAGTTGACCTGCAAAAAAAACAACAAAGTTTGTCAAAAGACTTATGTAATAAAACTTGTCCTAAGTCTTAATTGTAAAGGTCGAAAATGTTTGTAGTCCACTTTGTAAACCTTATTGGATAAAAAAGATCCTAAGGTAAAAAGGACTAAGTTTAAGTCTTAAGTCCTAGGTTTAAGTCCTAAGGACTAGCACTAAGACATTAGTGTCAAATGAAAACACATGTTGTAAAGGCCTAAGTCTATTCCTAGGACTAAATGTTAATCAAAGTCCTAGCACAAAGTCTATGGTCTTAAATTCCTATTCCTAAGTTTCATAAACTTATGGGCTTAAAATTCCTAGCGCAATATTTAAACCATAAACCTTTTTATTAAGGTTCAGATGATGGGTAGGAAACCCATGATATAAAGTCTTAGTATTAAGGTCGGGTTAATACTATGTTGTAAAAACCTTATGTAAGAATTTCGGACTATGTATAAAGTTCAAATGGCAAGGTTCGGGTTTTTAAAAGTTGGATTAAAACTATACCATAAACCTTAGGTTCGAACTATGGATAAAAGTTCGGGTTATATTAAAACTCCCACAGTGTTACGATGACCGCATCGCAAATGTTACAATGTGTGAACAGTTTTGAAGACCGCAGCAGAAATTTGGATGATCGCTGATGTAAAACCGTCTCAGAGATTGCATATGTGACAGGTCTTTAAACCGCGGCGGGAAGGTTGTGTGGACAGTTGTCACAATACAGAGTCATCGGGCGGATAAACCACAGATGGCCAGTTGCAGTAATACCACCACCTATTCACATGTGTGGTCAACCTTTCTCCACACTGTCAGCCTAACCGCTAGCAGTCAGGGCCTATCCAAAGTTTTATATTGGGTTTGTAAATTAAATACAAATGCACCGTTTGCCAAAACCATCAAGAAGAAGACCGCAACAGCAGGGGATTTCACCTGTTCACATGCGGAAAGTTAAATCTTCCTCCCGGTTAGTTAGCCAGCAGGGCTAAGAATTATATCATAAAGTTTAAAATGGTTTTTCCAATTTAATTTTAGCGCTAAGATTGGAAATGTTAATCCCTACGATTGTGTAAGATAGGGATTTAATCCCTTTTCATAAATGATTGCTCAACCAATTTCTAAAATGGGAAATACAGAGATTCGAGGCAGATTTGTGAAGCCATGAAAGTATGAACTCCTAATATATAAAGGAAAGTATGTTTCTTTGTAAAAAGGTCACCTTGAGAGGAGAGACCTAAGAGAGGAGGGAGAGACCTCAAGAGAGGAGTGTTGAGGAGAGTTTTCCCTACTTCAAGAAGAAGTATGCACTCTTAAGAAGACAGAAGATGAGAGTGTAAGCTTTTGTGATCCATAACATTTTAATTATAAATCTTTCGGGAAATCACATAAGGAATTTTTGGAACCAAGATATAATTGGTGGAGAGTTTCTCATTGCAGGTTTATTGAAGGAGCAAAGGCCATCCTACTTGCATAAAGTCAGTATTGAAGTACGTTGATGATTGAAGAGATCAACTTCGACTTTCTAAAAATATTTCAGCCACCATCCAGTCAAAGGTCCATAAAGCTTCAGTTCCTCAGTTTTTTTATGTGCAAAGCATCCATGTCTTTTCTTAATTGTTGAAAGAAAAGAGTTTGTATCAGTTAGCCTATTCAAGTGATGGTCCATATCTGCAACATCAGTAGTGCAACTGATGATTCATTGTAGCATATTTCTCTTGGCTTAAAGAATACAACAAACACACATTTCTGAGGCGGACCCGGAGACATAGTCTAGGAGGGACGAACTCCGTCACAAACTTCTTGTCTTATGGTATGCTTATGTGATTGATGTGAAATTTTTCAACCTAAACATACATAGATTATTTCATGTCTAAATAGTTAATGCATATAATAATTGTTCAGTAATACTGCCATTCACATTTTGTACAAAAACTAGGAAAGATCTTGGTAAATTCCGCATTTTAAGAACATGAGTGTTAATCTCTGTAAAGTTCTATAAACAGAGTCTGTAGAGGGCCAGGTAGCCTCTGGATCTCATCCTTTCTTTAAGGGTGACATATCCAATAAATGCCCCTATAGTCAATCTCTAAAATTGAACTAAGTAACTCGAGTCATTTTCAGATCAACATTTTAGATTCTCCACCATCTGAAACATAAAAGTTCCATCTCAATTTGGGCTCAATGGATTCCATGAGCTTTTAATTATTTTTATAAAATCTACTTATTTCAATTTGAATGGATATGGAGGCTTGATCTCATCTCTCACTATTTCAAAAATCATTGTGCAGTGGTTTGAAATACCGCCATCCTCCACCCATAAGTGTGCTCTGAGGGATGAATAAATTAGGGCTTAGGAATTAGAAAATGGTCCAGTATTTTGGAAATGGAACCTTCTTCAGGTATACTATTCCTACATGTGAGGGAAAGATTAATAGGTTCTAAATCGATAAAGTTGTTGTCCCAAATGAAACGAGAAAAATATTCATCCAATGGATCTTTGCAAGAAGTCAAAACCCGAATTTCTTTGATTTCTATGGTGAAGCTTAAATCACCTCCAAGGATAAGTGGATGAAATTTTAGAACAATAGATGAACCCTAGTCATCCCAAAAGGTTTTGCGATCAATCTAAGGTTTTTATACATTTACTAACCTTATATTATTACTTAAATGATAAACATCCATATCCAACAATATATGTCTTGTCGAGGAAGATAAGTCCACGCCCTCAAAGGAAGAATTCCATGCAGTGAGGAGACCTCACGATTGACCTTGGGAGTCCACAACCATGAGGGACTAGTTCCTTAACCACAAGGAGACGATGGCTTTGGCTCTTTCATTGTCAACCATAGTTTCTTGCAACATTATCATGTTAGCCTTAACCTTTGGGATAAGCCTTTTAAGGGATAATTTTTTTAGGGATACCCCCAAAACCATGTATATTCAATGACAAAATATCTATTTTTCACGTCGAGAGCGACTTTATGCTCTAAGAGCATTAAAAATCATGGATTTTTTTCCCCTACATATGCCCTCTTTAGCTTTTGACTATGCCTTAGACGAATTCAACTTCCTGCTAGTGTGTCCAATGGAAGGGAGAATTGTGGATTGACCTCCTCAAGATGAGGAATATTCATTATGAGACATTCTGTAATGTAGGGGGTATGTCCTCTTATCTATCAGTGACAAAACAGAATATATTTTTCCCCTTTCCTTCGAGGTGCATGAGGAAATTAGGAAGGGAAATGAAGAGTCTAAGGAAAATGAAAAAGAGTTTGAATAATTTACTAGAGGAACAACCAATGTCGAAGGAGGATAATGACTCTTAAGGGGGACCTGGAAGTTGTTCAACAAAGTTTTTTTTTAGATGAAAAATTATTGCTTCATTATAGGATTTTACATGTGAGTTGTCTTTTTCCTACAGGGCTACTTCTTTACTAAAATCCTCAATAATTGACAACTACATTCAGGGGGGCATGAGTAGACATACTTTGAGTGAATTCTTGAAATGTTTTTGGAGGATAATATCCAACATGCAAGCTATCACCTTCCCATGTAGGAGGTTCATTCTCATTCGTAATTCAACACCCTTCATCTGCCTTGTTTTCGAATGCACCAAGGAGGACTTTTTTACCCATCATTTTTAAGAAGAGTAATTATTTTTACTCGATCAAAAGAAGGGAATGAATCCACCAAGTTTCCTACCATGTGACAACAATAAAACTTCAAAGGAAGCCCCCAATAATCAATAATTTGGGACCATGTTTGACCTTAAAATCTTAATTCTATGCCCTCTAATAAACCACCTGTAAAATCAACTTCAACTTGCAGCCAATCCACCCTCCAGTTAGGTTTCATGAGGAATCCATCCTTCACACAAACAAAATGACTAATCTTTTTTCAATTTACTTTAAAATTTTACGTTTCTAAAAAATCAAAGGTAGTCACGGTAACAATGCCCATAATTTTTGGGTACCCATGGGTAGTCAAGTTGCATCAAAATGGAAACACCAACACTATGAAAACAAACCAAACATACCCATGACCAAGTCCTATCCAGGATATTTTCAACCTCCTCAAAATAATTTAAAATTGGACAAAATGATTCATTGATCATGTCATGAAATTTAGGTACACAATCCAGGAAGGGGAACCAATGAGAATTTATCCATATTTGTAAGGAAGAAGGGCTCGCCGCCTTTCCTCTGGAGCCACTGAAAACTAATTTTTCATGTAAAATAGGGATATCAAATAGGGGAATATCGTCCCCCACAACCATATTTCCTTTATCCTAGCACAAATTAATGGGAAAATTATTTTTAGCTTTGAAACCATAATCAAAATTTGTAGTCCATGGAGCTTCAATAGTGGAGGTCAAAGTGCATGATTTTGTCGATGGAGGGAATGAAATGTCTGGAGATTGCATGTCATGAGTTAAGTTTGTTCCATGTGAAGGTGGTAGAACATATGGAGAGGCCCAAGGAGATATCATCACGATTGAACTCTTAGAAATTAAATTTTCTTGGGTTGTAAAAATAGAGGTGTTACGTGGAGTGTCTGCACCGTGATCCAATGGTTTTTCATCCATACCGGCGCCCAAGAAGCCTTGAAAGTGAAATGCGAGTAATGATCACAACTAGATAAGGGATACACCAACAGAGAAGGTCAATAAAAAGGAAAAGAAACCATGGATCATGTGCCATCTGGGATATTGTCCCTTCATCAGTTAAAGATAGCTACTAGAATAGGGTTACCACATGGCAGATACACTAAGATCTAAAAAATTTAACCGTAGATATAGTCCCCCCAAAACTCCCAGAACCCTAAACCTTCACTGCGAATAAACCTGTAGTTGTCCTACCCTAGTGAGAAAAATATTCCTCCTTCGAAGACCTCCTCAAATTTAAAAATAATATATCAAAGCTAAATAATTTCATATATACGTGTATATAGACACTCATTAAAATCTTATGGTGCAATCTAAAAAATATTTCTTAACATTTGTGAATGACAATCCTAGTACATATGTTGGCATAGATTAATACAACTTATTTAGGAGGATTTGAACATGGTAACATAGTAGCAAATGGCATGGAACTATCAAAATGAAAAACAGCATTGGTGATAATTATTTGAGTCGATCCTTTAGGCTATATTGTTTATTCTTAAATAGAAATTATGATTTTTTTCTTGGATGTATATAATATTTAAATATAAATTATTCTTTTTTTCTCCCTTTATTTTATCTATTGTCCCAAGGGTTAAATCAACTAGTTGTCATTGACGTTGTTAATCATTTGGCTAATGCCATACACATATGAGAACACATTATGAAAGGAAATTATACAACAAGACATATTATCCAACTCATTTCTAATTTTCAAAGTAATTGTATGTGAGTATGATCAACATAGCTCCACAATAACTTGTGACTTTTCATGCTTAAAGAGAGATAAAATCTCTCATGGTGTATTTTTTTAAACAAGAATGAGTGGAGGATTTTATTAAATATCCACCTAGACGCAACAACAAAAAAAACTAGGAAATTCCTTACATTTGTAACATCTTCAAAGGATCTTATAATGAGAAAACGACTAAGATTCTAGGAGACAAATCCCAGTATCTTCCACAATTTCTACAACTAATGCTTTCCTCATGATTACAAGAGTAAATTATTACAAATTTCAAACATAATAATATTCAGAAACAATACATTGACTTATTTGGGAGACTTTTGCAACAAGGAGTTTACACGAAGTTGGGATATTGAAGCTAAATTGACATCTGCTTCACGTTCTCATTTTTCCTTATGGGATTTCTAACCTCTATTGAGAGGTGGTTCTACTAAATTTGAAGAAAGTGATCCTCTAGCATTTCCTCCTATACTTAACTTAGTGTGAGTTTCTCTAATTGTCATAGCTTGTTTGTAAAACGTTGGAGTGGATCTACTCATAACCACAAGCTCATAATCTAACATTGTTAATACTTTTTCTGCAAAGTGTGATTTTGTATCTAAAGAGACAACCATCGAAGGAGCTCTCTCTTCATACTTTATTGAAACTGCTAAGTTTCCTTGATCCTCCTTTAGTGTTTCATCTAGAGGAGTAATTTCATTTTGTTCTCGATATTGAAGAGCCTCATAAGAATTTTTTCTTGGGAAAGGTTTAGGAACTTATTCACATATTTATTTTGAGTTGCAACCTTATTTTTCTATTCTTCCTTCACTTTTGAAATAGTTGAAAATTTCACTCATTAGATATGGGGGTATGGGTCTGCCCTTATTTAGAGACATGGGTTTGGGATTTCTCATCCTTTTTTTGTTGGGGGGAGTTTTTGGAAAAGTTCCTGTGAGAATGAAAAATGATGCATTTGAAGGGAATAAGCTAATATTCCAATTCCTTAAGATGGATTCATTCCCCTAAATTTATTTTTAGGGCCTCTGATAAACCTTCATAGCGATTTCCTTTGACACAAATATGAGCACAAGAAAATTGGTCTCCTTTTGGTTCTGCTTTGTCCAGATAGAAGCCCAACTTAATTCTAATCTCTTTTAGTGCATCAATTCCCCAAATATGGAGAGGGATGTGAGGCAGCTGAATCCACAACAACACTGAAGTAATTTTAGAATTTGGATTGAAATCCATATTCCATAGGGAGATAGATAGGGCTCTAGTCCCCATAAAATAAGAACTTGATCTGAAGATCAGATCTCTTTCCAGTTTATTTACAAATAGAAAAACATAGAAACCCCTACCTATTGCAAAGAAATTTACCTGACCTTGAAGCTTGGGGGTCCATTGTTCTGTGATCCACAATTCTACAACTTTTGGATTCGTCCATAAACCCATAAAATTTCCAACCAATTCTATTTATGGGAGGGCTAAGGCTCTCTTGCATGGATCTGACGAAGAAAGTTCCACACTTGGAATCTCAGTTAATTTCTTCATAATTTTTTGTGGGGGAGAAGAAGCCCCCCACGGTTTCTATAGCTGCAGTAGAGATCTTAATGTGACCACATCCTCCATAATGAGCAAAGGAAATCAATCTGCAATATTAGACTTGAGAATCCTCCTCCGATGCGTCTCCCAAAAGCAAGCTTAAACCTTACGAGAGCCGCAACTACAATTGTCATGGTCTCTTTCAGCCAAAACTAATCTTCAATATCCAAATCATGAAATGGAGTCCAAGATTGAAGTGCTACAATCATTTTCATTTCAGATCTAAGATAGTTGATGTTGCGGCTAGGGAAACCCTAGCCGCCAAGAGATAGGAGTTGTAGAGCTCATTTTTTTCCCCAATGTCACTTAATATATGTCACATTTTACGATGTTTTTTTCAATTTAAAAAGGGTTTTCACTTTAGTGGATTTGATTCCAAAGGTATTCATATTTAAACTAGAGTAATACCTTTTCTCTATAGTTTAGGATGAGGAGATGTTGTAATGGAGCCTTAAATCAATGAGACATTAGTTCAAAAAATAATAATAATGAATTATATAAAATAATAGCAATGAAAAAAAATTACTGGTAAAAACCTATAACTCTACACTATGAACTCTGTCTCTAGGGTTTCTGTCATCTTGCACATTTAAGATCATGGAAGAGGTGGGAGGGGGATCTGATTCACCCTCCTTTCAAGATACTTTCACAGCAAGAACAAGGAGCCTGAAACTTCATTCTTCACAATTCTTACTACCTACAATGCCTTGCACTCTTCTAGAATACTTAAATCTACAAGAGCAAGCAAGTGGAACCACAGAAGAAGGAAAGCTTGCAACTGGAAATGTCTCCAAAGAAGCTAACCTTCACAAGAAAGAAAAAAAGCTAGGTCTGACCATGCCCATTCATGAAGCTCCCAAGGGACTAAATCAAAAGCCAATAATAACTGCAAACCTAAGGAAAAAAAGATATCGGTGATGGAAATTTAGGACCCAGATGTGGCAGCCTATAGAGACTTTATGCAGGAGCATGCAGTAATCTGCAAATTCATGGGAATATGGCCCATAGAAAAAACACTGAACTAGTGGATTCAAACTAAATAGCGCCCTAAAAGAGAGATTATATTGTAACTTGGATCGAAGGGATTATTCACGGTCATTTTTTACCTCCTGGAAGACAAATATCGCATATTCGAAGGAGGTCCATACTTCTTCAACTCGATTGGACCCTATATGCGGTATTGGAAGGAGAATTTCACTCCTGAAAAGGAGGATTTCACTAGATTCCCTATTTAGGTTAGGCTCTACTCGCCTCCCATGGACTACTGGGCACCATCAGTGCTAAAGGGAATAGGATATGACTTGGGAGAATACATAAAAATGTAAAAGGGAACCAGAAATGGTTACTATGTATCCTATGCAAGAATTTGTGTTTACATGGATGTTTCAGACACTCTACCAGAGGAAATCAAGTTATTATTTAGGGATGAATCTTGGCTCCAAAATATAGACTCTGAGCATATACCGTTTAGATGCAGAAAATGCCATGAACACGGGCACCTATTCAGAGACTGCCTCAACAACAAGGCACAAAAAAGTAACACTCAAGCCCAAAAGAAGTCATATGAACAAGTTTTTACCAAGGTGGGACCCAAAAATAGGCACAACAGGAAGACTCAAGGAAAACAAGGTCAATATCAAGCATCCAGCAAAAAAAATATGACGCCCTACAGGAAGAGAAAGAAGAACTAATATAAGGTGATAAAACTGAGGAAGAAACCCAAAGGATAATCCAAAACTCAACAAGTCATACACCACCTCAAGGGGATCATTTCGAGCATTTTCAAGTAGTGGAAGACCTAATTCCAAATGATACTGACATGGAACCAATAATGACAAAAACTTCACATGAATACCATGCAATAGAGGAATCCCTCTAAGGAGTAGATCTCAATTCCATAGCATAAGAATGGGAAAAAAATTTCTTGGAAGCCATACATGATGATCAAATACAGAAAATAGAGGGAGATTACCTATTACAAGAAGAATTGAAATAAGGAATGATCAAGAAGCTCCCAGAGGACTTGGCACACAAAGGAATCTTGGAAAATATGACAGTCGAGAAGTACAACCCCAAAGGACCCATCATAAAAAGAGAAAGGAAATCCACAAGCCACCTCCTCCACGAACTTGGAGGAAGACTACTCAATGATGGCAAGGTAAGATCTCTCACTCTAACCCCCCATATTTATAAATGAATTGTATATCATGGAACATAATAGGCCTAAATGTTCCAAGAAAAAGAAGAATCCTAAAACATAGACTCATCACAGACAAACCAAACATTGTTCTTGTCCAATAGACTAAGCTTTCTGTTTGGGTTTCAAAATGTCACTCATTACCATACATTTTTCACCTATGCTTCCATTTTATCACCCATTATTCACCACCATGTCACTTCATTTTCCCTATTATTCACCATTAATGGGTCTAATTTATATTTTCCAAATATTATTTAGTTTTAAGCATTTTTGAGAGAAATTCTTGATTAAATATTAGAAAATAATATATTTTACATTATATATGGAAAGTGGGTTGTTTTTGTGACATGTGTAGGTGCCAAGGAAGTTTCCAAGACACCTTTATGTGGCCTTGAAGGATCAAATTCGAATTTGAGAAGATAAACCTCATGGAGAAGATCAAGGACAAAAGGGGTTATGTGTCTAGATTTTTGAGAGATGTATGGAACTAAAAGAGAGATTAGTGGATGATCATTATGAGTTTGTTACTCATCCCATTGTATAAATAGGAGTACAATCTCCTCCATTGGTAATGTTGAAGTTTTTGTAATATTAGAATCTTGAAGTTTTGTAATCTTGAAGTTTTTGTAGTCTTAGAATTTTGGAGTATGTAATCTTAGAAGCTTAGAGTTGGTTTGTAATGGAGATTTTCAAATAAAGGATTCATACTTAGATTTTGCCTCTACATCTGAGTCTCCATTAAAGTGGTGTGCTTGTGGAGTTATGGAGGGCCCCCATGGCCTCACTTGCATGCTTATTTGCTTAATTTAGGTATAATTTATTTATGTTTTTGTTTTATTTCAGTTTTTAAGCTTTATTAAATGATCTAATATTGGAAGGATCTTATTTTAAAGTGTTTTTGTAAGAGAACCATAAGATCTCATACAATTATTAGATTTAGGTTTGTTTCATTTCAGTTTTGTTAAATGTTCTAATATTGGAAGAGTCTTATTTGAAAGTGTTATTGTAAGAGAACTGTAAGACCTCATACAATTATTAGATCTAGGGTTATTTCATTTCATCTTTTAAGTTCTTATTAGATGTTCTAATGTTGGAAGAGATCTTGTAGAATATGTTCTTGTAAGAGAGCTATAGATCTCAAACAATTGTTAGATCTAGGTTTGATTAGTTATTGAAAGAGATCTTAATGAATATGTTCTTGTAAGGGGACTTTAAGATCTTGGACAAATTAGGAATCTTTCTAGATCTATATATTTTAGATAAGCACTTCTAAGTTTACCTTCCCGGGTTGACATTAAATTAAACTCTAATTGACATCATCAATTGGAACCAAACATTTTGGCGTCGTTGCCGGGGAAGTGCAACTAGAAGGATTTAGTAATTATTTTTATGCATTTGTTTTTATGGACTAATTTGTGGAACTTGGTGACAGCAGGTTCGTAAAGGAGTTCAAAGTTTGGAGCATTTTTATTTTCGCACATAGTTATTTTAAATTCAATTTTTTATTTTAAACCCCCCATTTCTCACTAATCCATCTACGGATGAGGGCTTTGACAATGTTGAATAGGTACTTCTTGGAGAGCAAGGACAATCACCTTGAGCCAACTCTAAGACAGGATTCTCACATACTTGTAAAACATAGCGTAGAATTTTTAAATCTTGATGTGAGCATGTTCGAACTTTTAATCCGTAGATGGCTTCACTGGAAGCATGCTTTTACTTAGAAAATAAAACATCTTTCAAGTTAATGTAGAATAGATTAAAAATAAAAATAAAAATGAGATTTCATTAGAAGTCATTAGAAGTCATTAGAATTCATTAGAAGTCATTAGAAGTCGTTTTCATTAGAAGTTTTTAGTCTTGTTTTTTTTAAATATCATCATGAATAAAAAGAGCTGCTTCATCTTTGAATTTCTATGTCTTGTTTCTGTATCACGGGTAAGCCAGGAGCTTGATTATCGGAAAGCTTTGTCTTCCGAGAGTCTAAATGCCCCCGTGACATTGCAGAAAGAGTGTAGATAATGCAAAGTTTTGTCGTAGATCTTAATTGTGTTTTATCCATCCACGCTAACCTGCATAAATAAAAATAAATCAAGAGATTAGTATGCTCTCTTCCTGCGCTTTGTGCGATCAAGAAGATCAGAAAATCAATTGATTTATTCAAATAAAAAAAACTCTTGCTGGAAAATTAATCTGCGATATGACAATAAAGAATTTTGTAAATAAAAGAAAGATCATCTTAAAAAAAATTTAGATAAAATTTAGTTTTCTTTTAATTTTAGTTTTAAAAAAAAAATATTTATAAAAAATATATATATATATTCCCACAAAATAATAATAATATATATATCATATATATTATTATTTAAAAAATATATATATATATATATATATTTGAAAACTAGCCATTTTTAAGATTCAATTTTATTTTATTTTTAGATTAAAAAAAAAAAAAAAAACAGACTCATTTATATAATTTTTTCCACAATAAAACAAAACATTAAAAAAAAAAAATTTAATAATAAGAAAAAAAAAAAGAAAAAAAAACTGAGTCTTTTATACTTTTGCACCCAGCATACCATCTTTGAAATTTTATACTTTCATCTCATGTGACTTCACTGCACAAACTTCCGGAAAGGAAGCTCTCGTCCTCCTTGGATTAACATGTTCTGTGCTGGGGATTCTCCACTCATTTTTATTCGATTCAATATGGGATTTCTCACACAATATACATTGCATTCTCCTCTACAGACATCCCATAAATTCTCTCAATCACACAAGATTCAGACTCACAATCTCTATCGATATGCAATCAAGCTAAAACTATACATTTTTCAATGTGTGGGTATATAAAATAAAACAATGCCCATTGATCCAAATCAGCCATACCTCCACACACTAGCCAAATCCATTACTTCTTATAATGAAAACTGCACCGAATATGAAACGAGTCCTGGACATAAAAATTTGCATTCAAATCCAGCTACGGAAGGCGCAATTAAGTGCCAGCGGCTTCGACCTCTGCAAAAACGTTAGTTTTAAAAAGCAGTTTCCGATCGAACCAGGGTAAATTTAAAAAAAAAAAAAAGACATGGGTTTTTTTTGGAACGGAATGAATTACATAACCCAAAAATCGCTTCCTTGGAGTCCTAATGGTTTAAGAGGAAATCGTGGTTCTTCTGAACCCTGTTTTGGTGACAATGTAAAAAAAAACGGTTTTTTTTTAAATTTAAGTGCTGCGGTTTTGGGTTACAAAAAAATATATCTATCATCGACTTTGGCACGAATCTATCTAACCTACAATAAAAATATTCCAATTTAAGAAATTTAATGATTTCATGCAAATTTTGTGGCTGGGTTTGAGCGATTTGATAAATTACGTGCAGATTTTGTAAAGTGATGAATTAGAGAAGATATCAATTCAAACAGGAGGTCGTCACAACAAGAAGAATCTCCAGAAAGAAATGCGAGAGTCATGCAGCAAAGTTGATTTGTCAAAATGGAGAACCGGTGGCCTAATCAGAAATCTCGAGATCACTTTACAACCAGCAGTTAGATTACTAGCAGCAGGGAAATCATGCGAGAACTGCAAGTGAAAGTTCAACTTACAATCCACAGACAACAGAAAACCCTGAACCAGATTTCATCTTCTTTACTGCCTGATCCTAGCTACCATTCTCCTATTGATCTGGTAACCGTCCTCAATGAAAGCAGCGGCATCTCCTCTACCGTCGACATCCCTTCCTTTCTTTACGACCAACCTCCAAATGAAAGCCAACATCTATGCGTTTATATTTTTGTTTAGTTCGGTTTCATTTTTTTAATGTTAGATAGTTTAGTGTTAGGTTTTAGGTTTAATTCGATTTTTTATTAACTTTTAGTTTTAATTTTTAATTTTTTTTTAGTTCGTAGATTTTAGATTTTCATTTAATTTTTTTTTAGTTTTTAGTTTTTAATTAATGTTTCTTTTAGTTTTGTTTTAATGAGTTTTAGAATTTCATTTTTCATTTTTTTCATTTTTAGTTTTAGAAAAAGTCAAAAAAATAAAAAATAAAAAAATTACCTTTTAGAACTTTAGTTCAGTTTTCATTTTTTTTTGTTAGATTTTTATTTATTTATTTATTTATTTGTAATACTTTAGAATTTAATTTAATTAGATTTAGCTTTAGATAATTTTGTTTTACTTTAAAATTTTAATCTTTTATTTTTAAAAAGATTTTAAAAAAAAAAACACGCAGGTTTGAAAATAAATAATGGAACACTTGGAAACAAATTTCGAGGATCGATTTATCAAACATTTGGAGGATTCTATAGATGATGATTATCCTATTTAGATAGCTTCAAGTTGGCATTAAACTCATAACATCTTTCTGTTGAATGCTTTTATGTGACATACTAATATGCAGAACACGACAGATCTTTCTAATGCCAATATTTTTGCCGAGCATATTTCATCTGACACAAACAGGGAGTATTATTTTTCATGGTTATTTTTACGAATGGATTGATTTTAATATCATGATTGAGTTAATTTCAACACTATGATTGTCCTTAATTTGTTTTATTTGGTATGAAATTTTTGCGTAAGAATCATGAAGGAAATGCGCATTCCTTCTTGAACACACTTATGTTTCTTTTTGCCAAGTTTTTTTTACAGGTTACAGGATAATCAAGTGATCATTAAGGAGATTACATTGTGACGATAATTGGTCTTTCAAAGACTAAATTCATGAAAAATTCTAAAGACAAATCCATGTCCACAACCACTACCTTGCACCTCCCTTTTTGCAAAAGATTTTGAATTCCACCAATTGTCAATCCATAAAGCATACCATTTCCATGTCCATTTTTCACAGCAAGAGTTCTTGATCATTCACCATGCATTTCCATTCATCCATTCCTAACCCACAAAATAAAACCAATAAGCTCACTTACAAGCTTATTGTCATTCTAATTTTCCTTGTCATTTCCTTTCCTTTTCATTTCCGCCAATAAAACACTACTTCTATGTATATCATTGAGTCAAAGTCCTAGAGTCTAATTATCTTTGTAAAAACACCTAGAGGCTTGCATGCCCTAATGGCAAGTACTCTTGCCAATGAACAATGGGAGTACATTAATATCCCTTGTTCGTTGGATCTTATAGGTGACTCGACCACAACAAACATATTCGTACCTACAAAGATGTGTTAGGCATCTTGACTCCCATTGGAATCAATGGTGGGAGCTCTCGTGTTGACTAGTGGCATTCATTAATGGCCACTAAGCCAACAACTTCTTGCTATGTTCGACATCAGCACATTTAATCACATAGTAAGATCTGTGCCATCAAGCGTTGAAGACTTGAAGACCTATATTTTGTAGCAGATGAAGTAGACTTTCTTTCATTGTTTTTCAGTTTGTCATGACTTGAGGACAAGTCAATAAATAAGGCTGGGGGGAGGAAAATGTAACTTATATATTTTGTATACCTTCCAAGCCTTATACATTTTCAGCCATATTCAGCAGACTCATCAGATTCATCAGACTATCCAGCAACAGATACGACAATACAGATCCATCTTTCATCCACAACTTGCAGAAGAAGCTTCGGATCAAAATTGTAGCAACTAAACATGCATGATTCATCCACTTCTATAGGTAAGTAAGGTATGATGTTTTCTAACCTTTAATCTTGAAATTCTTTTTAGATGCTAAAATAATGATGTTTGGAAAATATTCCACTATTTCACTATTCCCTTTCTCATTAAAAAATTGCCAAAAACCATCAGTTGGGGAGGGGGGAATTTCACACTTTACACTTCATTTTTTTTCCTTCATTCATATTACATCTTAACCCACATAGTTTTCCCACAATAAAACTACTACAAAATGATGAGCATATTAAATGACTTCTTAAAAATGATGAGCATATTAAATGACTTCTTGAAATGATCGATCTCAACAAAGTAAATAATGATTGTAACACAAGAACCAATCATTAAACAGAGATCTCAACAAAGTAAATAATGATTGTAACACAAGAACCAATCATTAAAAGATGCAAATGCTTTGCAAAAATAAAAGTTATCCAAAGATGTGCAAAGTTAAAAGGAAGTCCATGATTGAAAGATGCTTGTTACAGATGTGCAAAGTTAAAAAGGAAGTCCGTGATTGAAAGATGTTTGTTACACAAGAACCAAACATCTTGTAAAAGGAAACTCATCCAAGAATCAAATTAAACAAGTCATTGTAGTAGCTTGCATGAGGACATGCAAGAGCTTCAGTTGGGGAGTATGTTTGGGTTTCAAAATGTCACTCATTACCATACATTTTTCACCTATGCTTCCATTTTATCACCAATTATTCACCACCATGTCACTTCATTTTCCCTATTATTCACCATTAATGGGTCTAATTTATATTTTCCAAATATTATTTATTTTTAAGCATTTTTGAGAGAAATTATTGATTAAATATTAGAAAATAATATATTTTACATTATATATGAAAAGTGGGTTGTTTTTGTGACATGTGCAGGTGCCAAGGAAGCTTCCAAGACACCTTTATGTGGCCTTGAAGGATCAAATTCGAATTTGAGAAGATAAACCTCATGGAGAAGATTATGATCTCAAGGAGAAGATCAAGGACAAAAGGGGTTATGTGTCTAGATTTTTGAGAGATGTATGGAACTAAAAGAGAGATTAGTAGATGATCATTATGAGTTTGTTACTCATCCCATTGTATAAATAGGAGTACAATCTCCTCCATTGGTAATGTTGAAGTTTTTGTAATATTAGAATCTTGAAGTTTTGTAATCTTGAAGTTTTTGTAGTCTTAGAATTTTGATGTAATCTTAGAAGCTTAGAGTTGTAACCTTAGAGTTGGGTTGTAATGGAGAATTTGAAATAAAGGATTCATACTTCGATTTTGCCTCTACATCTGAGTCTCCGTTAAAGTGGTGTGCTTGTGGAGTTATGAAGGGCCCCCATGGCCTCACTTTCATGCTTATTTGTTTATTTTAGGTATGATTTATTTTATGTTTTTGTTTGATTTCAGTTTTTAAGTTTTGTTAAATGTTCTAATATTGGAAGGATCTTATTTGAAAGTGTTTTTGTAAGAGAACCATAAGATCTCATACAATTATTAGATTTAGGTTTGTTTCATTTCAGTTTTTAAGTTTTGTTAAATGTTCTAATATTGGAAGAGTCTTATTTGAAAGAGTTCTTGTAAGAGAACTGTAAGACCTCATACAATTATTAGATCTAGGTTTATTTCATTTCAGCTTTTAAGTTCTTATTAGATGTTCTAATGTTGGAAGAGATCTTGTAGAATATGTTCTTGTAAGAGAAATATAGATCTCAAACAATTGTTAGATCTAGGTTTGATTTGTTATTGAAAGAGATCTTAATGAATATGTTCTTGTAAGGGGACTTTAAGATCTTGGACAAATTAGGAATATTTCTAGATCTATATATTTTAGATAAGCACTTCTAAGTTTACCTTCCCGGGTTGACATTAAATTAAACTCTAATTGGCATCATCAATTGGAACCAAACACTTTCTATGGAGAACCTTAAGACTCTTCAAAAGGATTGCTTCAAAAACTATAACTACATTTCCAACTTGGCTATTGGTGCTGCAGGAGGGAAAATTATTCTATGGAAGAGTTCACTCTATGATCTAACCTCATATGTTGCAACTAGAAGCTCCATCACTATAGTACTAAGCATCATTGGATCCAATGATAATATTTGTGTAAAAAATATACATGCTCCCCACAAGGATATTGAAGAATCCAAATGCTAACCACAGTCATGAAAATCATTGATACTATACCTCTTCCCTACAAAATCATTGCAAGGGATTTTAAAATGGTCCTAAATCTTGCAGAAAAAGAAAGGAGGGATTCACAAGTTGGACAGAGACTCATAATTTTTCCAGGCGACCATTGACTAGTTCGGTCTGATTGACATTCCAACTATAAATGGAACTTAAACATGGAACAACAGAAGAGGATGGGTAAGACAGATTGCCTCTAGGCTAGATCGTTTTCTTCTCTCATAAGTCATTTATATGACCTCTTGGGAGACTGAAGCATGCATTCTTCCCAAAATGGGCTCAGATCGCTGGCCTATAGCTCTGAGAGTGCACATCTCATCAGGAACCAAAAATCATCCCTTCCATTTTGATTAATTATGGATTGAGCACCCAGACTTCATTGAAAACCTGAAGGATTGGTGGGAATACTCACCACCCCAATATAGCACAAGAATGTACCAATTCCAACAAAAATTAAGGTTCATCAAAAATAAAATCAAATTCTAGAATAAAGAAGTATTTGGCCATATCTTCAAATACAAAAAGGAGCTAGAACAAAGCATGGAAGATCTCCAACAAAGAATCATCCACAATGGAATTACTGACCAAATGAAAGAGAATGAAATGATCCTCCATAAGAAGAGGGAAGACGGAGCTCTACAGGAGGAGAAAATTTGGTAGCAAAATTCTTGAAACTGTTGGCTCAAGTGTCTGGAATGCAACTCTTCTTTCTTCCATCGCTCCATGACTCATCACATGAGACACACCAGAATCCTTGGCCTCCAATCTAAATATTGAAGTATTTTCCATACCCATGATGACATATTGAACGAGCTAAATGAATACTACAACAAACTCCTAGATGAGCCCAGGTTTGAAAAAACCCAAGAAATTAGGGAAATAGCTCACAACATTCCGGCCATCCTCAATCAGGACCACAATAAAATGCTTCTAAGGGAATTTTCAATGCAAGAAGTGGAGGGGGATGTAATGTCCATGCCCAATGGAAAAGCCCCTAGACCTGATGGAATCATTATTAATTTCTACAAATCCTGTTGGCCTTTCTTAAAAGAGGAAGTTCATGCTCTGGTGGAGGATTCCATAATCAACAAAATTGTTTTAAAAGCTCTTAATGCCACCTTCCTCGCTCTCATTCCTAAAGAAGAAGGTGATGACTCTCTGTATCACTTTCGACCAAATTTCCTCTGCAATGTTATCTACAAATTCATCTCTAAGGTCCTAGCCAACATAATCAAATCGGTCCTTCCCCTCCTTATATCTTACAACCAATCTGGCTATGTCAAGGGCAGACATATTTTGGACAACATTATTCTATCTCATGAACTGATTCACTCTCTCAAAACTCAAAATAAGCCTATCATCATGATGCAACTCGACATATTGAAGGCCATTAACAAAATAAGTGGGGCTTACATGTAGGAGGGCATAGAGGACTTTGGATTCAATCATCATTGTATAAACTGGATCATGCCCATGGTTTCTAGAGCCTTCTTCTTGATCCTTATCAATGGCTCTCCCTCCAAGCATTTATGCCCCTGTAGAGGCATAAAAAGGGATACCCCCTGTCTCCCTTCCTCTTCATCATTATGGTCAAAGGCCTAAGTATAACCCTTAGGGCATCAAACCTTAATAAACCGTTTGTTGGTCTCAAGCTTCCTAAAAATTCCCTGTCCTTGACCCATCAACAATTTGGAAATGATAGTATTTTAATGGGCATTCCCATAGTTAAGGAAGTTGTTACATTCAAAGAAATTATCAACTATTTTTTGGAAGCCTTAGGCACATCCATCAACCTTGAAAAATCTAAATTATTCTTCTTCAACGCCCCCTCGCCATCAAAATAAACATCATTAGAATTCTTGGCTTCCAAAAATGTTGTTTCCCCTCCAAATATTTGGGTGTTCCTCTCACGGATAGATCCTTTAGAAAATCCAATTGGGAGGACCTCCTCAATATACTTCACAAAATACTTTCCAATTCAACCTTTCATTCTCTTAATTTGGTGGGTAGACTGGTCCTAGTCAAATTAGTTCTACAGGCCATGCCTCTGTATTTGTTCTCTGCTTTAGCTGCACCCAAGTTCATCATCAATGCCATCATATGCATTCAAAGGAACTTTTTATGGAGGGGATCGGAAAAAAAAAAAAAAAGGCACTTGTAGCCTAGGAGAATGTCTGCAAGCCCAAATTCATAGGAGGGCTAGGTCTGAGGGATTCAGATATTCTTGGGAAATCCCTAGGAGAAAAAACATGTTAGTGTTGGCTAGACAACTCGCACACACCATTGGGTCTCATTTGGAGGAAAAAATATGTGTCTACTCACTCAAATGATGAACTTATCATGCTTATAGGCGACATCAAAGGTTTTGCGATCTGGAATAGAGATTGGATGAATGAAGCCATCATTCAAAATCATAGCTTATGGGATATTTGTAATGGAGAAAAATCCCTCTTCTAGGAGGATTCTTGGCAACAACTACAAGACTTGAATAGGGACCAGTTCACTTCACTTCACATTGCCATGCAAGAAAAAGTAAAGTACAAGGTTTCTCATTACTCGAAGCCCAACACCAAGAATGATAAATGGAGAGACTGGCTGGAAGCCAAAGAATGGGAACCCTTACCTATGACTTTTGACTAGAACACCTTTTCCAATACCATTCTTGAAAGCAAATTCAATTCGATAAAGGAGAGGATAAGCTTAGATGGGGTAAAAATTCAATGGGGTTTTTTAATCTCAATGAAGCCTACAGCTACATATAAAACCATGACTAACTTCAACCTCAACAAAAATGGAAAACTTTATGGGAAAGACAATTATGGCCCAAAATTTCTCTTTTTATATGGTTGACCATGCAGGGGAAGATTATCACATGGGACAATTTGTGGAGAAGAGTATTCATAGGTCCATCAAGGTTCCCTCTCTATGAATTGAATGAGGAAAAAATTAACCAATATCTTTTGAACAAATTTTACTATACCAATAGACTTTGGGAGTGGGCTGAGGTTGTTTTTAGAACATTAGACAAGAACAAGGCTTCCATCCTCAGCACTCTGGACATTTGGAGACTTCCAATTTCCCCACATCCCATGGTTAACAGGGCCTAGAACATTATCTTGGGTACTATATGCTGGGAAGTTTGGAAATAGCATAATTCTAGAACATTCAGAGATGAAAAAATGCTAGAAGAATCCCTCATTACCTCAATTAAGCAAGTGATCTGTGAATCAGTCGCCATCTCCAAATTGCTGAACTTCAGTTCCCCCCCTCGTCCTATTGATCAGAAAATATTTCAACTCCTTGAGATGCACCTTTCTCCTTCAAATAACAAGACTATGATGATGGAAAACATGGATGCTCCTTGTAATTGGTGTCCTCCTGAAAAAGACATCCTTAAAATGAATTATGATGCAATTGATAAAGGTAGTACCAGAACTGCTAGATTTGGGGGGTGCTTTTAGAAACTCAAAAGGGAAGATAATTTTGATATACGCGGGCAACTTGGGCATTGCCACCAACAATTCAGTTGAAATCCATGCTCTTGAGCACTGTCTTGCCATCTCCAAAGTCTAGGGCTTCTGGCCTCTCATCGTGGAAGGGGATTCGACTCTATCTACCCTAGCCTACCGTAAGCTCTAGTAAGGCACAACAGTCACCAAAATCCTAGACAACTAGAGGCTTAAAAAAACCATTCATCAAATAAACCAACACGTTATAGAGCTAAGTGGGCTCCACTTCCAGGACGTTAGATGGAAGGCTAAAAACCTGGTTGACAGTTTGGCTAATGAAGGTATAACTGACAACACTAGATTCCTCTCCCTTGCATGGAGGGACCTGGAGGAAGGTCTTGTCCTCTGAGAGTGCGAGGATTTAAATAATAAGGACAAAAAGTCACAGGACAACCTCAACTATGAGGGTGTGAGTCAGACTCTCAAATAGGATCAGTACAATCTCCCATATCATCATTATGAATTCCTCCGTGAGAAACATTCACAATTATCCGCATGAGGAAAGGAAATCCCAGATCGCAATGATTTTTCAGGACATTTGCCTACCTGAACCCTCGACCAATACCGATTCTTTCTCTCTCATGGCTGTTATGTGCCTCCCTCTTGTCGTAATCAATAATACATTCATTGCTCCCTCTTTCCCTCCTCCCTCAACCACCCGCTCCTCCTATGAATACCCTAACCCCCTCGCATCTCCTCACTACTCTCTTCACCCTCAAGCCTCTACTTCGTTTTCCTTTTCTTTGTTCTATATTTTTCTCCTGACTCCCCTCCCATCATCATGGCTCATCGTTGTGGTTTTTCCCCTACCCTCTGCCGTGGTCAAGGTCACACTAATGAAAGACGGGATAATCCCAGTATGCAACCCTGAAATCGCTCTGAGGCTTTAGCTAGGATAGTCGCCCTCTAATTTAATGTCTATGTCACCCTTGAAACCCAAGAGTGCATCCATAATTTGGGGCTCCATGCACATAGCATAAGAAGGCAGGTAACCATAGAGGAGGAGGATGCTCAATTTGAGTGGATACCTGACCCCGGCCCACCAGGGTCAGGGAGAACTTATACAGCCGAAACATAGAGCTCTCTTGGCAACTGAAAATAATGCTCGACCTCACACTATAGGAACAAACTGAAAATACCAAAGCCCTAGAAGCTAAGCTAGACATGTTGAACAACAAATTTAATGTATATGTGGAATCAGTTCATCATCGACATTTCGACACCAAGGATTCGCCCTACTATGCCTTACTAAAGTGACGCATTGCCACCATGCAGGGCAGCGGTGAGGCTCATGGATCATAAAGAGAGAGATAACCGGCGCTTCCACCAACCACCAGACCACTAAGGATGCCCCTAATGGCAGTACTCCCAAGAAGCCTATCACACTGGAGGAAATTCCTTTAGATGACCAAGCTTAATGATTTTCTGCATGTTTTTGACAATCTCTTTGTTTTGATACTCACTATGTTTTGGGTTCTCGATGATTCTAAGTCTATAGTAACTTTTAGTAATCTCCCTATCAACATTTTAAAGGATAATTCCAGCACAACAATCTTGTTGAATGTTTTTATTGGGCTAGACATTCTCTATCTCACCTTTCAACCTAGAAGGAGGGGCATTTTTTGTAAATTTTGCAAGAACTGCAAGAGGAAATTTTCTATATGCACTCGAGACACCCCAATCCGACAGTAATTACCATATTTTGATATAATAGAAACTTTCTTATTTACAAAAAAAATAACAATGAAAACACAAAATGTCCCATGAATTAAGAAAGTAACAAAAAGTAAAAAGTAATAAAAACAATAAATATGGTCAATTTAAATCTCTTATATTTCAATTTTTCTTTTATCATTAAAATTACAAACAACTTTTTCCATTATTATTATTATTAAAATATATATATAATTTTTATAAAGTGCATATCACATTAAATTAAATTAATATAATGACATTACAAATGATTAATCATCCCCGGATGCGGGTGTTTCAAGGGTGCGTTAATGGGATGGGACGGAGAGGTGGCATGCCTTGCCGCCATCTGCCCCACTGGTACGAGGTGTTAAATGGACAGTTGCGCAACGGCTGGTTTCATTTATTCTCCCCTCCTTTCAACGCCATGGGCACTGCAAACCTCTGCTCTCGCTCGAATTCGACTGTGACGAACCATTCCTCCGCATGCTCCAGCAGGATTCTCACCATGGGAGCAGTTAAGAACACTGATCGGCTTGGTATGGGAAGGACGGCCTTGGTGCATGTAGAGGCCTATTGCAAGGTGGGTGGTTACTGCACACAACAGGTTAAATATCACCTGCTTTCAGATTTCCTTCAGAATTGTTTTGGTGTTGTTAGTCGTTGCATCCACAGTTGGGAGAGGGTCTATCAGTGCTCGTTGCATTTTATGAAGAGGAAGGCTCATTCTCCTGGGAACTTTAAGCGGCTGCTGCGTCCTCAGCCGAGCTCGGGCCACCCTTTGTTGGCTTTTACTGCTGTCTTTGACGCGTTCTGGACTCCGCTCCAGCTCACTATGCCGAGGATTCGACACCGTTTGAGGAGCAGAAGAGGAAGCTCTCGGAGCCATCCCTCTCATACTCTATCCAGCCCTTCTCCGGACTCTTCCTCCCTCGGTGAAGGCTTGAGCCACTACCCCAGAACTCGTAGCGGTCGGGGGCGCTCTCATGATTTTCGCCTATTCTGGGGTCCCCATTCGCATCGCCCTCCAGCCTCCTATGTTCCAACAACTGGTACTGCTCGGTTCACCTTCAACAGTAATCTCAACCGCCCTCGGATTACTGCCATTCTCTCGGTGGTTTTTCTTGAAGACAACGTGTAAGGAGAGACCAGCTCGCAGTCAGCCATTCCTAAGGCGAATGTAGCTGCTCCTGACACCCAGTTCTCGAATTTCAATCTGGGCGGTGGTAGTTTCCCGGCGCAGCCTCCGTCTTGCCCTGTTGATTCTGCTCTGGATGAAGAAATGCTCTCTGCGGAACATGGAGCCCCGGCTTCTCACGACGGGCCTACTCCTGACATGCACGCCACCGGCTGGTGCAGGATTGTGGAGGAGACTCCGGAAGACTAATGGGTTCGTTGCTTGGTCTTTTTTTCTGTTTCTATCTCCCAACCTTCTGGGTTTTTTTCTGTTCTGGAAGCTATGATGTTTTATGGCCCTCTTTTGTTGCTTCTGGGTCAAAGTATCTCCTGTAAAAATATAGCTCTGCACCCCTGCGTGGGTTTCGACAGTCTACTACTCTGTTTTTTCCTGAATTTTCTGCCTCCAAGGCAGTAGTCACTGACTTCGGTCTCGATGTAATTTTACCCACTTGTTAATAGATTAGTTTAACTTAGAAAAAAAAAACAAATGATTAATCATGATATTTTAGAATTTCATGTTTAAGTTTAATTAATAACCATATAAGAAATTTAACCGAAGTTTTCTATTCATTCTTCAAATGATTACATCATGGGTTTCTCATAACCAAAGTGCCTACTGCCTCATTCCGACCAGACTTGTTGGAAAGGAAGAACTAGCAAAAACATAAAGTCAAGAGTACAACAAAACTATCAGATTTCATGCAAATTTCCTACAGAAGAAAAAATTGACCCAAAATCAAAATAAACTCGACCATCATCTTGGAATATCAACGTTACCCAGATATGGAGTATTGAGTCTATTTTATGGCGATTGTGGTTGGAAATATGCCTCATGCACATGTGCTTCTGTATGTGTCATGCACCCTTCCAATTGGTCCTGTCAAACTTGAATTCACTTCTGCCCACATTGGAGAGACATTAGCTTTTCCATCATGTGCCACTAGTTATGTTGCAAATCGTTCATAAAGGAAATTAGCTCATTCCAGTTGTCATGTCGGTCCCAAGCTAGTTTTTGTACCATCAAAGTGAGTTGTCTCAATTGGGCTTCAAGGGAATCAAATGGAGGCAAGAGGTCTGCCCTACCCAAAGAAATGGCATCCTAGTCGACCTCCCCACTAATATCACATTGGTCCATCAGGTGTGCAAATCCCATTCCTTGAGGATCAACCGCTCTATTAGAATGGCCTCGTTGTTGCTGCATCCCCTTCCCCTCCCTCCTAGCTACCCGAAGTGCCTAGGTCCCACACCCCTCGGACCAAATTACAGAAACCTCTCCATAGGCCCTACCATCGGACCAATGTCGAAGATTTTACCACTTATCCAGGCCTTGTAATGGCCCTATGCACCCACACAAACCAACCACACCTCATATGATCCAATGGCCAACACTCGAATCACAGAGCCACCCTCTAGGGTTAATGGGTCACCCCATGACTAGCCTGACCACAAAGCCAAAGCTCACAAAAAAATTAATAACCACACTGCAAGACGAGTTTCGAGTTTCCACCAAGATTGACCTAGCTATAGTGCCGACTATATTGGTGAATCCCTCCACAACATAATTCCAAAATAAATAAACACTAAAGGAAAAATTAAGAAAAATTACTTACATTGCACCACAATTGAACGACCCACAGACCACACTGTCATCATCCTGCACTTCAACAATTGTATCAAAGCCACATTGTTGCACCCGCCCAAGATATTTTCCCACCTGCATAGTCCCAAGGTCCTAGGTAGCCATAACCGCAACCAAATCCAGAGACAAAAACACACTAAACCTCCTGATAACATATCCCCTCCTCACATTATATAACCTGGGAGCGTGGCATGGCTTGAAGGTTAAGCCACCCTCCAATTTCAAACAATTCGAACCCCCTCACACTCATCACCTTCATCTCACATAGATCATAAATGAATCGCTTGACCATCCTAACTCCAATTAACTGATTTCTCGTCTCTAAAACCTTTACCCAACTCCCGCCATGTGAAGTGTAATCAACCCACATGATATTAATCATCGACGCATGGTGAATGAAATACCACCCACCTCTTTAGCCTACATTTTTTTAACCTATAAAGAAAGTACCTGCAAACGAATTCTTAAAATAAAATAAATAAATAATGACAAGAACATAAAAAAAATATACACAGAGATTTTCCCCTAGATTCCAAAATTGGGACTACCAGATTGATTTTTCATTATATTCCTTTCAATGTCACAATACATATATATACATGTCGAAGCATTCATAAACCCCAATCCACTAACCCTAGATTATAACATAATCGTAGTTCCCTCGACCGAATCTACAAAATACCATGGGCAGAAAACCATCATGCCTAAAACCATGTGCAAACCTCATGCACAAAACCATGGGTAGGTCCGCCAAGCTATTATTTGGTCGACATAAGAAACAAATTTCATGTGGCATTTCCCCGGACCTTGTGCAAAGGGGATATTGCCCCCCCTGCAAACCCCCTGACATGGGGGGCTACCCCCCCCCCATGTGACCCCCCTGTTGCGCCCATTGCAATGTACAACTCGTGAAATTGTTCATGGAAAGAATATAACACACACCCAACAGAGTCGTCATTATCACTCCTTAAACCCCCATCAGGGACATTTATATATGCATATCACATTAAAAAATTAAATTATAAAAATTACAAAACAAAACATTATAAACAAATAACCATAACATTTTAGAACTTCACGTTTAAATTTAATTAATAACCATATAAAAATAATAATTTTTACAATAATTTTTTCTCTAAGTTATATATATATATTAAAAATTTAAAATAAAAGAATAATAAAATATGTCAAAGAAAAATGTTATACACATATGTATGTAGCTATATATATTCTGAACATTTTAATGAAACAATTATAGATCCATCTTGACTTTGATTTAGCTAGCTCACATATGGATCAAATCTCTTAAGATGTAAAATTGAGTGCAAAATTTGGAAGAAATGCTTGCACCTAGAAATATTGGATTCCTCTCTACACTTGGTAGATGAGAAGTTAAGACATACCAGTTCTTAATAATATTATTTATAATTACATAAAACAACCTGATTGGGGGCTCATACTACACATCAACTACCATGTCTCTATTATGTTTATAAAATTTGCCACAATTTAAGTCCATAAATCCTACTTAAACCATGTTGAACTATGAAAATATACATACTTGGATGTCATTTTTAACATTAATATTGACATTTCACTTTGTTGATAAGATGTTTGTAAACTACAATCTTCGTCACAAGGATTCTCTATTCATGACTTTGATGATTTCAAGATTATTTTAATGTGTGGATGGGGCTTTTAACTATAGTGTTTCTAATGCTTTCAATGCGTACCTTTCAGGATTCAATTTCATTTTTCCTTCCATTTACCTATTGGTGGCTCCATGGAAAAAATGTGCCCCTGTACCACAACACAACACACACCTATATTGGTTTCTGCAATCAGTAGGTACATAGCAGAGACATTTTGAAAAAGCACACATTATTAGTGAACATACTATTGTAACTCATTTATGAAAGTTTAAATTTCAAGATATTGATTGGATTCCTCAAAATACCACCCTTCCTAACTATTGTAACTCATTTATAAAAAGTTTAAATTTCAAAGTTTTTATTAGAGAAACGCCAGTGAAAAAATAAAATTGAATAAATTTTTTACTTGTTTCTTCTATGCTAGTCTTTCCTATGCTACCGCCTTACGACGTTTCCTTTGCAACATGTGGTACAATTGCTAGTTACATTTCTATGAAATCCTTAGTTAAGTGTTTCTTCTTCATAGAGATATGAATTTATTATTAGCCACAAACTCCAAGATTTAGTGTCACTCTCATAATGTGTTGGATCTTGAAACAAATAAGGCAAAAAAAATCATAATAATAAAAAATCCCTTGCAAGCTAATAAATATAAATTATATTGTTTTTTTAACAATAAGCACAAAGCTCAAAAAGACTATGATACAGATCAATATTGCACATATTTAACAAAGGGGTTTAAGGAAATACATACCAAAGTTAATTTCCATGAATTTTGTTTTTTTCTTTTTCTTTTTTCCTGAAGTGGTGTTTATTGGGGAAATATATTGCTATAATTTCCAACATTAAATTATCAATCCAGGGCTCGTAAGCTTCGAGGTACAAGCGCAGGGAACGTAGGATTAGAGCATCTAACCTAGACTATAGTAGGAATCAACTTATTGTTTAAGTACAAAATTGTTATTTCTAATTGAAGCTAATCAATTGAGGAAAACATGCTTAAACAAATAAGAAATACTAATCATTGTACAAACGAAACTAACTCTAATTAATCATAAACCAAGCAATACAAATTACCATTGAAATGATTTTAATCTAAGTGAAAATCTCAATCTAAATACTAAGATCTATTTAATCTAATACAAGAATCTTAAACCAATCAAGATTAATTTAAAATGATACCAAACTTATGCTAAATCTTAATCCCAATAAAATTCACTCTCATTCAAATGATCTTAAACTAAGGGAATGAACAAACATGACTTCAACTAATCTAATTCTCATGATGCATAAAACAAATCAAATAAGCATTCAAACTAACCTCTGTCACCACTTTGCAATTGCTTCAAAAGAAACTAAGTAAACCAAGATTTTAATTGACATGCTTCAAATCTAAGAGACTACATAATAAGAAACTGTCCTATCCTTAAACTTCTTTAATCAAACTCAAGAAATCATTCAAACATGAGCACATTGGCGAATGGTTCTACCAATAACTAACTACAATCATAATGAATTTCAAACTAAAATACAACTTCAAACAATGATTTAATGGTCTCATTGCATTGATTTCAAATACTTGTTTGCCAAAACACAATGTTACAAGAAAATCAATAAGGTACATAATATATTTCAATTCATATTTAAAACAAATTGAGTTATCGATCTCTTTTTAATCCAAATAAGAAGCACCTTTAGATATTTCAACCATAAACCTGTAACAAAGGGGTTATTCATGCAATAAAATCATTGATCAACTCCATTCATTAGATTGCAACGAGTTGAAAATGATATTTCTATTTAATTTTAAGAAAACAAACGAATTACAGTCTTAAGTACATAATCAAAATTATGAGATCTAATTAACAATTGCTTTCAAAATAAAATCCATGTACCTAGATCTAAATCAAACATGCTACCTCTATCCTATGATGTTTACAAAACTTGCTTCCAGGAAATGGTGGATCCTTGCCACTCCTGGAGCAAATCTAAACTAAATCAATGTCTAAATATTAAAAAAAAACCATAACATTTACAAAGAATTCATAGCAAAGTCAAATTGTATTAAGATTCAAATCATAAGTTCACTTACATACATTACTTCAATATTTTGTCTCATGTTCAAACCTTTTCATCCTCCTCCTTCAAAAACTTCCCAAGCTTACAACACAAACCATGGTTGAGCCATTTATAATATTCACAAGGCGAAATATTCATTTTCCTCAATTCTGGAAAATTGAACAATTTTAACTAACTGACCTCAAAGATATTGGTATATCTTCCTGACCATGGGGAATTTTGGAAAAAATTTCGAAGGGAGACTAATTTGCTATGTTTCCAACAAATACCTCTCTTGTATTTGTCTCATTCAAATCCACTCCTCGAAAATCATGCCCAAAGTTGGTTGTTTGGATTTTTTTTGCAATGTTCTAGAACTCTGAAAAAACAGTTATTTTTTACAAAACTACCTCCAAGACCGGCATATAACTTTTAGAAAAATTTAATCTTGATAAACCGTTTTGGATATACATAATTGGTTATATTTGTAACAAACCCATTCGATTAGATTTTATAGATTCACCTCCAACTGCACACACATCGAGGTCAAACATGGCAGTTTGTAAACTTCACACATTTTGAGAAGATTTATTAATCAACTCCTAGGGACCCACATGTGCGACCTAGGTGAAATAAAATGCATGGGAAGGTATTAAAACATTATTTTGGACCATAACCTCCCTCAATTTTCCTCCAGAAGCGTGCCAAACTTGCCAAAGCCCTAAATTAGGCATTCCCATACTTAATTAGCTTGTGAGGGATTTTAGCAATGGAACCCTGTGATAAATGTACTTCAACAAAACCATCATCAGTAAAACATGAAATAATCATCTTCAATCATATATAAGTAAATAAAATTGATGATAATCAACCATACAGAGTATTTGGCGGCGAGTGATGGAATTATGGTACAGAATGAGCTAAAAACCTAGGGTTTTAGGGTATAAACAATGATATTTCATGATGAAAACATGGGCATATACGAGGCCCAACATCCCCCCACGCTTGAGGTTTTGCATGTCCTCATGCAAACAAATACTTTATTCATATCTAGGTTTTTATGGCATCATAGCTTTTATGTAGGGTTAGGTCTTGTGAAGCAACACTACATGAAGATTTTATTACCATAGATTTCATTTTAAGAGCGATACAAATTGAGGAAAAATAATAGGTATGGTGGGAGGAAAATGATGAATAGGATGATAGGTGAAAATGGAAATGGTAGATGAGATGAGGTGGTAATGGAGATGGGAAGACATGTGCTTGCATGCTCTATTTTTCCGAGGACAATGCTTATGAATGGTTCCTTCATGAAAGGCAACCATGAATTCACCCTCTATTAGATTGAAAATATGTGTGGATGTAGGAGGGGAAGGCACTATAGTTACTTCTTTGTTTACATGAACCAATATGATTATGAACTAGAGTAGCATGCAAATTGAGGGTATATGGAAAACCAGATATACGGAATATGTGGTGGTTAATCATCAAAGCATTCTTAAATCTCTAATCAATTAAAGAATATTAAGCCACCTCTACCTTAAGTTTTACCCTTGTTGTTGATGTCCTTGGTGCTGCAAGATGAATTAAATGATGGAATGGCTCAAGCTGATGTGACTGCTGATATGATCTGCTGAAGAAGGAAAAAGGTCTCAATATCCACATTATCCCGAAAATGTTGATGCATGTGTATTTTTCATATGGCTTCCTGAAATAACACAAGCACCATCATCAATAATCCTCTCACTAGAAAATTTGGCGGAAATTCCGACGGCCAATTCGTCGCTATTCTGACACATAGTCGTCGCAAGAGCGACAGTTCGAGGGCAGACAAAACGTGGTTTGTCATGCCATCGCCATTCCAACGCACGTAAAAAGTGTCGCACTATCGACACTTCTTCCGTCGCTTCCGAACAAGCGTCACTCTTCCGATGTCTCACAAACCGTCGCGCCTCCGACGTTTGTAAATTGTCGCACTTCTGACGAAATGTGGTCCGACG